>JANHMN010000001.1:34272498-34336380 GCA_030674055.1 Rhabdomys pumilio
GGTCTGCTGGGGTCATCTGTGGGGGTCTGCTGGGGTCATCTGTGGGGTCTGCTGGGGTCACCTGTGGGGGTCTGCTGGAATCCTCTGTTGGGGTCATCTGTGAGGCTCTATAATAGAAATGTGGCACGAAAAAAACAGCTGAAGCCCCGAAAGAAGAGACATTTCTGGCTCTTAGGATCTTCTTTAACCGTCACCTCCGGAGCCCAGGTGTGCTCACCACTGAGTTGAAGCTCCATGCTCAGTCTTGTCTGGCTCATCCTGAGATGTTCTACACCTTCTGTATACCAGTACACTAATGATGTACTAAAGGTTCGGATGAACGACGCTAGTGATGTGACTTCTCCTTCCTCAGCCTGCATCCTCCTTCCAGTACAACGCAGAAGGCCACAGCTACTCTAAGGCCATGGAGGGCAGCAGGGAGGATGATCAGATTAATTCTGAGATTTGGAAGTGGAATCTTGAGATCTGCTTAATATTGATTTAGAGCTAGGAAGACAAGCCTGGTAAAATAATGAGTTTTAACACCTAACCCAGAAAGCCATTTCCTGTGCTTCTCTGTGCTCTTTTGTCTGACTTTGCTAGTTTCCTAGGCTCCTCTGAGTCCAGAGGCAGTATACCATCACCAATGAATTGTATTCCTGGAACAATTATTGCTAATTGAAATCTTTTCCCAGGGACCAGTAGGACACATGTGCTCTCTGGCTTATTTGGGTATGATGCTTGTCTAGTTTGGAAGATCTAAGATGGAAGATGTTATACTGGGCCTTTGTCCAACCTCTTGGCAGCAAAAATGGAGTATAACATCTCACTGGCTCTCTGACCATGCTACTCAGTTTCCTACTGCCTATTGCATTAGGTCCACATTTAACCTGAATCAAGCTTCCAACTCCTCTGCCAAGCCTGGCCTGCACTCCTATCTGCCCAGATTATCCTCCTACGCCCAGCCTCCCCTCCCCCAACCCCATACCTTCCACTAGGATCCATTCACCTCCATTTTTCTGCTCTGCTGTCTGCCTGCCTGTCTGTCTGTCTGTCTGTCTGTCTGTCTGTCTGTCTGTCTTGATATCTGAATTTCTTTAAAAATTGTGTGGTGTGTGGGTGTGTAGTGTGTGGAGAATCAGATGATAATTTCCAGAAATCAGTTTTCTCCTTCCAGCATGTGGGTCTTGGGGATTGAACTTGGACCCTCAGGCTTGGCAACAGGTACAAGCTAAGATTTCTCTCTGGCCCAATGTCTACACTTCTTCACCTTTGAATTTTTACTCTCTCTCCTTTCTTTACATCTTGATGCTTAGCATAGTTTGGTTACTTGCCTGACTGAAACTAAGCACTTCAATATTTTAGGGAAAAAGTTCCAATTCTTAAATGTTGCTCCAGATATAATCTGCCAAGACACTTGTCTTCAAAAGTCCTTTGGGGTGGCCTACACCCTTGTTTGTGGAAATCATGTAGTTGAACAAATGAAAACAATTAGCAGTTCAAACTTATGAAGAGAAAAACTCTGGGAAAATCTTGAATTTGAACTTCGATGTTTTCAGGCAGAGGAGATAAATGTTAACAGGCTTGGTACATGCTGTGTAGGGGTAGGGCAGGGAGACAGGGAGTTGCAACAAATTTAACTGATGCTGTATCTGAACTTTGTTTGTCCGGGACCTGAGAGTTCTTGTTTTCTTTATTGACAGATGACTGCTAATAACAATACAAAAGCCAGTTGTCAGGTTTACATTGAGCCAGGCCTGAGGTACACTCTGGCAGGCACTAGTCCTCACAGCAGTTGCTATGGCTTCTCAGACCAGGAAAGGACAGCTTAGAGTTAGGAATCAAGTCTTGAAAATAAGAGACAGAGTCCAGACTTGAATATCGGTCTATGATCTCAAACTCCTACCAGATATTTTTATTTCTTCTTCTTTCCCCTCTTTCTTGTTTTTTGCTTTTTTTCCAGACACTGTTTTCTAAGAATCTACCTCTTGCAAATTTGGGGTATGTTTTACAATCAATATAGTAGTCTGTACTTATTATTTGGGGGTTCAGACTAAAAGACACTTAGTTGGTAGAGATACCCAATTGCAACTTGCTACTTTTCATGTTACCTTATATATGAAATTTATATTTACATGATATTTACACTGCTTCATATCCTTTAACTACTTCTCTCTCAGGGAATGTATAGTGCCTTTGATGATAAATTTAGACTTTATCTCTCATAGTAGGCCTGTGTCATACCAAAATACGCACCAACATTACCTCTAGAGTAGAGCAAAGCTAATAAAACTTGTTAGCAATATACATCTTTGGAGATTCCGGAGAATGCAGAAATGCTTCCAAGTGCACCTAGAACAATATAGCAACTTAGAAATAATCCTGCCAACAAACATGAAAATATTACTGTGGACCTCTAACGCTATCTACTGCGTTTGACACCCAAGCAAGGCATCCTTGTTGAGTTGCAGTTGTCTTGGGGTTGGAGGGTGGGATACTCTAGGGAAGGGCAGAGCCGGCTCTGTGGAAGGTGATTGTAGCCCATGCTCTGGCTCCCTCTGCTGACAGGAAGAGGTCGCTTTTTGTCCTTGCAGTTATTTTATATCCCCAGTCAGCTCTTAGTTTATAAAGGAGAACAAAACCCCATTAAATTATTTTCATATAGCAATCCAGTACACATCCACGTTCTTTTTCTAGGATAACACACCTGCCCCTGGAAAAGAGACTGTATAAACTACTTGTCGGCAGAGAAGCTCGGCATATCTGCGTGCATCCTGCTGTAAGGTCTTCATTGTCTCAAACATGGTTTCCCCAGTCTCTGCTAATGCTGTCTCAGTATTGCTGTTCATAGGTAAGAACTGTTAAGTCTCAAGCAGCAGAAGGAATCAACAGTCTACAATTCTTTAATTTGTTATGTTGAAATGATTACCTGCACATCTTTCCTTAGCATATGCTTTTCTCTGTTCCCTTCCTCAGAACTTTTGAGTATGAGTCACAATCGCTAAGCACATCAATGACATCTCAGAATTTGAGACTTTGCACCAATGCCTCCAGGCAAAATTTCTGTGTATGTGGCTTTCACACCAATCATTGAGCATCTCTTTCCTTACTTGAGCTGTGAACAAGTTTAAGAACTACTGGAGCACTTATGATGTCACCAGTGCGTGGCATATTGCAGTTTTCAGTAAAGATACTATTTATAAATAGTTGGGTTTATTGTATTACTCTATTTTAAGGGATATTGCCCATTTTAAGAAGCATAACAATGTTTAAGATCCTTGTTGTTAAGAAAAGTGTTCTTATGGAATGAAATGGGCCTGGCATCAGACAGAACTCTGTCACTGTAGAGACAATTCACCATCAGTGTCATTTCATGCTCTTGTTGGGTGTGCCAAGAATGCAAGGCCGATCACTTTCTTTGGACCCTTTTTCACAGTTGTGTTTGCAAGGAGCAATTTTGAGAGATGAGGTAATGTCTCCCTGTAGAACAAAGAACAAGCTTGCTTACCGCTCACCATAAAACATAGTAGTTTCTGAGCTCAGCAATCCTCTCCTATAATGAAAACCATTTTGTGTGCAAGCATGCATCTGGGGCCCATATGCCTTGTTCCTCGGAGAATCCGAGTTCAGGGAACCAACATAAACATGCTGACCCTCTGGCTACTGCTTTTGCTGTCGATAGTCCACACGTGTTCTCTTAGTATCAATAAAGCCGTGAAAGACAATGTATTTAGCTTGCAAGGTAGAATAAAGTCTAACTCTTTACAGTTTGCCTCACTAGCCGGGATGCTCCTATGTGTGTGATTTAACTTACTGTTGCTGCGTTTTTCTTTTCTACAATGAGGACGCTGATACTTATCCCTTAACATAAAAAATGCCCTCCCCCACTGAGAATTCCCTCTTCCCCTTTAGCACACTGTGCTAGGCAAGGACCCTATCCTTTGATGCCCGAGTTTGCCTGGCCGAGATCACCCCGTGGGCACAGACTGATGCAGGTTTGGTGCAGAGGTGTCAGCGTCAGGTCGCGCCACGCGAGTCCTATGCAGGCGGGGCCGGGAGAGCCGCACGCTGATTGGAGCCTGAGCCTGGGCTTTTGTCTGGCAGCGGCCGTTGCATAGCAACCGGATTTTTATTTAGATAGTTCTCTTCGCGGGGCTTCGGGGTCGCTTGGATGAAGATTGGGGTGTGGGGGGAGGAAACTGAAGACCCACTCCTTCCCACGCCACCGCTCGGATTCACGGTGACCCCGCCCTTCTGAGCAAAGAGGTGCGGGGTCCAGCGCTGGCACCTGGCGTTGGTGGTGGGGGGGACCCCGCCATCGCGCTCGGCCGCGCGCCCTGCGGGCGAGGCGCTCGCACCCGCGCGCTCCCCACGCGCTTCGTCCGCCTCCGGAGTCCGCCCACTCGGACGCGCGTGGGGAGCGCGCGGGCATCGGCGGCTGCGCGGCGGCCGCTCCTCGGCGGCGTAGCGGTGGATAAGCTCCCGGGAGGATGCCTCGGTGCGGGGCGCGTCGCCCCCCTCAGGCCACCAGAGCCCGGATACCTCAGAAATTCGGCTCTGGGTCTGTGGGGAGCGAAATGCAACCCAAAGCGCGTTTCCCCGGAGCCCCGCGCAGATAAACACGCACAAGCACGCACACAGACGTCGCCTCGGCTCGCACTCGCAGCCGCAGGTCCCGGCGTGACGGAAGAGCCCGGGGCCCGAGATGGGTCGCCGCCTTCGCCTCGCAGCTCCAGGGCGCGGCCGCTCGCCCTCGCCGCTCGCAGGTGCGACGGAAGTGTCCGGCGTCACCGGCCCGGCGCGACGGCGCAACGGCCGGTCTGGGCCTGCAGCCTCGGCCGCCCGGGCCGGACGGGAGCCGCCGCCGGACACAGCTGGTAGGCGGGGTTGCCGGGCAGGCGGGGACCGGGGGAGGGACAGGCGTGGTCGGCGAGGGAGGACGGGCTCCCGCTGCGCTCTCCGGACCCGCGGCCCGCAGCCGCCGCCCTTCAGCAGTGGCGGTTCCCGGGCGGTTGGCCGCCCGCCGGCCTCACCGTTACAGTTGAAGGCGTGTTAGGCGCGGCGGCTGGGCTCCGGCGACGGAGGCAGGCGAGATTGTCGGGGTCGGGGCGCCGGGCCGTTGCCTCTGGCTTAATACGGCAGATGCGCGGAAACTCCAACAGGTGGCTCCGTGGCGCAATGGATAGCGCATTGGACTTCTAGAGGTTGAAGGCATTCAAAGGTTCCGGGTTCGAGTCCCGGCGGAGTCGCAACATTTTCTTTTTGGTTCCTAAGAAATTATCTGTGTCTTCTGTCTTTTATTCCTTTTCTTTGTAATCTAAACAGCTTAACTCCCGGCACAGCCGCAGACCACTCCCGCTGCGTTCTGCAACCCTTAGTTCCGGGGACCTTCGTACTCTATTAGCCGACCCGGGCTGATCCCAGTCGGGAGAAGAGGGAGGCAGTGGAGAATCCAGGCTCTTGACGTGGGCCAAACTGAGAACGTGGAACAGGCCTGAGTCTCGAGTGACATCCCACGTCTGGAGCTTGACAGTGGCCGCCAGCAGGGTCAGTCGAGAAAACAGGATGCGTAGGCTAGTCCGAAGGCATTAGAAGTATACCACCTCACCCCACCCCACCTCCGGATTCTCCAGTGGATTTTGTAAAAAAAAAAAAAAAAAAAAAAAAAAAAAAGTAGATCTCTGTGGTCACTTCAGGATGCCATTTCGATGGATCTGGAATGGGGCCCAGAGATCTGCATTTCTGGGGTTACCTGCTTTCTTCCACGATTTTAGTGCAAAGGTTGGAGTTGACATGCTCTGTCCGCCAGCCAGAGGCAAGTTGCAGTTACTGTCCTGTCCCTTTCTGACAAGACCAACTTTGCACAGGGTTAGCGTTCCACTTCACCAAGTGCCAATATGTGTAGGAATGAACGGAGTTTAAAAAATTCACAGTTCTGACAAACCCCTAATTCATATAAACCGTAAAAAAATCAAAATTGTTGGTAAAGTCCCGAAGAGAGTAGATAGACATCCTTGGTATTCCTGTATCAGAGACTTGAAATTCTCCCTACAAGCCAGTAGTGAGTAATGGCTATTTAAAAATGTTCTCAAAGTTTTATTTAAAAATGCAGAAGTTAGTACTCTGTACACTGGTTAGCATTCTTGACCATATGTAATATTATAAACACACTTTTGCAGTGTACTTCACCTATTTCAGTTAGTACAGATAGAGAGAGCTGCGCAGTGCCGGTGTAGCCGTTGCAGCCGTTGCTACAGTAGCCACTAATACTTGGACATTTAGACAGCCGCCCAGCGTTTGCCCACTGCAGTCCTTGAGAGGACATGCTGTTCTTTGCGCACAAGCCTATCTTTACAGTAGATTCCTGGGAAGTGCTACTGCTGGCTCCAGCTCTCCTAATCTGTGCCTGCTTTGATAAGGTTTGGCTGCTTCACCTCGTAGACTCTGCTCGCTCTATTCTCCCTGGCAATGTGGGAGGATGCCTGTTTCGCACAGCCCACGTTCCCAAACACCTAAAAACTAGCGTCAGTTTTCACCCCACTTCTTCACGCACAGGGTAACTTGTACTTTCTTCTCTATGGTTTATCTGCCTATCACTGAGCTCATTCCCGTATTGTGTCGCTCTCACCCACTTAGGATGGCTATGATAAGATGTTTGTATTAGTTTGTAATTCTTTACCTAGGAGAGAAGACAGCCTTATGTTCTTAATAAATGCTACTTACTTTCCAATCTACTTGTGTGTTCATTTATGAAACTTTTTCATCTCACAGAAATTCATATATTGTAATTTATCAGTGTTTGCTAGCTTCTAAGTGTGAAGGCCCTCAGAGTGGTAGTTTCCTTTTAGTGGTTTTATTTTTAAACCTTTGCCCCATCTGAAATATCTTTTGAAATGGGAGTTCTGCCCCAGAGTTGCTGGTGTCGAGCCTCTGTGTCTTCTGTACTAATTTAAAATGCCACCTTCATCATTGTCTGAAGAAATATTTCCCCTGCATAATCATGAATTATTCATTACTATGATAATAATAGAGTAGTTTGGTCAAGGCTACCCATGCTGTGACTTGTAAATTATAAACAAGTCCCAGTTGTTTGATAACACGGACTGTGGGAAACAGGCATTCTGACACATTGCTGGGGGAGACTAAAGGGAGTTTAGTCTCTAGTTGGGACATTAGAAATCTTCTTGTCTCTGCCAAGACAAGATAAACAAATTTAAGTTCATTTTGACTCATGGTTTCAGAAGTTTTGAAAAAGGAACTACCCACGTGTAGTCCAAAGAAAGGAAAGGCAAATTATGGACCCTTGGTGTTCATTACAGGCCTGCTCTTAACAGCTTCCTCATAAAACAGTGGATTAGGCAAAAGGCCAGGATGTTTACAGACCTAGGAGTTCTTTATGACCTCAGCAGCTGAGGGCTGGTGGGGAATGAGGAAGTTACACAAGGATCCACGGAGAGGGAGAAGCTGTTACTAAGGGAAGAGCAAGTCATTTCGTAAGCCTAAGGTTACCTCGGCCGACAACAGATCGGCAGATCACCGAATTTACTCTTCCTTGACGAACTTTGGGACTCACACAGCCAGGCAGTGTATGTTAGCTTCCTGCTAGCTTGGGAAATAAGACCTCTGACATGTGGGTTTTGGGAACAGTTGCCTGGGTTACTTTGTAGAAACTTGAGTGAACTTTTGCTAAGACAAAGTCTCCTCCGGAGCCTACCATACCTGATGGATAAATACAATACAGTAAAATGAAAAGGCTTGGCATCTGTTTTCCTATAGTGTCTGTCCCTTTTTCTGTCTTAACTCCTGGGTCAGCTCTACATATAGATAAATGTTTATCATTTTAAATGTTTTGTCCAAGACTAGTATAACTTGGCCTGTTGTCTGTTAGAACCATTGTTTCTTTTAACCTACCCTTGTATTGTATCCCACTAGGCAGCTTATGCAAGAGACCAGAATGTTTTGATGAGTAACTCACCAGTTTCTGAGCAAAACTGACCACCAAAATAGCCCACCAAGTAAAAGGAGTGTGTGTGTGTGTGTGTGTGTGTACATAAGCATATTTTTTGGAAACACTTGGGACTAAAGGACAATGACCAAGCTTTAGTCCATCCCAGAAAAGTCAAAAACCTACGCTTTGATTTTGTAAAGCTGGCACCACAGTCACATTTTTGGTAGGTGTTAGGTCTCTTTATGCTGAAAAGCCAATCAATGGAAGTTCTGCCTTCCCTGTGTGTTCATACTGTATGCTTGGAGGCTGGCTCGAAGGCACAGCTTTCAAATCTGAACTACTCTGGAGGCTGAGGCAAGAACATCACAGTTTCAAGGTTTGCCTGTAGAAAGAAACACCCCATTGCAAAAGTCCAAAGAGACCTGAGGATATAGCTCAGAGCCTGTACACACTACCCAGAAATGCAAAAAGCAAATATTGTGACTTGATCTCATTTCTGTTGTTCCCAAGTCATAAATCCTGCTATCAAATCTCAGTTTAGTCCACAGTTACTTGGCTTGGATGCTTCTGTGTCTGTGTTGAGGAGGCAGGACACCAAGACAAGGAAACATATGGAACAAAGCAGGTCACACCAGCAGACAGAAGGAGGGCAGGGATAGCAGAAACAAGATAATAGACTTCCCAAAAGCATGTTCTCAAATACCTGCTCTCAACAGGGTCCTAAGTTTCCACAGTGTAATAGCCCATCCAAGGATTAATCTATAGATAACTCAGAGCCCTCATGAGATAATCTTTTCCCCAAAGCTCTGCATTTACTTAGACATGTAGTCCAGCCTGAGCTCAGACTCTGTAGGACAAACTTAAACATTTGATCCTTTACCTCTGTGAGTGTGTGAGTTACAAGCATGTATAACCAGTCCATGTGATGTTAGTGATCAAATCCAGGGCTCTGTGCATGCAGACAAGCTACCAACTGAACTTCATCCCCAGTCTGCATTTATTGCCTTCTGCATTCGGGCTTCAGTGATTAATGGGCCCTCTGGAAGCCCACCTGTTAAATTACTAAGCTACATGAGCCCATCTCATAAGCACCCTCAGGACTCCCTCTTATTTAGAACTGGAGAAGCAGCTGGGTGTGGTGGAGTACTTTGTACTTTGATCACAGCCCTTGGATGGCAGAGTCTGGTGGTTCTGTGAGCTAGAGGCCAACCTAGTCTGTCTGGTGTGTTCCAGGACAGGTGCATAGTGAGACCCTCTCCAAAACAAACAAATGAACAGACTAAAGCCCCCAGACTTTAAGAGTCCACCCAGGACCATATTCCAAATGTTTCATACATACTGCTGAGTGTGTATTTACTTTAAAGGCCATGGGAGGATGCTGAATCATTAGCTGGGAAGATGTGCTTGGTATCATTACTCTGCTGCAGTGTAGACCATGGACTGGGGCTATTGAAGACACAAAAGCAAGAAAATGTTGAGAGCTGGAAGGAGGGAGGTGGTTGAAGATATGGCTGAGAATACAAACTTGAGCTGTTTCCCAGAAGAGATGAGCCTTGAATTAAGATGCTGGAGGGCAGAAGCAGCTAGCTAGTGTACCAGGGATTTGTTGTTTCTACTTAGGCTAGTGGGTGAGTGCTGACACAATTGAGGTGAAAAATAAAAATACTGGAATCAGTGTGAGAATAATGAATTCAGATAATGCATGGGTTGGGTTTGAGGTCTCTGGGACATCCTGGAGATATACCGTTGGTACTTAGACATGACAACGTAATGTTTACAGAATGGAAGAACATGTAAAAGAAAAGTTGAAGGTGTGAAGAGAAGGAAAAACTTAATCTAAGTAGACAGATGCAGGCTTTGGACTTCCTTAACTGATCTACTTCTCCATACTTGGCTGTAGCAGTAAGTCTGACTTTGTTAGTCATTAGATCTAATAATTGAGTGAATCAAGTTTTGAGGATATCACTAAACCAAGACAAATTCACCCGTTATTCAAATACAGATGGTCCCTTACAGGTATGACTTAAACTGATTACAGTGGAGAGAAAGCAACTTGGATTGTGCAGAAACTGCACTTTGAGTTGTTTTCTTGGGCTAGTGATGATTGTCTTTATGCTGGGCATGTTATCAGTTTGTGCAACTGCAGACTAACATATTCTGAACACTTCAGGGAAACTAGGTAAGGCCTTGGTACATTAGATCAAATGCATCTTCAGTTTGCACTACTTTGAACTTAAACTCTGTTTATTAGAACAGAACCCCACCCGAAGTCGACATATGCAAATACATGTAGGCCAGGATGATGGGGATCAACAGCAGAAGTTTCAGGCTGGTGAGATGGCTCAATAGGTAAAGAAGCCTGTGGCCAAGGCTGATGAACTAACTGTGTTTGATCCCTGGAACCCACATGGTGAGAGAGAACCAACTGTCACAGTTGTCCTCTGAGCACCATGCATGTACATGCGCATGCCCACACACATCCACAAACGTGTCATAAAAACAGAAGTTCCTACCTTGTAACCAGACCCCAGACTTAACACAGCTGACATCATGACAGAAGTACCATTCAGGCCTTAAAATCCAGCACATAGGCAGCAACACCTGCCAAAAAGAACAAAGACCTAATCCACCCAAGTCTATAGTTCTAAAAAGTTCCTAAATATACTAACCTTGCTTTTTGGCTACTGTAGTTCTGAACCTGGCTGTTCTTGCTGAGGTGTGTCAACCCAGGATGTGGTTTTTATGCTTAAAAGTGGACTCTGAAAAAGGCTCAGAGGTGCACCAGGGTCCCACACACCTAGGGTAGTCACCAGCTGTCTTAATGAAGAATTTCTATGGCTTGAACCCATGCTGGAGCAGACTTCTCTGTGGATACCTCAACACCTTCTTACAATTACAATACTAGGACATTATTCTTTATGGTTTGAAAGTTTTTGTTGGCCGGGCGGTGGTGGTGCACGCCTTTAATCCCAGCACTTGGGAGGCAGAGGCAGGCAGATTTCTGAGTTCGAGGCCAGCCTGGTCTACAGAGTGAGCTCCAGGATAGCCAGGACTACACAGAGAAACCCTGTCTCGAAAAAAACAAAAAAAAAAAACAAAAAAAAAAAAAAAGAAAGAAAGTTTTTGTTGTTTGGGACAGTATTGCATATAAAACAAACTCAGTATGTAGCTGAAGCTGACTTTCAGTGTGTGATCTCCTGCCTCCAGCACTTCAGGGTGCTAGGATTTCAGGCATGTACCACTACTCTGTTTTGGAAGATTTAATAAACTTGGAATTTTAATAGGTGACTAAAGGTTATTTTTAGGCGATTTCAGTTTACTTAATGGAAATATTTTGTTAAGACATTCCCTCCATTACTACAAATTAAATGGAAAATAAAGGAACTTTCCATTGTTGTAACTGAAATGTGACATTATAAAGGGAAAAAAGGCTTATTTTGGCTTTGTTCCACAGGTTGTCATCTGTGAGCCCATGGCAAGAAGTCCACACCAGGAAGGAAATGTATAGAACCAAAGCTAGCCACCTTGTGGCTGCTAAGAAAGGTGAAGAGGCCAGAGATTTAATTCCCTCTTGCAAGGACTTGTCCCCAGAGACTTAACTTCACTTAGGCCCTCCTTATGGGACAGACTACAAGTTGCTTATAAAAAAAAGTTTTCAGAAAGTTCAAATTAAGTCAGTGAAGACAAAATGAGAAGTATTAATGGAAAAGTAATGAGTCAATACTCAAAAATACTTATTTTTTGAAGCAAAGAATTATTTGGCCCTCTAGCATTCACAGAACAGAAAAATCATACAGCAACGGTGGTTTGCCCCTTGAGCCTTAATCAAGAAATGTTTACTAGGGGTCTCCTGGTGTGTATAGACACTTTAGCCGCCTTCTCCCGTCTGCAATCATCACAGAGGCAACATATATTACTGTTTTAATAAAGGAAGCATAAATGCTAAGTTGCTTGTGACCCCAAATAGTGATGGTAAAATGTTAAGATTTTGTAGTTATAGCCGGGCAGTGGTGGCGCACACCTTTGATCCCAGCACTTGGAAGGCAGAGGCAGGTGGATTTCTGAGTTCGAGGCCAGCCTGGTCTACAGAGTGAGTTCCAGGACAGCCAGGACTAAACAGAGAAACCCTGTCTCGAAAAACCAAAAAAAAAAAAAAAAAGAAAAAGAAAAGATTTTGTAGTTACTAAAATAAGGGGTGCAATACATAACATAAAGGAGCTCCAACCAAGAAGCATTAACAGGTCTGATCAGCGCTCCTGAGTACCAGAAAGCAGGTCAGGTTGGGTGCCTGCCTAAGCCACTGGAGGAGGTAAACTGGGTCATCCGACCTACTGGCCAGTGAAAATTCTACTGTTTAGTCCTGTTTTGTTTAGAACAAAATTAATGAATCATTCCTCCAGTTTCAGTTTCTAAGATAAATTCCAGCCTTCTTGCATCTTCTTTTACCCCCTATTTTCCTGGGAGGCCTCTGTCGTTTCAGGCTTGTTCGAGGTTCACGTAGTTCTTTGTTTCTGCACAGTTCATGAGTTTACTCCAGGAACACTTTTACCTTACACACACCATAGCTTGTACACTGCAAGCAGGTATGCGTAAGCTGTGTCTGCATCCTCCACTCACCACGGCAGTTTTATAACATCTACACATTTTTTGATCATTTCAAAGTTTTTTTTAGAACAAATTTATGTACTTATTATTATTTAAATGTAGGAGTGATCTGTCTGCATGTACAGACATGCCAGAAGGAGCCATCAGATACCTTTACAAATGGTCATGAGCCACCATGTGGTTGCAGGGAACTGAGCTGACTTTTGGAAGAACAGCCAGTGTTCTTAACCACTGAGCCATCTCAGCAAACTGCTTATTTATCTATTAATTTTCCTTAAATAACCAAATGCTGAAAATTAGACACACATTAAAATAGTTGATGTTCATTTTCCCTTTAGCAGTCTAAAATCAGATATATCATCTTATACACACATCTACTTTTATTCCAAGGGGCACACAATTGATTTTGTCAATAATCTTTATTTCCAAATAGAAATCACTAAATACTTATACATATTTATATAAATTATGTGATAACCTTCAGAAAAATCAAGATCTATAAAATGCTATGGTTTGCTTTGTAACTTTTAATTGCGAAACTTCTTCTTTTTTCGGAACTTCTTTCCTTCTGCATTCGCTGCCTTTTCAGCCATGATTTCCGAATACTTCCTTCGATTAAATCTGAAAGAAACAAACCAAACCTTTATGCTCTTATCTAAAGCAGGATGTATCCAGTATGTCAGGTATTAGCTGTTAATACAGTTTTAGGGAGGAGGCTCAATCCCAAAATGCTCTGTACTGAATCCTCTTATAGAAACCACACTTCTACCAAGTGTCAGGAGGCCGAGGGCAGCAGTGGTTTCTGTCCTTAGTTTGTATTCACTTTACTTGGGTTTTGAGTTTGTCTTGTTATGGCTGGCCTTGAACTTCCTTTACTTAGCATCCTATGCACTGGAGTTACACAGCCGGCTGCAGTGGGCAGTTGGAAAGCACAGGAGTTGATCTCTGAGTTCCAGGGCAGCCAGAGCTATAGAGTGAGACACCCTGTCTCAAAACAAAAGCCAAAACCTTAAGAAACAAAGAGCAATAATTTTCAAAGTCTGCTCTCCAGATAAGGTCTGTTAAGAGAAGTTTTCACAAGAACAGTAAGGCCTGCCCCTCACCCTCGTTCTCAGGAGGGAGCAAGTGTAGCTGAGAGGGGAAATAGAGGTAGTTTGGCAGAAACAGATAGGAGACTCTAGCTTCCTCATGCCAAAGACCAAATTCTTCTTGTTGTGGTAGTCTCATAAAAACATTGTCACCAAATGTAATCTATAAACTTATGTGTACTTCAAGAAAAACACACACATTACAAAATGTAAATTACCTCCTGAACTCAGAATCAGCCAGCAGTTCTTCCACAATAGTCTTTTTCCTCTGTTTCTTGGGAATTCGTGAATGGTAGAAGTCGGCTGGATTATCAACGATGGTTCCAACCTAAGAACAATTGAAGGAAATAAATCATGTGGTACCTGGATGTTAAGTTACTCCATATTTCAATAGATCTGAAGCTTTTTTTGTAGAAAGGAACAGAAAGCACAACCTATTTTATATAGGTCTTAAAATTATGCCATTTTATAAAAGTAAAAATAAACCTACTATTAGCCAGTACAGTGGTACTAGTGATATTTCCCTAGGAGTGAGTGTATAGTAGTATGTCCAAAATTTTCTTTTAATTGTATTTATTTTATGTATATGAGTATATTGCTTCAGACACACCAAAAGAGAGCATCAGATCCCATTACAAACTGTGAGCCACCATATGGTTGCTGGGAATTGAACTCAGGACCTCTGGAAAAGCAGTCAGTGCTCTTAACCACTGAACCATCTCTCCAGCCCATAGGTCCAAATTTTATATACTTCAGTGTTAAACAGTAAATTCATGATGAATAGCACAATAAAGTATAAACTATGCTTTCTAATTAAATAATGTACATATAAATTCTACGTGCCTATTTGATTTTAGAGGTTATAAACACTGCCTGCCTGGAACCCGTTTTAATAAAAGGTCTTCATTTGTTCATTCAGCTGACTGCAGGTACAGGATAATTATCATGTGCCAGGCACTCTGCTTAGGTGATGGGGAAAACAAGGACTAAGATGACCTAGTCTGTGCCAGTGAGGGTCACAATCTTACAGCAGAGCCAGCTATTACAGTACTAAAAACTAAAATCATCACAGTACAAACGACATGGCTCTGAAGACATAGTGACCTTGTTTACTACAGGAGTTAAGAATGACAAAACAGGACATTTTAACTTGGCTCTATATAGTTCAAAGTTCACCAAGCAAACAAGGGAGAATACAGTCAAAGAACAGCAGAGACTGGGTAATATATACCCCATTTGTTTCATAAGGTGCCAGCTTTAGGAATGAATCCCAGAAACTAGATTATTAAGACACCAGCTCTAAGAACAGACCATAAAATCCAGAACAAGATCATAAAACCCTCTCCCAAAGAATAGCCTGGAGATGACCACAAAAACGGGGAAATGGGCCACCTGCGCTAGATAGCCCTATGTCATCCTATGGCTGAACATCTGTGACACCACTCATCACCGGTCATCCCCTAGCACCCAGCAATGAAATTTTAGGTTACTTAATCCTCCTAAAGAGTTCCCCCAATTCCCTATAAGAAGGCCTGCATGCCTTTGGGGTCACCATTTTGGAGAATGGTTGACCCTCTCGCATGCTAGATATTTCTGCAGAATAAACAATCTTCATTTTTGCATACTGTCTGAGTCTGGGGGTCTTCCTTCAGTGATTTTAAGACCCTTAACAGCAGAAGCTCCAAGACAGTGGAGTACTACGTGTGGTGAAGGTTTGAGGGCTCGATAACAAAGAGATGGCAAGCTAGTTTGGGTGCAGATTATGATAGTCTAAAGGAAGTGAAATGGAGTACCCCAAAAATCACTAAGAATTACTCAGTTTCTCAGAAGTACAGCCGGAAAACAAATATTTAAATAAATGACAGAATACAGACGAGCTACAATAAATCCAAAGGGCAAGACACTTACCTCATAATAACCCAAGTGAGCAGAAGAGGGGTGAGAAGAATGGGAACCTGCACTTGCACACTCACTGGGAGACACCAACAAGCAACGTTTGAATGCCTCTCTACCTTTTTTTTTAAAAGATTTATTTTTATTTATATGAGTACACACTGCAGCTATCTCCAGACACACAGTAGAAGAGTGCATTGAATCACATTACTGATGGTTGTGAGCCACCATGTGGTTGCTGGGAACTGAACTCAGGACCTTTGTAGAGCAGTCAGTGTTCTTAAGCACTGAGCCATCTCTCCAGCCCAATGCCTCTCTACCTTGCAAAGGAAAAGGAATGCAAAATAATTTCCTCTCTCTGCATCCTCAGTGAACTTTTGCTCTTAGGCTAGTACTATTAATACATTGGACACAAAGATTCTGTGAATTTAATAGAGCTAACCTTGATCCTAGCTGCCATGTTTAATGTTGCCTCTTTGTATCGAGGACCCCATTAAAAATGGTGGCTGAGTTGTGTTCTAGACAATATAGAGCCTAAGAAGGCACTGACCTCACAAGCATGTATGCATGTGCAAATCCTTTAATAGTAAACACAACATTACTCTCCACAGAACATAACCACTATTAAGTATCATACCTGGAAGTACTTAGGGAAACCATCTCTGTCATTTTTCTTGTAAAACCTTTTTGGGTCCATGCTTGCTCTCATCTTTAATGCTTTGAGATCATTTTTCAGTTCATCTGTCAGTTCTGGAGCTTTCATACCAAACCAACCATTACCTGCCGTTTTTTGTCGCTCTTTCTGAAATACAAGTGTTTAAAAAAAAAAATTAAGAAAAAAAAAAAAAAAAAAAAAAAAAAAAAAAAAAAAAAAAAAAAAAAAGAAGATTTGTTTTACTTTTATGTATGTGTCCATGCACATGTGTGCAGGTACCTGTGGAGATGAAGAGTGTTGGATTTTCTGAGCTGGAGTTAGAGGTAGTTAAGAGATGCATGATGTGGATGCTGGGAACCAAAATTTGGTCCCCTGTAAGAGCAGCAAGTATTCTTGACCACCGAGCCATCTCTCCAGCTCCCCAAATAAACACTCTTAACTTTGTAAGAGTATAGAGACTAATAACCCCTCAGGCACATTGCCTACTGTGCTATAAGGTAACGTCCCCTAAAATCATGAAACAGAAAATTATGTGAATTACTTGGGTGTGATAGTGTATACCTGTGATCTCAATACTTGGGATTGAGGATGGATGATTTTGAATTCAAGATACCAACCTGGGCTACTCTTCCAGGCTCTGGATAGGGGAGAATTTACAAGGGCTGGGAACATAACTCAGCTGATAAGAGTTCTTGCCCAGAAAACACGGATCCCTGGGGTTAATCTTTAGCACTACTTGAACTGGGCATGGTAATGTACACCTGTAATCCCCAATAGCCAACCTAGGATATGTGAGATACTGTCTTAAACAAATAAAACAAAACCCAAAACCCAACTTTACAGTAAGCATTAACATCTAGGATACAAAATAAATAAATAAAGAAAGAAAGAAAGACAGACAGAAAGAAAGAGGAAGGAAGAATGAATAAATTAAGTCAAAACCCCCCCCTCCAAATTTTTGGCACAGCATCAGTTTCATAAATGAAGGCTCCCTGGATGACTTGGAGGGAAAGGAACACACAGCTTCCACTTTGTCTAAAAGAGCTCATACAAGAGGAAAATTATTTTAGGAGCTGGTATAGAAGCATTACGTTTTTATTCGGTTACTTAAGTCTTAAGGGTCTTAGAAACTACTTACCTCTCAAGTCCAGAACTTTATATTATGCCCAAAACAAAACTGTTATTCTTTTGAAAACTCTACCTAGTGTTTTGTTTCATTCATCTAAAATTTAGCGCCTGCCACATGCCAGTGTGCTCTGTATCAGCACCTTTGTATCTGTTTGTTAGTTCAAATACTAAAACAGTTTGCTTCCATTCCTCTATTTGCCAGACTGAGTGGATCAGAGCTTTCAGTTGGCTGTATTAACTCTATGCAATAAAGCTCCTGGCCTATAGTAATGTATTTAAAAGCCAAATGATGTGGATGGTGACCCTGTATGCTGGCTCTCACTGTTTAAGGTATGTTTTCAAATGCTGTATTGTAGGACTCAAGGCATGGCTCAGTGACAGGGCACATGCTTATAGCATGTGCAAGACCTCAGGGTTCACTTCCAAACACACATACCAAACTGTATTTATATGTGCCATTTAGCTGCAAAGACATAAAAAACCACATTAAACATGTTGATGGAACCACAGCGTATGGCCCTTAGTACCTAAGAACTTTGGTCCAATCTATAATAGCCAATCCGTAGATAAAGCTTAAATTGCAGTACAACTGCAGTATCATACAACCCAAAAATACAAAGACGAAACACATGAGTAATCTAAATATGAAGTCCCAACTTACCCTGCGTTGTTTCTGAAGTTGACGCTTTGACTCACTATATGGTGGGACACAATAATTTTTTTCAAAATCAGGTGTAATGACAGCTTTCTGCAGAAGCTATGAAAATACAAAATAATTATTTTCTCTTTCCTCCCCATTTAAACTTAGGCTTTTACATTTTGTATAGGCAAATCTACTAATCTATTTCTGAATTTTTGCATTTTAAAAGTACTTCCTGTCAAACCTCATAGCCTTGCTCTTGATCCCTGGAACCTACAGGGTGGGGAAACCTGGCTCTTGCATGTTGCCCTCTAACCTTCTACACCACAGCACAACTGTGCCCTCCCCTCACACACACAAAATAATGAATGTTTAAAGAAATACAAGAAAATAGGACTCCTGGGATTAAGTGGTGGGTGAGAAAGAAAACAATGCTGATCTTGAATAGTTTATTTCAAGTAGCATCCACAGATCCTATTCATAGTAAGCAAGCATCCTAATAAGACAGAAAAAGCAGAACATGTCAGTCTGGCATGGCCTTAGTCGGGACAGAATGACATGGTTTTTACCCCAGAACAGGGACAGCAGGCGTGGGCCTCTATGAATGAAGTTGGGCATAGGGCTGGTTTGTATAATGTCCAATTTACATTCCTCCTTCAAGGAATGCCTTGCTAATGTTAATGACTCCATGACAATCAGTGTGGTTAGTGTCTCAGCAAAATAGTAAATGTGGGAAACTTCGGGACAGCCCTTAAGGCCGTGGAAAAGAACTCTAAGACATAATATATAATTTCTCAACCATGCAAAATATAAGGATGCAATATGAATTATGAGGGGCTTCATGAATCTAAAGGAACAAAAGCAGCTGCACTGTGAGCCAACTTCTCAGAAAGACACTAAGAAAGGAAAGAAAGGGATTTAAGGCATAGTCACAGGAGGTCCCACCCAGCTAAGATTTGTTTGTTTGTTTGGCTATTAATGCTTATAAAGGCAGACAGATTCCTGAGTACTGGATCCACCGGGGACAGAGCAAGGTTAGGACCAGATGTGTTAGAAATGCTAATTTCTGGATGGGGCCCCGCCCAGCTAGCTTATCATCTGTGCTTAACAGGCTTGGGCAGATCTCTGAATTCTTTTATGTACTCGCTGTGTCCTAAGAATTGAGGGGCTGGGGTCACAGAATGCAGATTCACAGGATAATAAAGGAGACCTAGAGTAAATGACTGGATTGATATGTAAAACAGAAGACTGGGTTTAGGATCTGCAAGGTCACAGAGGTGAGCAATCCAGAGAATTTTTAGAACATCAAGAGAGATCAGCTTGGAGAACGGTCTTGAACAAAGAATAGTAGAGAAAGCTGTCTAAGGAGAGAGATGGTTAGAGATCCCCAGAGAGGGCAGAACTTAGAGAAAGGAGTCTGGAAAGCAGACATAAGCTGCCAGCTTGGACTCAGAATTTGACTTTGAGTCATTTGTTTTCACTACTCCCAGACACCCCTTGTCTCAGAACCCCTCTCCAAGCCAAGGTCCTTGGCTAGAAAAGACCAGTGGAGTTTTGTCTTAGGAAAAGCACTCATTTTCCAAGGACTGAAGATGGGACAGTTCATGTAGCTTACCTCGTTTTTCTTTTTCTCCTTGATCTGGGTTAGAGTTTTCTTGTGAGGCTGCAGTTTGCCTACATTGAAATTAATATACAAACCACCCAACTGCTTGATGTTTAGTCCAGTGTCTATGCTGCTACTTGTCAATTTCAGACTAAAAGAGAAAAGATCACTTAGATGAAGTAATTAAGACAAAATAGAAGCAAGATTGCATGTTAAAAATCATACATGGAGCCGGGCAGTGGTGGCGCACGCCTATAATCCCAGCACTTGGAAGGCAGAGGCATATTTCTGAGACCAGCCTAGTCTACAGAGTGAGTTCCAGGACATCCAGGGCTAGACAGAGAAACCCTGTCTCGAAAAACAAACAAACAAAAAGCAAAAACCATACATGGATAAAGAGCATCTTATCTTTATAATGTAGTTACTGAAACACTGAATAAACATTTATCTCATACATTCATTCAGAAGAGCCTGGGATAAATAATGAATAAACACTGCCAGAGAAGACATCCAAACAAGAGTCCCAAGATTTTCTAAGCCGATTAAGTATGTAACATACCCACAGATTTCATGAAGAACTTCAAGAAGAGCAATTCGGTTCAGCTTCACACTGAAGGACACAGTTCAGAAAACCTCCTGTATCTCTGAACTCATGGCCTTGTCAGTCCCTAGAACTCACAGAGTGGAGACACCTGGATCTTGCAGGTTGTCCTCTAACAACAATAAACAACCAACCTTAGAGTCAGGGAGGGCATCTTTTTTGTTTGCTTTCCATGACAGGGTTTGGTTTGTGCCACCACTGACAGAGTCTTCTATGACTGCCTACATTTCCAGTGGCTAATGCCAATCAAGACCCAATCTAAGAAGAGCTTTTTAAACAAGACAACTACTAAAGAAAAAGCCTCAAACATTAGAGCTTTAAACAAAAAATGGATGGGATTACAGGTGACTATTTTCTTCATACTTTTCCGTATTTCTCAGTTCTTCTACAATTAACATAAAAATTATGTTCCTGTTTTGTTTTTACTCTTTTATACATTTATGTGTTTGTGTGTGTTTACAAGTATGTGTGTAGTGTGTGTGCATCCCAAGTTCGACTTTGGGTATCTTCCCTAATCATCTCCATCTCCATTTCCTAATCATTTCCCACTGGGTTCTGTGAACCTGGAGCGCACAGACTTGGGTAGTCTAGCTAGTTGGCTTGCTTGGAGACACCATTTCTACCTCTGGAGCACTGACATTATAGGCAGGCCATCATGCTGATCTGTCATTTTACATGAGGGCTGGGGATATGAATCCAGTCTTCATACTTGCATGGCAAGCTTTTTACCTCTAAGCCATTTCTCTCCACTCCCACAGATGATTTCTAACAGATTACCAAAAGAACATTTTAGCTCTCACTGGTGAGAAAAACACAACTGCCAAAGGTCTCACAAATAAATACAAAGGAGATGTCCGGTGGAACTCATCCACATTCTGACGTGTATACTAATATACTTCTGTTTGTACTTCCATGGGAAATCAACCACTTGACAGATATATCAAAAACTGCCTTGTAAATGGATGAATAAAGCTACTCCCAGAACAGGGATAGGTTTATCTTCTTATAAGTTTTTGGTCACAGAAATCCTTGAGACTCCACAAAACAATATAGGCTATTATCATGACTCTGTTGACCACCAAGAACAAGATGTTCAGACTCTACTGCTTAAGGTTATCACAGGCTTTTGTTTCAGGTCATAAAAGTCAAGCTAGAACTGAGCTGGAAACATCTTTCCTGTTGCAAACTTTTAGTGCTAGAAGGTACTATGTAGGCTGGCTGGGAAGAAAAGCCATCACCGGTCTTACTCAGCTGTGGACGTACACGCTGTACTACTGACTTGTCGGAGAAGCTATGCCTGCCTATTGTGTACTGTTAATTGGGGTAACCAACCGCTAATTGGGTTTGAGGCCCACTTACTGAAATTCATACTTGGTACTATAAAGCCTGTCAGACGTCTGTGGTTGGTGACAGACCCTAGTGGGGAATTTACTATTTTTGCTAGATATGCTGAACCCATTAAAAATACTTTCTAAATGCTTAGATTTATCTTCAGATATGATGAGACAAGCCCCCCCCCCCCCCCCGCCCCTTTTGGGCAGTGGGTAACAGTTACTACTAAGACTCAAAACTGGTTAAAGTGCTGAGAATAATTGTCTTAAAATGGTAATTTCTAAATGGGACATTTATGTCAGCTCTTCCAAAAGAGGGGGCAGACAGAACGTAAGAACAGGAGGAAGAGCGGGAGCAGTGATATGAAAACTGTCTTCTGGGTATGACATGGTAGTTGCACCCAGAACTCAGAGCAGCTGTTGAGTACCGCACAAGACTGGAGCAGTCAGGATTTTGGATTTTTGTTTGTTTTTTAACTTTCTACTGATTCTTTGTGAATTTCATATCAGGTACAGGGAGATGAGTGGGACTGAGGTGCATGATGTGAAACTCACCAGTCTGCATTTTGTAATGAGGCCCCACCTCTCTCTGAGGACCTAGAGGCAGTTAGTGATGACTGAGCGAGAGGGAGACATTTTCTTCAATGGTATAGCACTAGTGAGCATCTCATGAGCTTGTAAATAACCCCTAATACATAGTCCTATAAGCATTAAATTCACTGGGTTACCCATGTCCCCAGAAGACATGAAAAGCAGAAAGAGGACTAGCTGGGGAAAGAGGCATCAAGTGGGGATGTCAGTCTGAGGGGCACTTAAACATTATATACACATATGAAACTATCATGAGACATTATTATAAAACATGCTAATGAAGATTACTTTGGAGGTTGAGGTATATAGCTCAGTGGTAAAGGGCACACTTGTCTTGCTGAGGCCATAGGTGTGTTCCTCAGCAGGACCTCTCCAATGTCCTCTCAAAGGGAGTACTTACAGCTTAGACTTGGTGTTACTGAGTAAGTCTTCCTCATCACTAGACTCATCCTTATTCCCATCACTGTCTGATGACTCTTCTTCACTGTCTTCCTCCTCTTCCTCCTCCTCTTTTTCTTCCTCAACAGCACCTTCACTTGGTGCCTTGTCTTCTAGGTAAAAGTTTTTGTCAGCACTCAATCCAGGAGTTTTGTCAATTACAAAGAGTGCACTATCACATGCGGTATCTTCCAAGTCCTCAGTTGATGCCTCCTTTTGGCCTCTGTTTTCATCAGAACACAAAGTGTCCCTTCCGTTCTCACTGCTGTCAGACTGTAGGCTTTCATCACTGCTTAGAAATAATAAAACAGAACTGTCTACATCCTGAGACATGCTGCGTTCAGACTTGCATGGTCGGGTATCACATTCAAGAGCAACACCACTTTGGCTGTTGTTCTCACTGACACCTGCATCTGTGAGCTCATCGCTGCCATCACCACGATCACTGAGCTGTGCCAAGTCACTCTTGTTCACGCTGCCCCCTCTCTCATCATTCCATCTTTTTATTTTCACAACTGCAAACTTGTGCTCTAATGATTTCATTGCAGCCTCCCGATCTGGACTTGAAAGCTGGGATGTGGGGTTTTTATTTGGGACATTTGACTGATTCTGAGACACTGACTGAAGGCTGGTATCTTGAGCTTCAGAAAAACTCATGTGGGAATCTTTCTCATTAATTTCCTTTTCCTCTATTATTTTGGGGTCCTCTTCATCCAGACTCTTAGAGTTCTCCTTTCTGACTTCTGTAAGAGACAAAACATGGGCTTGTTTTTCCTCTTGGATATGCAAATTTTGATGGTTTTGGGTTGTCAGTTTTTTTCCTGAATTTCTTTGGATGAGATCATCAAAGTCATAAGTTTCGTTATCAGAAATAGTTGGCATACTTATCTGAGAAAGTGGTCTTGCTAATACCTGAGAGGCCTGTTTAGCATCTGAGTCCTCTGAATGCACAGACGTACCCACAATTTGCTTTTTATTTCCTGGTGTAATCTTAGTATCTTTTTTCTCAGCTTGGAACTTTAATTTCTTCTGCACATTCCTGGCTGTTCTCCTGGGTGCAATCTCTAATGATGAAATGCCTGAGCAGGACGACTCAGCATCAGATATAGTTTCCGAATATGATTCTTGGCTTGAATCTCTTTGAGATTTAGCCTTAGTTCTGCTTCTTCTTTCTGTGAAAGGTACAGCCATAGAAACTCCTGAAACATGAGACTCTGCTTCAGAAACAACTCCTTCATCAACGGGTTCATGTTGAGGGGTTACTTTCTGCCTTTTCCTAACACTGGATTTTGGGATAGGTGTAATCACAACCCGCCGTTTCCTGGTTACTCTTATAATGGGCTCTTGGACCTCTAACACAGAAGAAACCTCAGAAGCATGAGACTCTGTTTCAGAAGCTTCTCCATCAGAAATCAGTACAGTGATCTCCGCTGGGCCTGTAGTTCTGCTGTTCCTGCTTCTAGAGAGGGCTGAGCTTTGTTCCTTTGCAGACTGTGATTCAGCAGTGCTGCCATCGGATTCTCTTTTGTTTTCTAGATGTGTCCCAGTTCTCCGAGGAACAGACTTCTGAAAACCAAAAACCAACACAATATAATTTAGATAAAGCAGGGACAAGAGCAAAGGTAGAATGGCCTAAGGAGCAAAACTCAAGAAGGTACTAAACAAAGCCAAACTCACGATAAAATATTTTTTTTTTACTTGCCTCATCCTAGGCTTCAGAAAGCAGAACTAAAAAGAGAACTTTCTCTACTTATAGAAAAAGGGGGAAAATTTTAAATCATTTATAGAGGCTCAGGGATGGGGGAGTTAAGTACTAATTGAGCACGTGTTTAGGAGTGTATGAGATAATCTGATACTTGGCTGGATTTTTACATACAGGAAAGGGCTGCTCTGTAATCCTTATCACATGATTTAAAGAGCATAGCACCACCAGAAGACAATCAGAGGCTCTGAGAGACACCATTGCCGCCCTTCATATGCCGGAGGAGTTAGTACTGGGCCACTGCCAGTCTCTCCACGTGAAAACGATGCTCCTTCCAATCCCCAAAACTAGGCTCGGTCGAGGTGGCTGGAATTAACCTTCCCTGGTATTGTCTCAACAGTACACTTAAAAGGCCTCATCTATGCAAGGCAAGCTACCTAAACTCTCCTAAGAGCTCCAAAAGACCACCCCCCACCCCCCCCCACCCCGACCCAACAAGTTCCAACCCCGTCCGACGCAGAACCACTCTCGCACGGCTCGGTTCCCCGTCGCTCTCCTCCGCCCCGCCGAGCCGCTCTGATTAGCGGCGAGGAGACCCGGAGAACCTGGGACCCAGCTCACCTGCTGGGAGTTTTCTTGGAGCCTGGTCCGAGAGCTGCCGGATCTGGTGACCACCATTTTTCCGACTCCGTATTCCCGGCAGCCAGCGCGGCTTCCTCTGTTCCGACGCTTAGGAAGTGCGTCGAACAGGAACTCGTTTAGGATTCCCCGCGGAAACCGCGGCTGGGAAGAATCGTTCCTTTCCGGCTCTGCTGCAGTTCTAGACCAACATCTCCGCCAAAAGGCTAGTGCGGGTCCGCCTCTAGTTCCGAGCGTCTCCGCTGTGCTCTCCGCAGCGGTAGAGGTCTTTCTCGTAGTTTAACACAAAATGGGAAGTCGCATCCTTTACTCTGTTTTCCATTCGTCTCCCCCTGTGCAGTAATTGTGAGATCTTTGACGTGAGACTTTACTGAAGCCAAAGATGACTTTATTTAGTCCTTTTAGAAAAGAATATTTTAGCCAGGCGGTGGTGGCGCACGCCTTTAATCCCAGCACTTGGGAGGCAGAGGTAGGCGGATTTCTGAGTTCGAGGCCAGCCTGGTCTACAGAGTGAGTTCCAGGACAGCCTCTACATAGAGAAACCCTGTCTTGAAAAATCAAAAGAAAACAGTATTTTAATAACTTAATAAATGAGGTTTGGATATCTGATTAGGATGTTAAATGCACCCAATCAAGTTCTTGGAGAATAATTAGAAAGCTGTGGGATTTAAACTGTTTTGGGATTTGAAGTAGCTTTAAAAAAAAAAAAAAGTGAAAGAAATTGTGAAGGAGAGGGATAAAAGGTTTTGGGGGTGTTTTGTTTTGTTTTACAATGATAGGAAGAGACTGGCCAGAATCAAAAGTTTTAGTATTTTTGTTTCGTTGAGACAAGATTTCTCTACATAGCCCTGGCTGCCTTAGAACTCATTATGTAGACCAGCCTGATCCCATCCCAGATATCCATCTGCCTTCCTAAGTGTTGCGATACCTGGGCCACCGCGCACCTGGCTAAGGTGTTTTAGTTTTAGTTTTGTAGATGAAAGATGGGGAACTAGAATATGTTGAAAGGCTACAAAGGGGATGGAGGGGCGGATAAAGGAATTAGTGTTGGAAGCAAGAAAAAAAAAATGGTTCATTTTCCTTCACTTTTTAACACAAAATAATTTTTCCTAAAAAAACACCTTTCCGTGGATACATTACTTCTACCTTAAGTAGCTTCTCTTTTTTTCCCCTTGGAGCTAGGTATACGCAGTGACCAAGTTTTGATTGTTAGAGGTTGTCTTAAAACACTAGACTCGTGCTTACTTACTAAGGATGAGGTTTTGTTTTTGTTTTTCCTGGAGAATTGTGGTCTCTCGTTTTACACACAGCCATTGTGTGCCACGAGGAAACAGCTTATCTTTAGGAGTGACATAAAAGTGAAGAACAAGAATATGAGTTCCTGCTCATTTGTGGAACTTGAAGACAAGAGTCTTCAACTCTTGACACAGGCTAGGCTTAGTGAAAAGCCCTATGACAAGTGTGGGCTTCAGTTCAAGGGTTCTAGCTTGTTCTCTCTGCCAACTGGGGGAGGGTCACTGCACGATGTGAGCACGGTGAGGACTCTTTCTGGCCATAATAGCCAGTGAGAGACTGAGATTTGTATTCTGAAGAACTTTCTAGAAGAGGATAATGTCTAGGGGTGGAATAATATCATAAGCAGAGAAAATAATGAGGAATGGAAGCAAGAATTGGAGAATAACCTTGTAAAATTAATCAATCAAAATAAAATGGACAGCAAACTATCAGTTACAATATAAAGAAAAATTCAAAATGTTGAGGCAGAACCTTGAACAGAGACTACAGGAACTCAAGGAAGGGAGAGAGGCGAGGCGACAGAGAGCTGGAGGTGGAAGGACAACAAAGGAGAACATGGCCTAGAAAAACCGCAAGTTGTAAGGAATCTCATAGCTAGGGAATAGAGTAGTGCAATGGTAAATCAGCCCAATCTAGGCTTGTAGTTTATAATCATAAATATTGAGTTGTGTTTTTCTTGACTGGACTTGTTTGGGTTGGAGATTTACCACAACAAATTGGCGCCCAACTTATTACTTAGGACTCAACTAACCTGAGATAAAAGTTCATTGCCTCCCAACCCCTGAATATGGCTCGGGCAGCCTTCTAGGCTGCACCACCAGCATGTATTGAAAGCTGAGTGGATCTGAGGGCCTACAAAGAACCGAAGAGAGCTTCCTCCCCCAACCCCCCAGACAGAGAGCTACGGCCAGGGTCAGGAGCAGCACTCAGCCTGCAGCTGGGCTTGCTCAGTGCCCTGTAAAAACTGCAAAGAGGGACTGGTGATCCTAGAACACAACTGCCTGTGAGGTAGTTTTCAGGCAGAAACAGTGAACTGAGGGCTCCGGACCAGGTAAATTCTTTGATATAAAAAAAAGACACATCTTTTGATACATAAAGATGACGAGAAATGCCAAAGCCAGGCATTGTAGCACATAGCTCGCAACCTCAGTACTTGTAATGCTTAGACAGGAGGACCCAGGCCAGTCTGAGCTACATAACAAAATTGTGTCTCTAACAAACAATAAAAGAAATGCATGGGTAATTTCCATAGTGATAGTTCCAGTCTCACCAACATCAGAAAGTTGCATCTGCAATATGTTCTCAGTAACATGAAGTCTTTATATGTTTTCATTAGTGACATCTCACTATAGTTTAACCTGCATTCCCCTGATAATAATAATGTTGAACATCTTTTAACAGGCTTCTTGGCTACGCAGGGGTTTAGTTTTTTTTTTTTTTTTTTTTTTTTTTTTTTTTTTGAGAAAAGGCTGTACTGATCTTTCATGTAGTTTTATTAGGCATCCTTACTAAATTATAAGCTCTCTACATATTCTGAATATAGGACCTTACCAGATAGGGTCTCTAAATACTTTTACCTGTTCTGGGAATTGTCTTTTCATTATTTTCACAGTATCTTTTGAAGCACAAATTCAGAAAATGTTGTTCAATTTTTTTATGTTTCAAATATTTGCAATTTTTCTGGTTTTTTTATTTTCTTTAAAAAGCCAAATAGGGCTGGGCGGTGGTGGCACACGCCTTTTATCCCAGCACTTGGGAGGCAGAGGCAGGCAGATTTCTGAGTTCGCCAGCCTGGTCTACAGAGTGAGTTCCAGGACAGCCAGGGCTACACAGAGAAACCCTGTCTCGAAAAACAAACAAAAAAAGCCAAATAGGTGGTGGTAGTGGTGCACACCTTTAGTGGTTGAGAGGCAGAGGCAGGTGGATCTCTGGGTTCAAGGCCAGCCTGGTCTACACAGTAAATTCTAGGATAGCCAGGGATACACAGAGAAACCCTGTCTCAATCAATCAATCAACAAACAAAACAAGTCAAGGAAACAATTTTAATTTTGTGTTCATCAGCATTTTTTTGGAATTAATGTTTTTGTGAGGATGCTTTAAAGTTGTCATTTCCTTGCTTTGTTTTGATGCCACTAACACTAAAATAAATAGAAAATGTTAATTAAAAAACTAGAGAGAGGACAAATTGCTGCTAGGAAGAGAAATCCAGATGTTCCTCTGCGAGAACGTGCATTCTCTGGAAGTAGATGGAGTACTCTCCAAGATGCTGAGGAAAACCACCGGGGGATTATGTAAATGATCATTTGAGTGTGGGTTACTATGTAACTCAGTGGGAAAGAGCCTGCCTTGAAGTTGCTGGGGCCCAGGATTCAATCTCCAGCACCATCACAAATAAAGATTGAATATGAAATACATTTTCCGACAAACAGAACCTACAAAGGTTACTGCATGTGCTAGTCAGCTGTCTGATACTATGACAAGATTCTCACCTAATTTCAAAGATTTACTTAGGGTAGTAATAGTTCAAAGGTTGTAGTCCATGTCACTTATCTCTGTTCCTTTAGGCTGATGGCAAGACAAAATATGTGGCGTATGTGACCACAGAGCTGTTCACCACATGGAAGATGAGATGCATACAGGAAGAGGAGCCAAGGCCCTTAGCCCTCTTCAAGAATTCCAATGACCTAATTTTCACTAGGCCCCACTTCCTAAAGTTTCTACCACATCCCCACAACACCATCAGCTGAGGACCAAGTCTCCAATACATGACCCTTTGTGGGGCATTTAAGATCCAAACCATAACACTACTCCCAAGATGTTGGTGAAAAAAATTACTAAGGATATAAGGAGGAAAGGTCAATTTAATGAGCACGGTGCAAAGAAAGCAGAAAGAGCTCACAGTAATAATTAAGATATGAACCATCTTAAAATAATGGGAGGTGAACATACCAAAACTATATATGACAGACATGCTAACAACGCATTTTAACTTTCTTGCAATGGACATACAACCATATCCTAACTTTGTGTATATGTGTGGGAAGGGGGTGTTGACAAGCTTTAGTCTCTTCTATGTTACTTTTCCAACCTTACCCAACAGACCATCAAGCCTTTTGTATGTATAACTGTGTTTGTGTACTCGTATGCCCATACACGCCTGCACAGACCAGAGGTCGTCACTGGCTCTAGTTCTCTAATACATGCCTTTCGACACCTTATTTTTTTGAGATCTCAGTGAACCTGGAGCTTGCTGACTACAGTGCTGGGAAATAGCACTTACCACTCATTGCCCTGCTGCCATGCCTAGCTTTTCATGTGGATGCTGGGGACCCTGGAAACACACATCCTCATGCTTGTGTGGGGTACCCATGAGCCATCTCCCAACCCCAGAATAAGACTTTGAAGATGCTTTCATTGTATTGACATGCTTACATATAAATTTCTCATCATTTGATAAAATATTTACAAATCAGAGAATCTCTACCCACAATGCTCAGCACACCTTGTCCCAACCTGACTCTAAAAGTTGATCCTTTAGGAAAGTCTTGTTCTTACCCTTTGCCCATAGTCTTTCCTCCACATTCTCCCAACCTTTCCCTCACTTCTACCATAAACCAAGATAGCCTTTTCTGCTTATGCCCTGCTCTCCTCCCCATGAATATACTGTAAACTTACTTTTTAAAGATTGTTCATGTGCCCATCTGTAGGATCTTGCATAACACATAGCACACTACTGAGTGAATGAATCACTTTATGGTTTAGATACTTTTCTTTTTTTTCTTTTTCTTTTTTGGTTTTTCGAGACACGGTTTCTCTGTGTAGTCCTGGCTGTCCTGGAACTCACTTTGTAGACCAGGCTGGCCTCGAACTCAGAAATCCACCTGCCTCTGCCTCCCAAGTGCTGGGACTAAAGGCGTGCGCCACCACCGCCCGGCCTTAGATACTTTCCAAATAACTCATTTATTTCCAAATCATAGTGTTTGAATTTAAATGGTTCAAAATCACTGTGATGCTTTTAGGATATTCCCATTATTCAAACAACCCAAATTAAAAACATATAACTCATATTTTAAGTAATATAAGCAAATAAAATTGTTTAATAATGCATTATATTTTGTTTTAGTATACTACTATAGACACATAAGAATAGTTAATTATTTCCATTTTCTGCAAACTATAAAAATATTGTTACATGTTTGAAAAATCCAACTCTGCCATATTCCTTCATCAATCTTATGTTGAAAAGAGAGGGAGTTGATTTTGAAGCATTGGAAATTAGTGTTGGAAAAATAGGTTGAGTCAAAAGCTGGCGTATTTATGAATAAGAACACAATTGCATAAGTGATTTAAATTCTTTAAAAAAAAAAACTTCACAATTCTCTATATGTACATTTGGCAGAATGAATTGCCAGCCAATATGCATCCAGTGATCAGTTGCTTACATTTCAAAGATCAAATTACTTAGTGGGAAGCCTAGAAGGAAACACTTAAAGACATATAATAAAGATGAGCCTTAGAACTCTTATCTCTGAAAAACAAGGTCCACATTTTAGTTACTACTTGGCCCTGATATAGAAAAGTCTGAAGTATTCATGCAAAGTAAACAAAATAGCTTTATGGTTTTCACAGAAAATCTGCAATGCCTATGCAGTACAGAATAACTTCAGTTTTCACCTTACATTTATATATTTTTAAGACTAATCATAGTTTATTTTCAAATTGTACTGTTTAAATTCAAATAGTTCCAATGTAATGTGGTGCTTCAGATCCTAGACGCTCCCATCATTGACAACCAGATGAAAGCATAAACACACATCCAGAGGACCATTTTTCAGGACTGAATGTCTATTAGCTAGTTTTATTCACGTTCTAGCACTGCTCATCCTTAAATGGATGCTGTATTAGTGTTCTGCCATCAATATGCTTGTCAGGCAGCGTGTGATGGAGTACACTTTTAATCCCAGCACTAGAGAGGCAGAAGCAGGCAGATCTCTATTTGAGGCGAGCCTGGTCTACACAGCAAGCTCCAGGACAACCAGGACTACATAGAGACTCTGACTCAGAAAACAAACAAAAACGGCCTTCAGACTTTACAGCACATGAACCTCCCTTGTAAGAGACCTTGGTCCGTCTGGTGCCTACAGTTTCTTTGGTGGAATTTAAGGTAAGCACAAGGAATGAATCCCAAGTCAGAGAGCGCTGCTGAATAAGGTGCCACTCAATTTTGGGAATGTAATAAGTTAAAACCTTCTTTTTAAATGTTACTTAGAAATTATCCACAAAATCTTTCTACTCTGGGTCACTGCATTCAAATATATATCTTTCATATACAATACTGATAAAGCTAAGCTATTTGGGGAGTATTTTTGAGATTGATAGATGATAGATAGATAGATAGATAGATAGATAGATGATAGATAAGATGGATGGATGTAGGAGAGAGAGAGAGAGAGAGAGAGAGAGAGAGTGTGTGTGTGTGTGTGTGTGTGTGTGTGTGTGTGTGTGTGTGAATTTTGCCTGTGTGTATATATGTGTACCGTGTATGTGACTGGTACCACTAGGTCAGAAGAAGACACTGGGTCCCCTAGAACTGGAGATAGAGATATTTGTGAGCCACTATGTTGATGCTAGATCCTCTGCAAGCGCAGCAAATGCTCTTTAACCACTGAGCCATCTCTTCAGCCCTGAAAAGTTATCCAATAATGTAAAGATTTGGAGTAAAACAACAATAAAAATCACTTTAAAAAATTTCATACATAAAAAATTTCTTCTGTACATGATCCCTTTGCAAAATGAACCCGTAACTGTACTTCCTTCCCTGTTGACATCTGATGCTGTTCACAAGCATCTGGCTACATCAGCAAAGGAAGGCTTTGCTTGTGTTTTCTTACATCCTTAAAGTAACCCTTCAAAAAATTTTCTGTGTGCGTGTCTTGGGTTTTAAAGACAATAAAGGAGATATTAAAGTTTTCCTTCAGACACCTCACTACACAGATTTTAAATACAACATACACTTAAAGATATATGCTATATGAAAACATATACATTTCCAAATTTAACCATTACCTATATATTTAGCATTATATACAATCAATATAATTACAGGCTTTCAGGTCAAATTCTGTAAGTTTTAGTAGGCAAATCAGTTGTTTTCACGTAACTCTTAATTGAGAATATCATCCAATCAGTAACCACAAATTCTCACTTAGGACAAAGATCTACTGTATTGGCTTAACACAGAACTCTAGTTCTTTTCTCTATGTTGAAATTTTCTGAGCAAAATTAGTTTTACAAAGGTCTGTGGGTTAAAAATATTGGCATACAAGATACCTTTTAAAGAAAAACTGAAACTGGGTTACACAACCACATTCATAGATTGAGATCCTTTAGCAGCTACATGTAAGGATCATAGCCTCTAGGCCGGGCAGTGGTGGTGCACGCCTTTAATCCCAGCACTTGGGAGGCAGAGGCAGGCGGATTTCTGAGTTCGAGGCCAGCCTGGTCTACAGAGTGAGTTCCAGGGCTACACAGAGAAACCCTGTCTCAAAAAAACCAAAAAAAAAAAAAAAAAAAAAAAAAGGATCATATATTTGCAAATCATCTTTGCAATTTTCTGATTTTTAAATGAGTATGACATTAAAACTAAATTATTTTCTCCCCCCTCAGCCTTTCCTGGCTTTATTCCTGCTTGTCAGTAATTGATGGATACGGAGATCCAGAGTTTTACTTGGCTGATTCTTAGTTCGTCTCTCCAGAGCCCACAGTGCTAAGCATGTGTGAGTAAGTCCGTGACTTAGTGACTCCTCCTGAATGAACAGCAGCACAGGAGCGCAGCGAGAGCTCCAGAGTCTGAAGACAACAACAGCAGTTGCTTTTAGGAAACTCCCGACAATAATGTTAAAGCATCAAGCCTGTTTCTCAGATATACTCTGCCTTTGTAGATAAGAGGTGGAAGACATGACCGAGGGCACATGGTCAGTGTATAGCTATGCTGTAAGCAAGAACACACAGATTAAATTTCCATTCGTGGATCAAAGAATGAATTTTATTTACATTACTAGTAGACTGCTTAATTACTCTGAGATAGGTTATTCTGCTGATGACAGGAAAAAACCTCTGTTCCTGTATGTTTTAACAACTGTAATGTAATTGCTTAGTTATAGAAGTATAGAGTAAGAAGCAATTAATGAATTTTTGGAAATAAAAAATATGTATATACATCACCCTGATGCCTAAGCCAAAATATATCTTAAAACAAATTTTCTTGATTTCTATTACTGATAAAAATAAAGGAAATATATTGCAAGTATTTTTCTTTATAGACGATTTCAGTTAGAAAACAACAGTTTAATGAAGAGAATACAGTGGTTCCTGTGAGTGCTGTGCAGAGGCAAGGAAGTGCTCAAAACCCAACACACTGCCAAACAGCTGCACTCACACCTCGGGATGATTCTTGTAGGTGGGAGCTAGATTTGTTTTACACATCTCAATTTTATCATCAATTTTTATCTTGTGTTCCAGATAAATACAAGGTCAGCGAGTTGTGAGCTTGAGCTGCAGTTAAGAACCCCTTCTTTTGGCTTGCAAAATGTAGCCTTTTGACTTGATGATGCCTCTGCTTTTCACAATGACTGAGTACCTCAGCAGCCACAGCGGCACCCACTCCTGGGCTTCAATGTCAGGGATGCTTTCTTGAAGAGCTTCCTGGAAACTTGCCTCAGACAGCAGTTCTAAAACAACAACCCCAACAGGTTAGCTTTGAAGACAAAAACTCCTTACTATATATGTAAGCATTTAAACAACAAAACTGAATCCAGGGCCAGGGGTTAGTGGCTGGTAGAGCGCCTGCCTCGAGTGCATCTAGTTTTGTTTACTGCAGCCAATAAACAGCTCTGATGGCACAGCTGTGCCTCAGCACTTGGGGAAGGTGGCAGGAGGGTCAGAAGGAAAGTCATTCTTGGCTACATAGTGACCTCCAAGTCAGCATGGCTGCAAGAGAGCCTATTTCAAAAAACACAACAAAATTGAATATATGTGTATCCTAGCCTATTTTAACTCATAACTTCTAGTTAGTGGAGACTGGAATTTGCGCAACTGTGAAATATATAAGAGAGTAAATAGGAAATAAATATTCCTAATCTTATTTACAGTATTTCTATTACTGTGTATTTCATCAAGATTTTTTTTCTGGATATTTGTTCATTTACACATACACACACACACACACACACACACACACACACACACACATAAAAGAGTGAGAGAGAAAGAGACAGGCAGACAGAGATTGATTTACACAATATTATACTTAATTACATGGAAAAATATTAATAAGTGCAAATAGGTGTAACTACAGGAGAATTTGAAGTCACACCATTTAACTGCCCCATTAGTATATTAGGTATATATCATAACATAGTCCTCATCACTGGCAAAAGAAAATCTACTTTTTTTTATTACTTTGAACTTTTGCTTTGGCCACAGCACAACTCTTAAAATATTAGTCTTACCTTTTGGGTCATTATGAGTCAGTAGCTGTATGTCAAATTGTTTAGCAAATGCAGTCAAATCCGGTGGCATCACACAGCAGGAGGCAAGATTAACTTGATTACTATTGGGTTTTACCTAAAAGTGGAAATAAAGTGAACTCTATTAAATTATGTCACACAGAAAATAGAAAGCAGAAAGCCTCAAGCTAATATTCACGGTTGCTAGGAAACAGAACCAGCCTAAGAGTCCATCAACAGAACAGGTAAAGAGAAACTGATAAACACAATGGAGTCTGAGTTCCATAAAGGAAATGAAACTATGATATTGGCAGAAAAATAAAAATACTGAGAAATTATTATGTGGACTGAAAAAAGTGGGACTCGGAAAGGCAAGACTGCATATTTCTTTCACATGTGGGACTTCCAATATAAGACCATGTATGTGTACGTACGTGTCTAGGTCATGAAGCTAGAAAGGGGAGGAAGAAACCTTGAGGGGTAAGAATGGAATGGAGTGCAATGAGGAGAAAGGAAGAGGCCCACAAGGGAGAGTGGTGAGAGGAGAATCAATTAGAAGATGGCATAGCGACATAGTATGAAAATGCTATATTGAAGCTTAGTGCTTTGTACTCATAGTCAAGACAATTAACTTTGTGCCTTTGTCTGAACATATGTGTGTATACTGGGGCATGTGGAAGCCAGAGGCTGGTATCAGGTGTCTTCCTCAGTTACTTTCTACCGTATTTTGTGACAAGGTTTCTCACTGAACCTGGCACTCACTAATTCAGCTAGACTGGCTGGCTATCCATCAATCCCTGGGGACTCTTCCTGTCTCCACCTCTTCCACGCGCTAATATCACAGGCAGGCACTGCCTGGCTAGGTGTGTGCTTTCTGGGTGCTAGGAATTGAACGCAGGTCCTCATGCTAATACAAGCACCTTAAGGAGCCATTTCCCTAACCCTCACTTTTTAAACAAACAAACAAACAAGAAGGCAATAAATTTTAGAATATAAAACTACATTTGACAATTATTCATTTATAAAATACTATTGCATAACTATCTGTATTAATATATGCTTTCATAATCCATGTTAGTGATAACAAGGAAAGAAACTCTAGGATGAGAGAAAAGCCAATAGAGAATTAAGATTCAAAATAAAACCTACTGGGAACATTAGCAATGTAGCACATCTGCCTCTGGAGCAGCTACTCTAAGAGTAACAATGGTTTTAGCAACAGGGACTATGTCTTCAAGGTAGACACCGTGTCTACTAATCAGGCATTTAAGGAGACTCATAGCCTCAGTAGATGCACTGGCTAACTGTTCTATCCTTCCTGGATCACTGCATCTCCAGCTGCTTCCTGGCCACATATTACCACCATGTCAGTGAGAGAAAGGATAGTGTTCTCTATGGTCTTCCTGCTTGTCACTGATTCTGAAAGTTCTGAGGAAGCAGCTGAAAATGAAATAAAAGGAATAAAGACAAAATATAGAAAGTAAAGGTTAACATGTAGGTAAGCTCCCTTATAATTTTGTAGGTTCTTAGAGCAAGAGTCAGGGGACAACGGTTTTATGATACCTTCCCCATATCAGGAACTATAAACTAAGTCTAATCATCTTTACGTAATAGAAAAATGTTACATATATTTCCTTACTTAAGAAATTAGAGCCCTAATACACAAAGTGTAATATTTTCATCACATGTAAACATGGCCCACTGAACGAGTAGCTTTAATTCACTAGCTCTGACAACTTAATATTTAGTGTTTTCTTCATTTATTTTAAGTGGAGGAATACGCAGTTCAACTAAGCATACTAATGCTTTAGATAAAGCCTGTCTCAAAGCTCCCACATTTCGAATCTCCCCACAGGGAGCACGCACCAGATGCAGGACACTCCCTAGCTAAAGCAAGCACCGTGATCCCGACCTGCTTTACCTGTGCCCACTGATACAGCTGTTCCAGCTGTGTTTTGTCTAGATCAGAGGTGCCTATAGCAACAATTTTCTTGCTCTGAACTAAGTTTTCCAATTCCTCCCAGTAAGGCTGCAAATGCTCCAAGGAAAGATTAACTCCATCTTCAATGGGAGGCGAGGCCATGATCACAGAATCCAGCTGTGCAACTCCAAGGACTGAGCATGCTGAACGAAAGGAAGACACAAAAAGGCTAAGTGAATGTTACATACTAAAAATAATTATTACTGTCTTCAACACGACCCACTGAATTGTCTGTTACCAACCACTTCTGACAATAGATTTCTGCATAATTTGCCATTATCTGAAAGTACCCACTCACCTACTTCTCTGCAGCAGACAGGTGGCTTTCTGACCAGCCTTCTTCCTTTATTTTTAACTAGTCTGTTGCTGAAAATGATTCCAAAGTATTTGTATTTTGCTGTTCCTAATTATAGTATTTCATCTATAGTTAAATATTTAAAGGGCTAATAATGATTAAAGAGAAACTCTATTCTCAGATAACATTAAATACATTTTTTACATTTCTATCAAAAATATCACTATATGTAAGTGAAGACTTACTCTATTCAAGTCTTAAAAAATTAGTCTAGAATTTTAAACAGTAAAATTGAAATCAGCTTATTTATCTAGATTGGATATGACTAATTCACTTAAAATAATTAAAAATCCATTACTATGAAAAAAATAAATGTTTGCTTACCCATGTCAACTGCACTTCTAGTTGATGATGAAGAATTCGATCCTACGATGAACAGTTTTGCTGGAAAGCAAGAAGAGTGATTACTGTGCGTATCCGCACCTCATGTGCCTACATCTTACTGTGCAGGGTCACCATGATAAGAACTGGCTTTCTTTTCCTATTTCTGTAATTGTATAGGTCCACTTTAAGCCAGACACATGCACTTTAACTGTAAATTTTAAAATACATGCTAATTGTCAAGATGTCTGTTTCTCAAGAATAAAACAAATCCATGTATCACAGGGCATGGTAGATAAACAGGACCTGAAATTACTGTTAATGTCTATTTTTATAAACTAAGCATAATGGAGCATTTTAAAAATAGATTTATTTATTTTATATATGTAAGTACACTGTCCTATTGCTGTCTTCAGACATACCAGAAGAGATCCCATTACAGACAGTTGTGAGCTACCATGTGGTTGTTGGGAATTAAACTCCAGACCTTTGGAAGAGTAGTCAGTGTTCTTAACCACTGAGCCATCTCTCCAGCCCCATAATGGAGCATTTTACATGCCTTCTACAATAAGTCAAATCTAAGAAAGCCTCAAAGTGTGTAATGAGACAAAAACTGAAGGAAAAAAAGCATTAAAAAAGTTTTTAAAGCTGTAGTTGATCTTTTAAAATTGTAAAAGTATGTACATGTGTGCAGGTGCACATGAGTGCAGGTCCTCAGTCATGAGGAGGCTGTGAGCCGGGCATGAGTGCTGGGAGTCCAGCTCCAGTCCTGTGCAAGGAGTCCGTGCCCTTCACTACAGAGCCATCTCTCCAGCCCCATTTGACTTATCTTTGTGTGTTAAACATTTTGTATGTGTTTCTATACAGTAGTTATCTTAAAGTTTTCTTAGAAATAATGTGCTTATTACACAAATGAGGAAGATCAATAAAAACGGATAGACCAAACAGACAGCAAGCAGTCCCATTGCTCAACACTTTCATGTAGTCATTTCTTGGTTACCCTTCAGTGCTGATAACTACACTCATTTGTATGGATGCAAATGCAACCCTGAGTGACAGCATTTGCCTTACTCATTGTAAGGCAAATGTGTGAAGCCGTGGGTTTGATGCTTCACCCCTAGCCACAAATAAAATCCTCTCACTACTAATCCCTGGTCCCTAAATTTTGCCATCTGAAATGGCCTTCTCTTTCCCTCTCTCAAAGATGGGGTACTCTGAGATAGACAGAGAAAAGCTTCTTATGGTTGAGAATTTTATTCCTATTAAAATTCTCTAATGGTGCAGGAATGGAGGACAACTTGGAGGAAGCCCAAAATGATGATGATTTACCATCAACTACACAAAAATGTCGGCTTTACTTCCTTTCCTACACAAGCATCGATGTGAAGTTAACAGAAGAATCAGGTTTTGGTGTCAACCATGCCTTCACAGCCTGCTGGTTCATCAATTCACTGGCTGAAAGCTTTCCCTTTTCTTCCTTTTTACCTGGTGGAGTCTCATTTTGTTGCCAGGCCAGGTGAACCTTCTGATTTCCCTGACTCAGCCTCCTAAGTAGCTGAAACTACTGTTGTGTACCACCCAGGTCTGTGCTAACTTTCACGTTACTTAACATCCTGGCGTGGTGGGAAGAATAGTCCTCCTTGGTACATTTATTTTGATAACTGTATGAAGAAATACAATCATAAGGGAACATTCAGTGCTTTGCATAAAGCACAACTCAACAGATGGTATTATGATTGGAATGAACATGTCCATCTCAATATGTTAATCAATAATCGCTATCCATCATTACTTTGTGGCAAGTACTGCCCTGGCTATGTGCCTCTTTTGTTATTTTATCCATATTATAAAGTAGCCTGTGGGCCAGGCCGTGGTGGTGCACGCCTTTAATCCCAGCACTTGGGAGGCAGAGGCAGGCAGATTTCTGAGTTCGAGGCCAGCCTGGTCTACCGAGTGAGTTCCAGGACAGCCAGGGCTACACAGAGAAACCCTGTCTCGAAAAAGCAAAAAAAAAAGTAGCCTGTGAAATAATTGTATCCCACTGTACAGATAAACAAACTGAGGCTCAGAAAGGTTGAACACTTGCTAATCCTAGATTATTTTAGTCGGTAATCTACACATGCAGGAACCTAAATATAGGCAAGCTCAAGATTTTAATGACTCTGCTATGCTATGTAAGCCAAGGGCAGAAACTGTTAACTTTCACTGCTGCTTCTGAAATGTAGCAGTCACTGACATATGCTGATGTATATAATACTACTATACACTGTCTGTCTTTCCACATGGCTTGTTGCCCAGACAACCTTCTGTACTTCCAGGCAACCCCAGGCACTGCATCCCAGTATCTCAGGAAGGGAAGACTTATGTTTGCTCTGCATAGACACTGTTCCTGACTGTTCCCTTTATCCTCTCCATGTTCCCACTTTCATCATTCTACTGCTGAGTACACACAGATCACACAAACACAGTGGAAGGTTCATCCTGACTGCATGGCATGACATCCTGTAACTCCCCCTGAAGACTTGACATTACATTATGTTAGAGTCTGATTTCCACACTGGTGACTGAGTCCTTCTGACACTGTCAGAAGGAAGGATTTATACTCCCCACTCCCCAAATCCACTGCACAGGAAAGTGTACTGTAAAGGGCAGACCATACCAGAAACTTTCATTTCTTCCCTTTCATCAGGGTTTATCTTCTCCACTGCGTGGGACACGGTGCATTCCAAAACATCTGGAAACTCCTGCAGGAAACACAACATACAATAGACACTCATGGGACAAGATTCTTTGTGAGGTCTAATAGACTTTACAAGCATAGTACAGATATAAAGGTTAAATATGTGTGTGTATTTTTCTGTTCTCTGGAGTAAAAAGGTCTCACTTTGGCCAGTTATTCAGAAGTCTTAGTGACCAAAAGTACAAATAATAAACAAATCGACAAATAGAAGAGCACAGAGTTATGCGAGAGTCAGAATCGCTGGCACAGAGGTAGGTTTACTTTAATCAATCAATTAATCAATGAAAAACTTAATCAATGAAAAGTACCTGTCTTGAATAAAGACATGCTAAAATCTTTTTAAAACCTTCTATATTAATTACCAACTGTCTTAGTTACTGTTCTCTTGCTGTGAGGAGAGACCATGACCAAGGCAAATGTTTTCTTGTAAGAGAAAACATTTAGTTGGGCTTGCTTACAGTTTTGGAGGGATAATCCATGATTCTTACGGCAGGAAGCAGACAAGCATGGCACTGGAGCAGTGATGAGAGCTTTACATCCTGATCCACAGGCAGTAGGCAGAGAGACAGACTTCAGCTGCTTTAGGGTTCCACAACATCCACACCCACACATATGTGTATTAGAGGAGGGGAAATAAATCCGACAAAAGCTCAAGTGCCTTCTATCTCAGTGGAATTCTTAGGAGTCCACTGGTGTGGGGCATGCAGAGATATTCCTTCTAAGGTGACGGATAAGTTATTGTACCTGGCCCTCCCACCACCAAGAAAGAGGCTCAATAGTTAGTAGGCCTAGGTGGATCCTGGGGATAGCACATTACTCATTTTGGGTGTGTGACTTTGGCCCATATACTAAGTGACAAGAAAAGCTGCTGGCTTTGTCTAGGGCCTGGAACAGGAGAAGGCTCCTCAACAGGTCCAGGCTGCTGTGCAGCCGCTTTACCACTTGGATCACAGGATCCACAAACCCAATGGTACTGAGGTGTCAGTGGCAGGTAGGGATGCTACTTGGAGACTCTGGCAGGCCCCTATAGGTGAACAACAGAGGAGGTCCTTAGGATTTGGAGCATGGCTGTACCATCATCTGAAGACAACTATTCTCCCTTAGAGTGACAGACAGCTCTTAGCTTGCTTTGGACCTTAGTAGTAACTGAATGTTTTACAATGGGCCACCAAGTTACCATGAGACCTGAGCTGCCCATCATGAACTTAGTATTATCTGATCCACCAAACTATAAAGCAGGCCATGTACAGTAGCAATCCATTATCAGATGTAAGTGGTATATTCACGATTAGACCTGAGCTGCTCCTGATGGCACATGCAAGTTACATGAAGAAGTTGCCCAAATGTCTTTATGATTTCTACTTCTGTTACAATGCCTTCTGCTCCCAAACATAGAGCCTTAGACTCATAGAGTGAGCCCTATGACAAATTGACAGAGACACTAGACATGGGCTTTTTGAAACCTCAAAGCCCACTCCCCAGTGAATACCTCCTCCAACAAGCCCGCATCTTCTAATCCTTCCCAATACACAATGAGCCTATCGGGAGGTCGTTCTCATTCAAACCATCACAGCAATTCAAACAAACAAACAAACCATCTTATCTTTCTTTGCTATTTCAAAGTCATCAAGTTTTGACCTGTTAAGGTAACGTGGTAACTGCTTTTTCCTCAATATATCTTTAAAAAAAAAAAAAAAAAGAGCATTGTAGGTTCACAGCAATACTGAGCAGGAAGAACGGAGAGTTCTCATTCACCTCTGCTCCCACACATACTTTGCCTCTGCCACTATCAACATCCTCATCAGAATGCTTCACCATAATCATTTAGAACACTCCCTCTCCCAACTGACTTATTTCATTTAGCGATACGCATTTCAGGTTCCTTCATATCTTTTCTGGCTTGATAGCTCATTGCTTTTCAGGACTCAGTAATATCTCACTGCCTGGATGCACCACAGTTTTTGTGTCCACTTGTCTACTGAAGAACATCTAAGTTACTTCAAACTGTTGTTTGCATTATTTAATAAAGCTGGCAAAACATCCATGTGAAGGATTTATGTGTGCATAAAAACTCAAGTCCTTTGGGCAGATACCAATGCATAAGACTGCTGGACTATATGATAATAGTATATTCAGTTTTGTAATTGTAAATATTTTAATTTAAAATATTTATTTTCCCAAGTATAATTTTTAAAAAGGCAGGGGCCATCCCAATGAATGATCTATTAGAATAACGATAAAAGGATAAATAGTATCTAGCAGTCAGCAACATACTACCTAAGACTTAACAAAGCAACAATGTCTTTCTTGAGATTTCTGCACACACTGCAATACCTACCACCATTCAGTACAGGGTGTTGGCAAAGTCAGGCACAGGGAGAAAAGATGGTCATGTCACATAAACAGACAACCAATTTCTGTACAGCAGCTATATGGTTAAAAACAGTATGCCCAAAGAAACCAGTATTTCCAGCTGCACTGGCTGGTTTTGTGTGTGAACTTGACACAAATTAGTTATCAGAAAAGAAGGAGCCTCAGTTGAGCAAATGGCTCCATGAGATCCAGCTGTAAATTATTTTCTCAATTAGTGATCAATGAGGGAGGGCCCAGCCCAATGTGGATGGTGCCATCCCCCAGCTGGTGGTCCTGGGTTCCATAAGCAGGTTGAGCAAGCTATAGGAAGCAAGCCAGTAAGCAGCACCCCTCCATGGCATCTGCATCAGCTCCTGCCTCCAGGTTCCAGCCCTGCTTGAGTTCCTGTCCTTCTTGACTTTTGTGATGAACAGCAATGTGGAAATACAAGCCAAATAAACCTTTTCTCCCTAACCTGCTTTTTGGTCAAGGTGTTTCATCACAGCAATAGAAACCCTAAAACACCAGCATATATTCTTTGTTTGAAACAGGATTCTTTGTTGTAGCCCAGGCTGGCTTATACTCAATCCTCTTGCCTAGAGCTTCCTAAGGGCTGGCATTACAGACATGTGCCCCGATGCCTGGTTGCTCTTCCATACTTTTAAAGTAATATATGACTAAAGACAAGGAGCTACAGACAGTTATTTTGTCTGTTAACTTTTTTTAAAATAGCCATGTACTGACATTTAGTAAAGTATAGCTCCTTACTGTGTCGTGAGGAACTGACATTTAAAGAATTGTTCCTAGCTGTATTATTGGAGCGATATTCTAACAACCAAGGCAGATAATCATTTTTATTCTAGACCAAACAGTAACTGGAACAAAGCACTGATGGCCGAGGAACTGTACTGGGAACTACGCAGGAGAAAACTAGATAAGGAACGGACTAGAGTCCAGATATTCTGCTTTATGCTCAACTCTTCTAGATTTGATCACCATTTCAGCAAAAGAGTCACAGAGCTTCGTGGCCAACCGTCTGCTGGGCCTTATTCAGCAAACTGGAAGTTAATTTCACATCTGCTTAGGCCTGCAGGATTTCTGCATTCACATTCCACTTACCCTGACCAAATCAGGGCTGATTTGGGAACTCCATTCATTCAAGGTCTTTTGGATACAGTCTCGAAGCTGCAAAAAGAAGCATTTTCACAGTTGATCAACAGCTCTGCATACCTAGTACTTCAGTAAAGATGCATCAGGAAGTGGGGGAGGGGAACAAGACAGTAACAGGAAATACCATACAAACCCATGTTTATTAAGATTTTTTTTTTTGTTTCCTACACTATAAATTCAAATCTTGTTCTATTCTTAATTCCTGTTTTTTGTTTATTCAGACAGAGTCTCTCTACATAGCCCTGGCTGTCCCAGAATTCACTGTGTAGAGCAGACTAGCTTCAAACTCAGAGATACCCACCTGCTTCTCCCTCCTGAATGCATGCATCATTAAGACATGCATCATCATACTCAACCCTTAACTCATTCTTGGCTGAAAGTGGCAGTCTAATTATTTTGATGGTGATTTTGTAACAGTGAAACTTTGAGATATTAAAGTATTCATAATTTATTATTATATACAATTTATTATATACAATTATATACAATATATTATATATAATTATTTCAAAGACATTGTTATAAAAAGACCCGGACCAGGCTGTAATAACTCCAAGCTATAATTGCAACATCCAGGAGGTAGAAGCAGGAATACCACAAGTTCTGAACTAAATCACTGAGAACTTAGATCTAAGCATGGAAAGTCTGAGCACAATTCACAGAAATCATCTTGTCACTATGCTACAAGTAATGGGCTGCAGAGAAAGCTCAGCAGGTAAGAGGACTTGTAGCTCCTGAAAGGACCCAGGTTCATTTCCCAGCACCTACATCAGGCAGCTCACAACCAATAGCATCTCCAGTACCAGGGCATCTAATACCTGTGTCTGGCCTGGGCAACTGCATGCATGTGGTGTACATAACAAGAAGCAACACATACATGTTATACATAAATAAAAATAAAATTTTAAAAAGTAGCAAAAAATAAGTATGGCCAGGGGAACTTCTACATAGACTCACCTGTGTTATATTATTAAAAATTCAAACCTAGGACTGGAGAGTGGATTCAGTGGCTAAGAGCACTGGCTATTCTTCAGAGGACCGAGGCTCAATTCCCAGGACCCACAAGCAGCTCACAACTGTCTGTTAACTCCAGTTTCAGATGATCCAACACCTTCTTCTGGCCTCCATGGGTACCAGGCATGCAAGTGGTGCCCTGACATATATGCAGGTAAAACACACATATACATTTAAAAAAAAAGTCACTCTTGGTTGAGGGATACAGCTCAGTAACAGAGCAGTTGCCTGCATTCCTGAGGCCAGGCTTTGGTTCAGTCCCCAGCACCAAAATGCACCATTCAAACTCCTGCTCAATCAGAGATCTGCCAAACACTCTCTTAAGAACAGCCAGGACTTTCCTTTTAACATTCCAGTAACTGCTACATAATTCTACAATGTGAAAATCACCAGCATGGACCAACTTGCAACACTGACAACCCGCACGTTATTTCCTAACACACTGGGTACACTTCTTACCTTATCTGCAGGGTTTTATAAAATATTTTTATTCTAACATCACTGCATGTTATAAAATACACATTTGTACTTATGCAAATGTCAACGAGTCTCATATAAGATGCATATTTACTTAATGAAGACCTAGATGTACACAACAAAAAATATATAAAATGTTATTTATCACTAAACACGAAGTATGCCAGGGGTTACTATTCTATTAGGGAAAATATACCATTTCATTATTCACTATGCTTTTTTGTTTTTAGCATTTTATTAGATTTATTCATTGAATTTTATGTGTTTTGCCTCCATGCATGTATGTACACCATGTATGTGGCTTGGTGTCCACAGAGATCAGAATAAGCACTGGACTCCCTGGAACTGGAGTTACAGATGGTTGTGAACCACCAAGTGGGTGCTGGGAACCAAACCCAGTCTTCTGCAAGAGCAGCAAATGCTCTTAACTGCTGAGCCATCTCTCCAACTCCTCACTAAACTAAAAACAGAAAAACAATGACAAAAAACCATCATTACATTCTTGTACTGTGTGGGAGTAGTCAAAGAACAGCTTTTTAAAAAAGATTTATTTAATGTATATGAGTACACTGTAGCTGTCTTCAGAGCACCAGAAAAGGGTATCAAATTCTATTACAGGGTGGTTGTGAGCCACCATGTGGTTGCTGGGAATTGAACTCAGGACCTCTGGAAGAGCAAGCAGTCAGTGCTCTTAACCACTGAACCATCTCTCCAGCCCAGTACAGCTTTTAAGAATCAAATCTCTCCTACCATGTAGGTCTCAGGAATCAAGCTCAGGGTGTCCTGCCTAAAGGCAAGTGCCTGCTTAAGTCATCTTGGTAGCCTGACCCTAAACTTATTTTTGATCACTAATTAACCAACTCTGGTACAACCAGTGATTCACAACCAATCACTGCTTTAAAGATAACCAAGGGCACAGTGGTTCACATTCTGTGAGCAATCCATGACAAAGAAACTAAAAGCCTGAGCTGCAAAGGCACTTTCTTACAGCAGTGACTCACTATCTCACTGTGATAATGTGTTTTTGAACTCACTATCTCACTATGACTGCTTAGGATAAAGACTGATACACCACGTATTTTACTACTTCTTAGTACAGATAGTTTACAAGGGGTAAGGGGACCCACTCGTAACAGACACTATGTCAGGTTCTGCAGTCTACAATGGTACTTTATGTGCCATTCACAACAACTCACCTGCGGTCAAGTCACAAGATCTGCATTGCTATGCAAACCATAATTAAATTAAAGTCAGATAAAAATTACAAGTCAATGTATTCTTTTGTTGCTTATTCTTTTTTAAGTTTTGGAGTTCTTTGTTTTGTTTTTAGCATACAAATTACTGTATTTTTCAAAACAAAACCTGTCTCTGGTGCTTCTCTCCTCCTTGCTTCCAATCCCTCTCCCTCCACCCTCAGCTCTTCTCCAGTGGTTTTAATACACCTGGCCTTTGTCCTTCTCCATCATGGCCTTTTAGTTCACAGTCTATATCCATCCTCACAGCTCCTTATTTACACAGTGTACGCTTGTGAGTCAATAGTCTCTTACAGACTAGCAATGTTGAAGCAGCAGGACTGAGTAGAGCTTAACAATTCTACAAGCAGGACTTCAGCACAAATGTTGGAAATAGTCTAAGGTAGTTTTCCCTGGTAAAATGATTGGTCTACATATTAGGCCTCTGCTGATGAATTCTCCAACTCAAGATGTTAGTTGATCTTCAAAGTAGTGGCCCCTTTTCTGAAACCATTTCTTGGATTCTGAACAAATTATAGAAAATTTCCAAAGTTAATTACTTAATTCATTTGCTTTACCATAAAAATAGTGATTTTTAATCTTATAAATTACTTATTATCTATAGTGCCTTGTATTTTTCATTTCCTACTCTCTCTATTCTTATGATACTCATACAATATCACTAAAGATAAATATCACAACTTAGCCAGTCATTAGATCTGTAATTATGTAACAATTTAAAAAAACATATCATATGCAGGGCAGTGTTGACAAACACCTTTAATCCCAGCACTCAGGAGACAGAGGCAGGCAGATCTCTGAGGCCAGCTACAACGTTAGTTCCAGGACAGCCAGGACTACACCAGTTTGAATGAAACCCTGTCTCAAACAAACAACAACAAAACTATCACATAGTTCAATTGGCAAACACCCACCATGCATGTCCTTTGGGGGTGGAGGAGTTGTTGAGTGTGATCTAGCCCCAGGCTGACACCTGCTTCTACTTCCCAAGAACCTTGATTATAGGTGAGTACCACCAAGCCCAGCTTTTGACATTGCAATGTCACTTACAAAAGTCAGGCTGCAGAATCACACAACAGAGTTACAAATGAGTATTTTAAGTATATATACAGTTGTGTTTGGGGCCACATATGTTTAGGGAGCTGGAGAGATGGTTGAAAGCACTGGTTGTTCTTCTAGAAGACCAAGGTTCAATTCCCAGTGCCCACATGGCAGCTCACAACCACCTGTAACTCCAGTCTCAGGAGTTACACTCTCTTCTGGCCTCCATGGGCACCAGGCATGCATGTATGCACAGACCTATGTACAGGCTAAACACCCACACACATAAAATCAAAACAAGTAATCAACTCTACTGACGTGTATTTGTTTTAGTTGGGGCTTTTTGTTTGTTTGTTTGTTTTGGGTTTTTTTTTCTCTTTTTCATGGATCCTCCTAGGAGGTTAGCTGCATCAGGAAGATCAGCCACCAACAATGAATGCGAACTTCACACTTTTTATGAGGAACACATAGCCACAGGAGTTACTGCCAACAGACTGAGTAAGGAGTGGAAGAGTACTGTGGTCTCAATCAGTGGTGGGGATGGGAATGAGGCCTTCTCATGAAGCATGTTGTCTTGTCCCACAGCAGTGTGCACCTGCAAGGGGCAATCTTACTGTAGACCAAGAACTGGAGCAAGAAAATGTAAGTCTGTTTGGAGGAGGAAGAGGAGGAAAAAGAGGAAGAGGAGGAGGAGGAGGGTAAAAAGTATTCCCAGACTGCCAGATACGACTGTGCTTTAGTAGTTAGGACCCAAAAGAGCTAGTAGCATCCTCAAACTTTTCAGTCCCTCTAAAGAAGATGATGTCCACCAGTATGTTTTCATAAAGCACTTAAACAAAGAAGATGAGAAGCACCAAGATTTAGCATCCTGCTACTCACGTGTCCACGTGATGTAACACTATCACTAAGTACTGCTCCGAAGAAACAATGCACTAAGAAAAACAAGGAAAGGCTGCAGAGTTTTGACCAAGGAAATGAAGGAAGCCAAAGAATGTCAGGAACAGACTACTGTCACTGCTGAGCTCTTCTACCTGAGTCCTGACAAAAATAAGAATCCCTTTCTAGCCCATCTCCTTTGTGTCAGCCACTGAACTACAGAAATACCTTCTGCCACTGACCCCTGTGGCTACACTGGGCTCAGACTCAACTAAGTGATTTATTTACACTATTCTTCTCATCCATTCTACTCTCCCAACGTAGAAGGCCCTCCTCCACCGCAGCTCTCCTCCCCAGGGTCTCCACCTCTTGGCAAGGACCCGGGACACTCCCTGCCTGTTTCTGCTGCCCCTCTCAGCATGTCCTCCTGGCTCATTGCCACCCCTTTCCAGCACTCTCAGTCTGTGGGCTGAGACTCTTTAGGAGTCGAATGACCCTTTCACAGGAGTCACCTAAGACCATCTATGGATCAGATATTTACATTGCAATTCACAGCAGTAACTAAGTTACAGTTATGAAGTGTAACAAAAATCATTTTATGATTGGGGGTCACCACAACATGAGGAACTGTATTTAAGAGTCACAGCATTAGGACGGTTGAGAACCACTGCACTACCCACCAATCCACAGAAACACTCTTCCAGAGATTTCACTGCCACCAGACTATGGCTAGGATCCAGAACACTAACAGCCCCAAAAGACAAGAACAGATATCTACACTAAAAACATCTCAGACATCTTAACTCCAGATGCCTAGGTCCCAACACATAAAGACAAACACGAACAGCCAATATGGCTCCTCCAGAAGGCAGCAACTCTACTGTAGAAGGCCCTGAGAAAAGTAATTTAGCTGAAGCACAAGACAGAGACTTCAAAGTAGCAGCTGTTCAAGGACCTTCAAGAGGATATGAATGAAAGACACAGCTGAATGAAATAATAAAAACAGTTCAGGATACGAAAGTAGAATTTAACAAAGAACTAGAACCACTTAAAAAAAAACAAAAACAAACCCCAAACTCAAAATGAAAAACTTAAGATATCAAAAAAAACAAAAACAAAAACAAAAACAAACAAACAAAAAAAAACCCAAAAGCAAAAAAAACCCCACAAACCCTCAGAGATCAGTGCCACGTCCCACTCCACCAGCGTGGCCATCTCTGCTAGTGGATGGGATTAGCCCTGAGACTGAAGGGCAATGTTCAGAGTGGAGGACTACAGAGCACACAGTCCTAAATAGGATGTCTCTGTCAACCCCTCCTCAAACCACAGGGATCCATGCAGAGCAAGAGGTGGGAAGATGTAGGAGCCAGAGTGTCCTCCAGACACAAGAGGACTGAATGAAGCACACATGAACTCACAGAGACCATGGCAGCATGCACAGGTTCAAGCAGGACGGATGAGTTCCTAGCACTGAATGAAAAGTAGTCTAGGTGTTTCACGCCTAACCTTAAAAGTTAATTTGCAATTGATACCAACTGGTAAGGTTACAGTAAAATCAATTTTCTCCAATAGAGTGTCACTGGGTATATCAAGCACACTCCAGGACAACACAAAACAAACTCCATGGCTTTTCTTTAATTTTTTTGATGTGCTTTGTCTAGTTATGTTTTGTCTTACTGGTCTTTTGCTTGTTCATTTTGAGGTTTTGTGGCATGTATTTTTTTTTTTTTTTTTTTTAAAAGAGAACATAAAATTCGATGGGAAGGATCTGGGAGAAATCACATTAGGGCAAATATGATCAAAATACATAAATTTATAAATATATAATACATACACAAAAATACATAAATGTATAAAAAATTAAATAAAAGTAAATTTTGGGGGGCTAGAAAGATGGCTCAGTGATTAAGAGGACTGACTGCTCTTTCAGAGGTCCCTGGCTCAATTCGCAGCACCAATATGACTGTTTACAACTGTCTATAACTCCAATATCTAATACTCTCACAGAGACATACATGCAGACAAAACAACAATGCACATAAAAGTAAATAAAAAATAAACTCAAAATAAATCAAATTTAAAAATCAAAAAATAAGAATCTGTAAGAAAAAATGATCAGGCCTTGAAAAAAAAAAAAGAGGTTATTTTCCTTTTGTTTTCCAGTTTCCTTCAACTCTTCAGTAAAGTGGAATTGTTTTAAACAGCACATCTCACTTTGATCTCTGGTTTTTAGAAAATTCTCTACGCAGGCTGCAGATATGGCTCACGGGATGAGGCACTTGCCAAACAAGCAATGAGGACCTGAACTCAGATCCCAGCACCTAGAGAAAAGCCAGGCATGGGGAGAGGTGCCAGGAGGTAGTGCTGGGGCCTGAGGGAATAGACATAGGCTAGTCTAGCCAATCCCTGAGCTCTGGATTCAGCGAGACACCGTGTCTAAAAACCAGGATAGAGTATAACTAAGACAAAAATCAGACATCAACCTCTGGCCTCTGAGCTCACACACACAAGAGAAGTCTATGTATACAAACAGAACACATGCCCTGCATTCTAACTAATCTGCTATGGTGTCCTTACAATGTACGACAAGTCTTGGGACTCTTCCTCAATGTTTTCTAGCTTTCCTACTCTTATGAAATATACTGGGAAAACCTTACAGACCATAATTAATCCTTTGAACAATGTTTTTCAAGCTGTATACATTAGTGCATTTAAGAATCAATTTTGAAAGAGCTGAAGAGACAGCTCAGTGTTAACAGCTCAGACCACGCTTGCAGAGAACTCAAATTTGGTTCTCAGCACCACAAGGCAGCTCCCAACCACCTGTAATTCCAGCTCCAAGGGGATCTCGCATGCTCACATGCTCACATGCTCACATGCATGCACTCCTACACACACACATATAATTAAAAAGTCGATTATGTTTTTATTTTATGTCCTGGAATTTGCTCTTTAGAGCAGGCTGGCCTCAAACTCAGAGACCCTCCTGCCTCTGTCTCCTGAGTGCTGGTATCAAAGGCCTGGCCACCATACCCAGCTTAAAAAGGCAACTTTTTACAAAGTGCAACGGGATAGAAAAAACATCTCCCACACAGTATGCAAGAGTTAGTAATATCTTTTCAGTGCAGCTTGTTCCTAGTATGCTGAACAAACTAGAGACAGAAGCATATGAACTGAATGAATAAAATGCATTATTTCAGTAAAAGAAAAAATCGTTAAAGCCTCTCTGATAATGATGGTTGAAAAATGCACTGAAATTATCAAAGAATAAAAACATTAAAAAAAACCCAAACTTTGAAAGCCACTACAGTGTGTTATGGTGAGATAAGGTACACTTATACGCATGGCAAAATGCTATATTGAACTCAGTTTTGGGAGAAACTAGGGCTCTCAATACCTTTGAGAGAAACAGGCAAAGTGGGCAGTTCAAAAGAAATGTACCAACTTAGCTGGAAGAACACAGGCTAGGAGGTTAGGGAGTAGGGTTCCTAAATCTGACCAGTGCAGGCTTGCAACTTACAGTTAGAAGAATTCCATGTGCTATTGTATAGCCTGCCTCATTAAAAGAGCAGAAGCTTGTCTCTGATCACAGATACTAACGTTACAATATGACATAACAGAAAATGTACTTTTTTTGGGGGGAGGGAGGTTCGAGACAAGGTTTCTCTGTGTAGCCCTGGCTGTCCTGGAACTCACTCTGTAGACCAGGCTAGCCTCAAACTCAGAAATCCACGTGCCTCTGCCTCCCAAGTGCTGGGATTAAAGGCGTGCGCCACCACTGCCCAGCAGGAAGTGTATTCTTTAATCAGGATTTGTTTACTTTTCTGATGATCCAGTTGATAAAAGCCTGTGTATTTTCATACACCACCTTTCACTTACCTCAACTACTTGATGAGAGGCTATTACTCAAGGTTAAAGTCATAGCCAGGAAAACAGCCTCCAAGTCATGTAGCTACTAAGTGTAAAGGTTTCTTTTAGAAATGTTCCTATTTATATTATTAATTTTCTGAGACAGGATCTCACATCGCAGCCCAGGCTGGCCTCAAATTCTACATTCTATTGACTTAGCCCACTTAGTCTGGGTATTAAGGAGTCCACCACAATGTCTAGATTATTACTTCCAACACTTAATAATTGCACATCTGTTTTGTTTTTTAAAGTAGTAAACATGTTTCATATTACCAACATGCCTCTGCAATTAGTTGCACGGTCCATGGAGAACTACTGACTCAGGAATGGGCCATTAACACAAATGTAATATATTTTAATTCTAGATTAATCTCTGTCACTTCCAACTGGTGATTAGGGTTTTGGGGATGGGAGCGGGGGTGGGGGGGTGGGGGGGAGTTGGAAGTTGAGACAGGGTAGCCCTGGCTGTCCTGGAGTTTGATATACAGACCAAGCTGGCCTCGAACTCAGAGAGCCTACTGCTATTGCTTCCCCAGGGCTGGTATTAAAGGCGTGTACCTCCATGCCCCTCTTTAATGGTTAGTTTTGAAGCAAATAAAACGTTAACTTCCAGTAAGTATTTGTCCCAAATCCAAATTCAGCACAATAGAGAAAGCAAAGTCAATAATATCAAAGTTAAGCGTATTGTTTGTTCATTTACCAAGCACTAAACTAAAGGAAGATGAGGACGCAGGGCTGCAGTGGCTCTGTCCAGCCAAGCAGGGGACCCTGAGAACCTGAGAGTTGTGCGATCTACTCTGAGACAAGCGGAGGCGCCTTTCGCCCCGCAATTGCACCTGCCAAGCCCGGATGGCACCCTGCTCACCGCGGTACCTCCGGGGATAGCCTCCGGGGCGGGTAGAGCCCCGGCGTGCCCTGCTTGTCTCCACTGCGACATCTTCAGCCCCCGGGGCTCGGACCCCACCGTGCTCACCTCCTCGCTGTGCGTGGACGGGCACTTTTTCCGCAGGCGACCCCAGTTGAGCAGGTTCCCGGTCTGCAGGTGCAGGGTGCTCGCCCGTGCCAGGAGCGCCCCGGCCGCGCGGCTGTCGGTGCCCATGGCAGCTGCCGCCTGAGGGGACCGGGCAGCGCCGGGGCCGCAGAGGGAAGGCGGGCGGGCAGACGGCTGCCTAGCAGGGCGCGGCGGTGTCCCCAGGCCCCAGAGGCGAGCGCGAGGCTGCCGACACCGCGCGGCCACAGCCCGGTGTGCGCTCGGGCCCGAGGAGGCCGGGCGGCGACGGAGAGGCGGTCCCGGAGGGAGGGAAGGAGGCGCCGGCGCGGACGGTCGCTGCGGCTTCTGCGGCCACCACTCGAGCCGCCGCCGCCGCCGAAATGAGGGAGCTGTTTCCTGGAAGACAATGACTAAGCAGAAACCGCACCCGAGAAAGTGCTTCGTAACCGTTACTCGTCCCGCGGCGGGCCAGGGGCGGGGCGCGGAGAGCCGGCCGGGCGCAGGCCCGCGGGTGACTGGCCCTCGGCCTGCGGCGGGCGTGGCGCCGGGCGGCGGGGCGCGGGCGGCGCCGCGGGGAGAGCGGCGCGCGGACGGGCGCCCCCTGCCGGCCAGAGCGCGGTGCGCGGCCTACGCCGCCGGCGCCGCGTGAGAGTGGACGGCGCCGGGAGAGCGGCTCAGCCAATGGCGGACGCGCTGCGGCTCTGGACACGCCCTCTTCAAAAGGACAGCCAGAGCCCATCCTCCTAGGCTTTGAAAGCTTGCCTGCTTCTATTTCTCAGGACTCGACGTGAATGAGGAGTGCCTCCTTCCCCACGCCCTGCTCTTTTTTTTCCTTTTGCTTTGCACTTCCCCCCAAACTGATCATTTTTCTTCCAGCGTGTTGATTTACCCTGTTTGCTGGTGCTGTATGAAATCAGAGAACACAACTTTAATATTTCCCTTTCAGAAGCCTAATCCTTCGAGAGAAAGGGCTAAGTCCATGAACCATTAAACAAGAAAAACACCACGGGGCAGTTAGTTTCCCCGTAAGTTAAGCATAAGGAACAGATGGTAACAGACAATGCTTTATGACTCTCACTTCCACAAGCTGTGATTCTTCACCATTCCACTGGAGTTGGCTGGGTATAATAGCAAACTGACCATTTAAATTCTACACATGAAACTTAAACTTTTCTTGAAACGAGTCAGGTATGTTAGAACCAAATGTGATTTTCTTTTTTTTGGTTTTTTCGAGACAGGGTTTCTCTGTGTAGCCCTGGCTGTCCTGGAACTCACTCGGTAGACCAGGCTGACCTCGAACTCAGAAATCCGCCCGCCTCTGCCTCCCAAGTGCTGGGATTAAAGGCGTGCACCACCACCGCCCGGCTATGATTTTCATTATAAGGGGGCAAAATCTTTTCTAAAGAAAAGTGAATCTGAGTTGGTAAACTAGTAAGAAATGGGAAAGGCTAGAAGATCCTTTTAGAAAAAGTGAGGTTAATGTTGAGTACATATTTGTGCACATCCAATGAACAAGAATCCATGGATAAGAAGAGTTTTCCCAGAAGCAGCCCCCACATGTCCTTACTAAATATAAACAACTGATTCTTTTCTGAATTGTTTGTAGTCATTGTTAAACTTTTGATTATATACTCTTAAGTCCGTGTAAATATTTGGTTAAAACTTAGTCAGTTTTATTTCTCTCTCTAAAATGATCTCTCCTAGATCCTGGGATCATTTTTAAAAATTGCTTTAGCCTCCAGGCAGTGATGGCACACCCCTTTACTCCCAACACTTAGTAGGCAGAGGTAGGTGAATCTGTGAATTCATAGCCAGTTTGATCTACATAGAGAGTCCCCAGGACAGCCAGAGCTATGTAGAGAGACTCTGTCTCAAAATAAACATATAAAAATATTGTTTATTTATTTGTATGTGTGTTTTCCTTCATGAGTTTATGGACACCGTGTATGTTCAGGGCCCCTGGAGGCCACAGGACATCAGATCCTCCGTTGGGTAGGTAGTTGTGATGGATGACTAAGAGAAGGTCTGGTGAGTTCTTAGTTCAGAACTTGGCTTATACTAAATTCTCCGGAAGTGAGAACTATTACTTATGATGCTGGGGTCGAAAGCTTACACATGCATTCTGACCGTGAGCATCTCTAGCCCTCAAAATTGTTATCCTAGTCTACCCTCTCCTGTCACAACCTAGCTATCACAGGTTGACAGACTCATAAGAGGAATGCATAGCAGGCTTCACATTGTGTTTCTAAGATTTGCATCGGTAGACCCTTTGACACAGACTTACAGTTCCTCCACTCAGCAGGCTGAGGCAAGGAGGATCAGGAATCTGATGTTAGCCTGGGCTATGTAATGAGAAACCTACTTCAAAACAAAGAAGACGGATGGGCAGGCAGAGGAACCTACTTGCTTTATTTTCAACTCTACTGGTCCATGTTACAGGTAACTTAAATTCTTTAATGTGTCTGTGCATGATTTATATGCTTCCAGTGCCTTACATATTTTACTTAACGATACTGTAGCAGCAACACCAAGGCTTCCTGGTGAAGAGAAAAGCAAATTTCCTCTGGGTGCAAACGAAAGGAATACAAATCAGAAGAACTTGGTTGCAAGGTCATTGTGAGTCTCCCCTTTTGTCTCCGGGAGAGAGGGCCAGGCCTCCTCCCTAGGTACACTGTAAGCTTTGTTTTCAGGAGCTTTAACACTCTCCTATGTAAATAGGAGGAGTCACCGACACCCAGTGCCTCTCAGGTCTTTTCATTTTCCTTGACATTGGTAGAATCTCAGAGCACTATTTGCACTTTCCTTTCAAACCTATTCCTCTGCTTGGCCTGTGACAAGCTCTGCCATTCTGAAAGCCTAACCAACTCACAAGTTCTAAGTATTTAGATCAAAGGAGACAAGAAAAAAAAAATCCGTGGAGAATCCATTGCTGTAGAAAGAGATAACACTTTCCACCCAGTTTTTGTTTGTTGTTTTTGTTCTCTTTTTGTTATAAATGAGAACAAACAACATTTGAGGATTTAAATTCCTGTTGTCAGTAGTGCAAGAAATATCAAATAGCAGTCTTTTTTGACTGGCAAACATCCTGATTCTTCTCACCCAGTGAAATCTTTGTTTAAATCAAAGGCCCACTGCTTCTTTCTAGGAATTTGCTGGCCTGGAGCAGTGACCTTTTTCTGTGTGGAACCCAGACACCTTTCCTTTTCTCCATTTCCTGTAGGCCAACTCTCTCCAGACTAACCCATTAAGATTGTGAGGTCTGATCCCAGCCAGTGGGGGAAACACACAGTCACCACCTTCCTCAGAAGAAAAACTGCCCAGGTGTTGTTCTCTCTTCCTGAGCACACCGTATTGATTAAGAGCAAAACATTATCCAGACCCTTCAGTTGAAACATGATTTGTGTGTGTGAAAAATGATTTGTGTGTGTGACCCCACACTTGTTTCTAGCATGAGGAGGCTACCTGATGTATTTTTCTTATAAGGTAAAGTACATTGAAATTCTCTATTTTTATTTTAACTTCCTCAATTACCGTGGTTTTGTTTCCATGCCTAGGAGTCACTAAGTGACATCATCTTAAGGATGTGGTCTGTGACAGAACTAGGCAAGTGCCAAGAAATAGGTTTGGTCTGTTGACAGGAGAGAAGCGTGTTCCTTGAGCACTGGTACCCTTCATCAGCACGAACAAGAGTGTGCCTAACAAAAGACCAAAAGGAGGCTTTGGGTTTGGTGTCTGAGGCACGAGTGTAAGGCACTACCTTACACTTGAGTAAGGTAGAATTGACAGAACTGAGAAACTTGCAAAACATCTTTATTTAAGATGCCACTCAGTAGGTATTTCTCAGGTATCCAGGATTTCAGTTGGAGGCTACACAGGCAAACTCCCAGTAAGTGCACAGTGCTCCCTGTTCTGTTATAACTTGCAATTCAATGGAGGAGGCTGATGCCAGCCATAGAACAGAAGCAAGGCAAATTATCCTGTGGTGGTTATTACAAAGGAAAGGTGCAGACACGTTAAACCCACAAGTGGCTTGTAAAATTACAGTAGGAAATGATTTGATCTGGAGTCCTGCAAGAAGACTTTGGGCATTATCTATCATGGTTTAACCAGAACCACAGTGAGTAAAGGGTAAGAAGGTGTGTCAAAACGGTGTGAGCCTTCATCTGGCTCTAGTTAGAAAGATGACAATAACACTGCCACAAGTGCTAACAAGCACTAAGACCAAGAAAAAAAAAAAAAAAAGAAAGGAAGGAAGAAAGAGAAAAAAAAAGATAGTCTTTCCCAAAAATTTGGGGTTGAAAGGAAGACTGGTGCAACGACACATGTGAGGGTTGGGATTGAAAAGGGAAATTTGTTAATAATCCCACATGTTTGAGTCTAGCAAAACTGATACTGCTAATGAGCCCATTGTCTAGTGTGGTCATGTAAGACTATCTGGAGAACTGCTGCATTATAATATTTGGCAGTATTAAAATGGTAGATGATGGAGGAAAAGAATACATGTATTATTTTTGTGTAGAGCTGTACTGATGGATATTTTGGCTCTGAAATAACACTTTGCTTAAAGTTGGGGTGGTCATATGGTTATAAATGGATGCATGGTCTTAGTGATTCTTTTTTTTTTTTTTTTTTTTGGTCTTTCGAGACAGGGTTTCTCTGTGTAGCCCTGGCTGTCCTGGAACTCACTCTGTAGACCAGGCTGGCCTTGAACTCAGAAATCCGCCTGCCTCTGCCTCCCAAGTGCTGGGATTAAAGGCGTGCGCCACCACCACCCGGAGTCTTAGTGATTCTTATGTAATTTCTTGACCACTTAATTAGGAATTTTAAGCTTCTATTATTGGATTAACAGTGTAATGTTTAGTTTAAGTTATGTTTATAGTACATAAATCTTCAAATAATTTGGGCATCACGTGAAAGGAGGTAGATGTGTGACCATCAGAGTATTGTCTGGTGTGAAGAATGCCTCGATATTATTAAAGTGGCATATGAACACCTTATGGTGTGACTAACATGTAAGAATATAGGGTCATAGCTAGGATATTGAGTCCTACTAGGATAATAGTGAAGCTACCTCATCACGTAGATGAGAGGGAGGTAATCTGTAATAGACAAACTGTTAGTATAGTCTGACTATGGCTTTGTTCATCCTTTACATCTGTGAGATGAAGCAATGAGGAGCTAGTGACTGTGGACCACCAGGACCGTGGCTCCCTCAAAACTTAATGATGCTTGGCTAAGAATGACTGTAATTAGCTGTATACGACTTGACAGACTCACGAATGGCGATTTTAAGTCTGTTTGAATTTTAAAAAGTAGTATTTGATATTTGTAGAGCCTGATCTTTCACTGGAATAATAAGAAATGATAAGCTATAGGTTCTGTCAGTGTTTGGAATTATAATAGCTCTTATAATTCTGTAGCAGTGGTTTTTTTTTAAGATTTATTTATTTTACGTATATGAGCACACTGTAGCTGTCTTCAGACACAGCAGAAGATGGCATCAGATCCCATTACAAATGGTTGTGAGCCACCATGTGGTTACTGGAAATTGAACTCAGGACCTCTGAAAGAGCAGTCAGTGCTCTTAACCACTGAGCCATCTCTCCAGCCCCAGAACTCTACTTTTAAAGCAACTACAAGTATCTCTTTATAATTTCTGAGAACCGTCGATCTTGCAGATATATTTTCTTGACATCTGGTCATAGATTTGTTAAGGAGTCTGTCTTGCCCAGCATTTTCCCTTAAATAGGCCTATCTTCTGAGTCAAGTGAGGTGGTATGTGCCTATAACCCTAGCTGTTTGACAAGCTGAGGCAAGAGGATCACTTGAATTACAGACAAGCTTAGGCAACATGACAGGACACTAACTGGAAGAACATGAGGTTTTAGAATGTAGTGTGCGTATACACATGTATATGGAGGGGGCATGTGTATGAATCCACACCACAGCTCACATGCGGATGTCAGTAGGCAGTGTTTATGAACCCGTTCTCTCTATATTTCACATGGGTTCTGGGGATCAAGCTCATGTTGTCAGATTTATGTGCTAAATGCTTTACTTGCTGAGCCATCTGGCTTGCCCCATGTTTCAATTATAAAAATAATCTAATTTTATTGTAACATATCTGGAATGTGCAGAAAATAGAAGAAAAAAACCATCTATACTACTCAAAGGCAAATATTTTTTTAAAAAATATATCTTATTTGACTACTATTCATAGCCTCAACAACTGTTTCTTGTTGTTGTTGTTGTTGTTGTTATTGTTTGTTTGTTTGTTTTTCTAGACAGAGTTTCTCTGTGTCGCCTTGGCTGTCCTGAAACTCACTCTGTAGACCAGGCTGGCCTTGAACTTAGAAGAGATCCACCTGCCTCTGCCTCCTGAGTGCTGGGATTAAAGGTGTCACCACTACCCAGCAACAACTATGTTTCTTAAGTTTGACATCTTAACAAATGTTTCCTCATACTATTAAAATTATTCTTAAGTAACCGTTTTCTTTGAGACAGGGTCTTACTTACTATGTGGTGTCCATATTGCCCAGGCTGACTTTGAACTCACAGTTGTCCTGTCTTGGCTTCCTAAGCATGAGGGACTGTGCTGACACTATGCCTCGCGGTAGAATGCTTGCCTACTGCATGTCAGGCCCTGGGTTTGATTCCAGGAACTGCTAAAAAAACAAAAAACAAAAAACCGTTTAGAAAGAACAGAGTAGCTGGGGTGACCAGCATCTGGCTTTGCAGTAACATTTTAGAGCACAGCTAATGAGGTGTACTGCAAGAAGATGTCACTGGATGAGAACTTGACTACTACCTGTTGACATTTTTAAGCCTCCACCTTTCTTATGACAATACCTATTCACCATAGAAAAGATGCAAATGCAGACAAGAAAAAGAAAAAAGAACATAATTCTACCATCAGAGACAGAGTCTGGCTGATTAGACCAACTTGCCAGTGAACCCCAGAAATCCTGCTGTCTGCCTCCCCTGCACTGAGGTGACAGTGCATGTGACTGTACTGACTCTTTACACGGACGTTCAGGACTGAACTCACTCTGTAGACCAGGCTGGCCTCGAACTCAGAGATCCGCCCGCCTCTGCCTCCCAAGTGCTGGGATTAAAGGCGTGCGCCGCCACCGGCTGAACTCACTCTTGGCTTCACCATGAGCCTTTCGCTAGGTGAACTATCCCCTGCCTATCCTTAAGTTGTTAGTAGATTAAATTAGGGTTAGAGGGTCAACCCTGACGCTGGCAGAGCAGTTGGTGTTTTTGCTTGTTTACACATCTTGGTAATGGTTTAAACAAAGGGTTCCTCAGCCAAAAGTTGTTTGAAAAGTCATTGATTCAGATAATTACAAAATCCCTTTCCTCTCATTATGCCTGAATAAAAAGCCTTTTGTTTTGTTGTTTTGTTTTATTTAGTTAAGAAAGAAGTTTTATCGGCCTTCTAAGAAAAATTATTACTTGCTGGAAAATTTTCTTAACCCTTTAGTGTCTTTAAAACTTGACGTTGAATCACAGATCCAGCTGGTTCCCTGAGCTCTCTTGATGCACACCCTCGATATGCACGATCCACTTTGCCTGTTGTCCTTCTAATGTTTACTCTGTTCACGTTGAGAGATGCTGGCTGGGCCTACAACACAGCTCTGTGTCGATTTCATCTTGAAGATCAGCAGACTGTTGGAGGTTGGAGCCAGGCCCAAACTTGCCTTTTGTGAGTTTAATGGCGAGAGAAACAGTGCGTGCATTGGCAGGATCCATCTGAACATTTGCCATGAAAGCAATCGTTCTTTAAAAAAATAAAAATTAGCCAGCAGACGAAAACTTAGCACATTACTGGGCAGTTTTTATGTGTAATCCATTGTGCTGGGGGCCTGGGGTGAAAAGCATCAACCACACTGTGTCCCAGGAAGCCTGTAGCAAAAATCACCCAAGAAACCAGTAGATTAACCTAGTGCTTAGAGAAGCTTGCATGCTTGTTTGCCACTGAAGACAAAAGAAAATGTGTGAGCCATTTTGACCTTGCTGGAGATGAAAGTAGTTTAGACTTGACCTTTGACATCTGAGTCTGAATTCTCTGGAATTATACATTAAAGGTTCAGTGGATACAGTGTCATGGTTGGAGTATCAAATGTCTTTCACAGGCTCGTGTTCTGAATGCTTGGTTCCCAGCTGGGGGTACTGGTTTGGAAGGTTGTGGTCATTTGGGGAGGTGGGGTTAGCAGGAGGAAGTAGGTGGCCGGGGCAGGCCTTTGTGGGTGTCTTGTTCCTTTGGACTGAACCTTCTGAAACCATAAAGTATATCTCTCCTCCTTCTAAATGGTTTTCTAAGGCATTTTAGTCACAATGCCAAGCGAACAAAAACAGAAGGCATGTAGTCGTGGTTGTTAGTGATTTGTGTTTTGTATGGACACATCATAGAAAGCAAGCATCCTTTCCTCTGTGACTTCGCAAGCCATCTGGAACATTTTTCTCCCTATGGTTGCATTCCCTTCTTATGATTAACTGGTTTTTAAAATTCTCGTTTAGGATGTGAATCTTTGGGAAACCTCCTGGGTTACACATGCCTCTTTGTGTTTCCCTAAAACAGCCTGTATTTACTGTCTGCTCATTCCTGCTAACTTGTGTTGTGTCGAGATGACCCTACAGGTGACTTATCCACAGAACTTAGTGCTAGCTGTAACCACTGATGCACTTTTCATCTGTGAGCTTATGTGATTCTTGGCAAGGTCCAGCCCCAGCAAGGTTCAGAATCTGAAGGAGGACGTGTGGAATACGAGAAAGAAGACTTTGACCGAGAGGCAGTTCCCATGCTCTGGCACTGAGACAGCTCAGGCCTCCTTTACCTATGCATCCGTGTTTTCACAGCTGAAAAGGTTTCACATTCATTTTCTCATTTTCTCAGGTACAATCTCTTTTAAGCCCTTCCTACAGTTGACAGTAATGTGCACACTGTACTTTTCCCATCCTCCTCCTCAATTTCTGTGGTTTCCTGCCAACCTGCATGAAGAGGAGGAAGCACAGCTTCAACAAGCAGTTAATATCTAACTCAGCATATTGCTGTATAACCAGGTGACCACGGTTGTTAGCAATTGTGGTCACAGTATAGAGAAATGATAGACGCATACCAAGACAATTCTGATTTAATTATTGGCATGTAGCATCTCATATCCTGATCTAATTCTCCTAATGCCCAGTGGTCTCAGCAAACTAGGAACCTGGGTCAGTTCATCATCCTTGCTTGGCTCATGTCTGAATGTTCCTATTAAATCTTGGAGCCAATGATCCAGCAAGACCTTTATAACTTTTTGACAACCATCTAACATTTTTTTGGGAACAGGTTGGTAGGCAAATTGTTGTTCGAACTAAGTTCCCACTGGGAGAGAACATGCGGACGGACATTAGCTGATGTACCCAGACCAGGGCCTTGTGTTGACTCAACCATATCACCATCATTGGCAGAGAAGTGGTGATCTGTTCTGTTCCACGATCCTCAGAGACAAACAAGAATGGATCATAGTCTGAGCTTTCTTTTTCTAATTCTGGGGAAATGGCTATAACAGACAAAGTGAAAGCAGAGACTTCTGATAGCAAAGCTAAGAATACGAATACAAGGCAAAAGGGTACCAAGCATTCCCTAAGGGGCCAGGAGATTCTACATGAATATCCCCACAGGTCCTTGCCATGTTGGGGACCCAACTCCTCGCACCTTGTCATAAGGAGAGCCATCATCTGCATTACACTCATGCACTTTTCCGAACAGAGGCTGGGCCACCTCCAGGTACTGCTGCCACCTCTATACCAAGCTACAGAATGATATTCCCAGGGCCCTATATCTAACAAGCTGAGACTGTGATCCAGGAAATGTCTCCAGAGTCTGTAGTGTCAATCCAGATGCCTTTCCATCACAAAGAGCTTTCATAGAACTTACACTCCCAGTGGGGAGATTTGCCTGGCACTTAGCAGGCATTAATGCATATTCACTGAAGAATGGATGAAGCATAGGCCACCTCAGAAGAATATGGACCTGTCACAGAGATAGGATATGAAATCAGGCAGAGAGTTTAGAAGGACAGTTTCTGGGCTGCGGTCCTGGGAGGAACAGAGAGAGAGAGTCCTGCTGTCTGGGGCTGACGGTGTGGGCTTTATGTTGAGTCCTGCTGTCTGGGGCTGACGGTGTGGGCTTTATGTTCAACCACAAGGCTCTAGCTTTACAGTTGGAATGTTTAGTTGTAACTGAAACACTTGGGATTTATTTTTTTTTGAATCTTGAACAAGTCACTCAAAACACTACTTTTAAGAGAAAACATATTTGACTTGTTTAAAAACAAATCAATCTCTGCAAGAATGACAAAATTTGCAGCATTATCCAAACAAAATGTTCAAAACACCAGGAAAGATTAGCTTCTTTTCTGGAAGGATTTTGAGTCTAAAGAGCTTTTATAGCAGAAGTATGATGAACTGGCCCAGTTTTCCATGCCCCAGATAGCAGAAAACATGTCTACAAAGGCTGGCCCAGAAGACCTGCATGGGGTACCACCTGCCTGCTCTGCCGCTCTCTCCCTGAGTGCTGAGGCCTGGCTGCAGTTCACAGCACACATTCATACAAGCTCCAACAGATCTCAACATACAGATTAGGTGCTTTGCAGCTTCCCTGCCCATAGGCTCTTCCCTGCCTTCTTCCCTTTCCATGGCTCCTTGATTCATTGAACTACACACACACACACACACACACACACACACACACACACACACACACACACA
>JANHMN010000001.1:34340076-34385246 GCA_030674055.1 Rhabdomys pumilio
CACACACACACACACACACACACACACACACACACACACACACACACCCATACCCATACACATACACATACATATACAGGTGACCTTAAATAAGTAAATAAATCCTAAAATCAAGAAGAAGAAAAGAAACCAAAGGGTCTCAGCTCACACTCTTGATTATTCCAGCCCTACTCACCCAAGCTCAGGGTAATAGAGTACTTCAGTCATAAAACAGGATCCTACAATATCACAGACACTCAGCTTTGTCATCCTAGGAAGGGCTGTCGGGACAACCTGTCTTGCTTTTTACACAAACAACTTTAGGAAGGAGAGAGATGTGGGTTAGCAGGACAGAATTACCGTGCAACAATTTCATTCCTAAACCCTCGCCCCACCACTATAGAGAGTCACAGCCAGCTTTTCCCTCTGACAGATCCCTCAGCTTCTCAAGGGAGAAAGACTGCCCCTCTCTATGAACAATAATAAATGCAGTTCTGTCTGCTGAAGGCCAGATGCCTGTCTCTTCTGCCTTCTGTCTCTTTACACTGCCTCAGAAATCTAACACAGTGAGTCAGGAAAAAAAAAAAAAAAAAAAAGAATTTTAAGATGTAATTCTTGCCCTTTGGGGTTGTAGAATATTACTTTTAAAAAGTTCTGCCCACCTTCAGAAGAGCTGAGACCTACTGTGGAAGAGTTATATGAAGCTGAGACAGAAGCTGAGCCCTGAGCATCATAAGACCTGAAATGTGAAGTGGATGGAGGTTGGAAGACCAAGTAAGATAGCCGTCACCTTGCCTTCTCGTCATCAGTTAGTATCCAGTGGCCTGGCTTTCTTACCTCGAATGACCAGGTTAAAAGAAAGCTAAGTTTATAAAACTCTAACCCCATGGAATAGGCTCATCCATACTGCTGTGCCCATGGACTACATGCAGCCACAGAAAGCTGTACATGTAGCCAAACACAAAATTGTAACTTACTTGGCTGGGCGGTGGTGGCACACGCCTTTAATCCCAGCACTGGGAGGCAGAGGCAGGCAGATTTCTGAGTTTGAGACCAGCCTGGTCTACAGAGTGAGTGCCAGGACAGCCAGGACTACACAGAGAAACCCTGTCTCGAAAAACCAAAAAAAAAAAAAAAAACAAAACAAAACCAAAAACAAACAAACAAACAAACAAAAAACCAAAAAATTGTAACTTACTTAAAACATGAGGGTTTTTTTTTTGGCTTTTTGTTTTTTGCTTTTTGCTTTTTGTTTTTTGTTGCCTTCTATTGGTAACTTGATCACATGGTTCTCTAGTGTGAAATTTAAAGATGGTAAGAAATGAGGCAAAGGGTTGAAAGCTCCTGGTATGCAGTTTCAAAAAGTGGCCGTACAGGCTTGGTCGGAAAGCCAAGATTGTAGCCAACACAAAATAGTTATCAGTGTATTTAATCACTGACTGCAAGAAACTAGACTACGTTAGTCCAAGTGGGTTTGGCTCTCTAACATAATATAGTTGGTATTTCGGGGTAAATAGCTTTGTGGCCTGCACCCAAATACCCCCTGGACTTGTGTTAACGAGTGCAAGTTCTGTTCTGCTAAGAGCTCCTGCAGCCCAGACTAGATGCAATAGGGATCGTAGGCTCCAGGCTCTGCGCTTCAGTACAGCTCATCCTTCAGAACCCAGAATCCACTTCAGAGAATCCAGTGTCAAAGCGTTCACGGCCAGCCATCTTCACCGCATACATATTACATCCATATTTGGAATATAAAAGATCTAAAATATAATTCAGATCTTCTCAGAGGCCTCTTGTTAGCAGATTTCCTTTCAGAGCCTGTCCTAAGCTTTGCAGCCCCTAAGCCACAGAAAGGGTTATGGGAGGATTATTAAAGGATTAGGGTCTCTTGCTGAGTGAGCAAGTACCCAGGGAACTTTCTGCTAGAGTGACTTTTCTGAAACAGATCTGATCATGCTACCTACAGCTGTGTTTGGAAAGGACCCACCTAGCCAATCATCAGCATCACCCTGAGAAGGGAGGGGTGGTGAGAAATACAGATTCCTGACTTATTCTCTGACCTGTTGAATCTAAGCTTCTTCATGCAGAGCTCGGGAATCTGCAGTTAACACAACCTCCCCTTCTTATTCTTCCATTCAATGCGGTTTAAGAAGTAAAGTACAGGGTAGATTAAAGCCCAGCTGCAGAACACAGTACCCCGAGCCTAGCAGGATGTGGTTCTATTTGTCACCATCTCCTCCTGTTTGCTGGAGGCACCTGTGAAACCCACATCTCCACGTCTAGCCTCACTATGCACCTCAGAAAACTTGTCTGAGCGTCCTCCTTACTCTTGTGGTTTTAAAATAGCTTCCGTGCCATCACCCAATTCCCCTCCCTCTGGTTAGTCTTTTTGTTCTTAATAATTGGCTTAGCTATCTGTTTCCTCTAGATTAGGTGTGTCTTCTCCACTTACCTCTTACACACACACACACACACACACACACACACACACACACGGAATCATAACCATTTGTTCCGTCATTCCTTCCTTCTCCGGCTGGACTATACCGCCCCACAGAATGAAAACCATGTCTTAGGCGTGGCTGCTTCTTGGCCCTGAGTATGAACTTAGAGACAGGTGGGAATGATTCAAGATCTTATCAGGGGCTACAGAGCTTTGTGATCTCAAATTCTGGTCTCTAAAAGATGAGGCACTGATAAACAAGAAATAAACATAAGCTAGCAAAAAAAAAACAAAAAACAAAAAACCACATACAGTTTGCTAAAGATTAAGCTGGTCATAATGTATGGGATAGATTACAAATAGAGGTGTTATCAGCAATACAGCCAGACTCAGAACCAGAGTAACACTGGTAGGGACAGTGGACAGAAGGCAGGGGTCTGAGTCAGCACTGGTAAAGGCGCTGGCAAGTAAAGTCCTTAACCTGATGAGGGTGGGGGTGGGATCGGGGAGGGGGAAAGCTACAAAAAAGATTCTCTGGGACTAAATGACTGAACTTCTTTATTATGAAAAAGAGTAAAGCCAACTCTATGCCACAGTTTTCATTCTGTGACTTGTAGTCCAATGGAAGAGAGAGAGACCCAAATGGCTTTGATTTTGTGTGAGTACCATCTTGAAGTAAATATATAAGCTTGCCTAATCCAAAGGAAACGGTAGTTAAGCCAGTTGTTAAGAACAAAAGAATAGCCGGGCGGTGGTGGCACACGCCTTTAATCCCAGCACTTGGGAGGCAGAGGCAGGCGGATTTCTGAGTTCAAGGCCAGCCTGGTCTACAGACTGAGTTCCAGGACAGCCAGAACTACACAGAGAAACCCTGTCTCGAAAAACAAAAAAACAAAAAAACAAAACAAAACAAAAAAAGAACAAAAGAATAATAGCAAGAGAGAGGGAGAAGGAAGGGAATGGTAGAGGGGTCTTGTAAGCAGACAGACAGACAGACAGACAGACAGACAGACAGACAGGAAACTAGCAGGCTTCATGAGATGTACTGGCTTGGTTAGAAGTGGGAGGTTGCAGGCCAGAGCCACCGTATCTTGGGGCACTTTGAATCCTTCCACTGTCTGCCTCAAATCAGACTTAGCACCCTCGTGACTGCCAAAGTCTTTAAAATGTAATCCAAGGACGCTAGTGCTTTCCACAGTCCAGAAGCTAAGAACGTCATCAGGCAACATCTGCAACCTAGAACAGTTTCCTACTTGCTGTACCCCACCCACCCGTGGGCCCCACTCATGTAGTCCAAGAGTCCTTCGATTCATGACCTTGGTCTGTAACTAATACCATCTCTCAAGAAACTTCTCCCACTGTGGAACACGGTATTTGGGAAAACCTGGATCCCGGGCAGTGATATTTGGCTCCAGAATAAAATCTTTTATTCCCTTCAAAGGTGAAAGTTGTGAGTTTTTTGTTTGTTTTGGTTTTTGATTTTTTGCTTTCTAGGGGGTTTTGGTTTTAGGTTTTTTTTGCTTTTTGGTTTTTTGTTTCCCACAACAGTGCCAAGGGGCAGTGTTTCTAAGACGATTAATCACACCAAGTCCTGAAGTAGTGAGATGCCCACGGTTACATAAAACATCATCACCGAGAGTCGGGGATCAGACAAAATTGGGGCGGAGAAGAGTGAAGAAATGAAGAAGGCAGAGCCAGCACTGCTCTACGGGGCTCCTGGGCCAACTCAGCAGAACTCATAACGAGGTTTTATAATGAAGGCCTTGTTTGGGGCTGTCAGTTAACCTGAAGATCTGGGTGAATGTTCCTGGCAACATTGGCCTATGGGTGGGAAGGCATGGAGGTTAAGAATCTCTTGAAAAAACCCATCCCAGCCTCCTCTCTCTGACCCGCTATTGATCATTTACAAAATGGCCACCACCTGTCCTGCTGCTCTGACTGACCATAAATGACCCTTTTTTTTATCGGTCGCCTTCTTGAACTGAAGTCGGATCAGGTGATGGCAGGCCAGTGAGTTCGTGCGTGTGAAGCCATAGTAACACCTCTAGTGCTACAAACCTTTCTGGGGTCTGCAAGAGCCTTGGAGAGAAAACATCTCTCTGACCTTCCCCAGAATACCACCTCCTGTTTTATTTTTTCAGGCCTTTCGATCTTAGCTGGACAAAGAGCCTATGCCTGCCCTTTCTGAGTTGGCGAATCTGGTCCCAGAGGCATGGGCATTCTCCAAGAGTCTCACTTCTCTTAAAGCTTTTGTAGATCTTTTTGTCTTGTTCTTCCATCTCGGCCTGTATCTACAGGTCTTTTCACGTCACGCAAAGGTTAATCAAAACAATGGATTTCTCATGGAATTATGATGTTGCAGGATCCCATGAAAGCTTCTGGTCTGGTTCCCCACCTCCTCTCAGATGTAGATGTACCTGCCCTTGGTGCAGGGGTTTCCTGGAGGGTCCTTCAGCATTTCAGCTTTGCTATCCATCCTACCCTCCTCAGCCAGTCCCAGCATTTGTTTCTTCCCAGCTTCGTAAGTGCTACCACTGTTCCAGCCCCGCTTTGCTGTTCTGTTGTAGAAACGGCATGCTTTTGTGCAGAGCCTGACTAGTATACACTTGTGGTGTTGGCCCTTGTTCAATTGCTGCCTGTTTCTGCCATTCCTTCTCATTAAAGGAGAGCATAGTGTGAATGTGGGCTGGAGACAGGACTGGGGCTGTTAGGACCTGAGTCTGACCGTGGCTCGGGCATTAAGTTTCCTGTTGCCCTCAGGTTAGCGGAGTGTGTGTGTGTGTGTGTGTGTGTGTGTGTGTGTGTGTGTGTTTGCTGATTCTAATTAGTAGCTTACGTTGTTTCTTGAGAACATGTTAAATATTGTTGAAAATGCTAAATATTGAAAATACCCTTAACCATGTAGCTATGTTCTTTGGCAATTTCCAAATCCTTGTGTCTTTATCTGATTTTGTAACGGTCAGGGTCAGATATCTCTGTTTACATTTGTCTGAGCGCCTTCAACTAGCCAATTCCATAGCAAAATAGGACCACCAGGCATGGACATTCATTTATCGTGGCTGTTTAAAGAATTCACGAGCAAATCCAAGAATCTGGTTATGAAAGCCAAGGCCTGTTGCCAAAGGATGATTGTGTATGTGTGCACTGCTGGCAGATCACGTGCTACGTTATGTAACATCTGACCCTTGATCCCTGGATGCCATCCAAAGAGTAGCTGGATACCGCCAAGGGAGCTGCGTGTAGCCTTGGTGGGTATTAGATGAGTCTTGGGAGTTTTGATTCTGTTTGTAAACAGTCCCTCTGCTGATATACCTGACAAGGCTCTGCTGGTCTTCAGGCGTGGTGATCTTGCTTATAGTGCCCAGGCAAAGTTCTCTGAATGGGCCAGGGAGGAGCCAGCTCCAAACTTGCACCAGGGACTCGGGATGTTCCCAAGGTCTCTGTGGTACGCTATATGTTCTTAATGCAGCAACTTCAGCTTGTTCTGCTGGACTTTAACAAGCTAGGCCACTCATTAAGAAGAAAAACCTGAGGCACATTACATTTAAGAGAATCACTTTGAGCTGAACAAAAGATCCATTTATTATCACTTATCCCTCAGGATAAAGGCAGTTTGGAGATTCTACTCAACAATTTGGCAGAAAACAGAAATGACATATAGAAAGAGGCTGCTTGGATACAGGTCAGCAGCTGCTTTATTGAGCATGCTTTATTGGTTTACTGTCCGTGACTGACTAAATGCCCATCTGCCATCACTGGCCAAGACTCAGCTACTTGTTAAAGAATGTATTCTCAAATTAGGTTACAGTTTGTCTGGATATTTCTAAGTTATACATTGCTACATAAAAAGGCAGCTTTGGGATAAATGCAATGTTTCATTTGCTCCTCAGTTTTGAGAGACTGGTCAAAACCTTGTGCGCCAACACCAGTTTGTCTCACTTGTCAGAATGGACTCATTTGGTTTCAGGATGGAGTATACGTGAATTTATAATGCAAAATTACTCTAATGATTCTGTATGTTTTCTTCATATTTTTTCTAAGTTTGTGTGTTTTGTTTTGTTTTGTTTTTTCAAGATAGATTTTTCTCTGTGTAGCCCTGGCTATCCTGGATCTCTCTCTCTCTCTCTCTCTCTCTCTCTCTCTCCCCCCCCCCCCGTAGACCAGGCTGGCCTCACAGAGATCCTCCTGCTTCTGCCTCCCAAGTGCTGGGATTAAAGGCATGCATCACCATGCCAGATCATATTTTTACCATCCTAATTATACAGACTATTATTGAACAAAGGCTGGTAGCATACAAATCTTGAAGACTATCAAGCTTGAGTATAACATATCAGGGAGGCTGAGACAGGAGGATTGCCTCAAGGTTGAGGCCAGCTGGGGCCATATAGTGGGTTCCAGGACAACCTAAGCTACATAGTAAAATTCTATCTTAAAAGCAAACAAAGTAAAATAAAGTAAAAATGAAAAAAATTCCCCTACTGAAGGAGTCTAACACACCTTCTTTCAAGGTTGGTGTTAGTTTTGACTATGGACAGCTGTGGGTTCTGGTTATGGGACATGCAGTCATACCCCATATACTGACAACTTCAGTCAATGATAGGCCATGTATATGACAGTCCTGTAAGATTAGACTGGAGCTGGAAAATTCTTGGCACCCAGTCATCTCATAGTGATTCTAAAGTTGCAGCAGAAAACATTACTTACGTATTTGTGGTAATGCTGGTATGGACACCTCAACTCTGTGCCCATCGAATAAAAACAGAGAACCACAACTATGTAATGTACTAATACTTGACAATGATAATAAATGACTACACTACTGTTTCATGAATGTGGATAATATAATATCCTTTTTATTGTTGTTCTTGCAGGTGCTGTTCTCCATCAGGAAAAAAAACAAAAAAGCTTCCTGTGAAACAGTAGGCTATGTTAGTGCGGCAGGAGCCTCGCATGTCTCCTCTGTCGCATATCTCTGGATTGCAGCGTCCCCATTCCCACCATGCTTGATTGAATCCTGTATTGTTCACCAGGACATCAAAACCCACTACTAATTTCATCATCCAGAGACCAAGAGGAATGTTAGACTTGGAAACAGAATTAAAAGCAGTAAGGACTACGGCAGTGGGAAATCAGTAAAGGTTACTGAGTGTCAGTTAGTCATGTCCCATTTGATCAAAGTTGTCATCTTAATGGAAAAAAAAAAAAAAAGAGCAATGGGAACCATTAGATAATTTGCTTCACAGAAGGCAACAAGACTAAGAAAAATCCCACTATGGCCTATATCACTTAAGGAAAAGTTCCCAGTGATCTGACTAAAGACCAGGCACAGAAGCATATCCCTGCCAGCACATGGCAATCACAACCAAAGCACAAAGGATGATCTCAGCGTTGAAAGAAAAGGCTAGATCAAGCAATGATGCTGGCTTTACTATTAACTCTGGGTGAATTATGGGGTTAAAAAAAAGGAATTATTCACTATGTAATGTGTACAGAATGTCAAGTCTCTGAATACCAACGTGAAGACAGTTGAAGAAATTTGGAAACTCTGGGTTAGATGACTTCAGGGAAAAATTATTTACTAGAGCAAATGTTTAACATAGATAAAAAAAACAAAAAAAAAAAAACCCTCTGTTTTGGAAATGAATGCCTGATGGGACTTTCACCTTTAGGAGGGCATGTCAATACTGGGTTTAAGGCTTCCAAAGACAGACTACAGTCTGGCTTGAGAGGACTGATGCTACATGTTGAAACCCTTTGTGATCTGACAGAGTTTCCCTAGGGCTTGGAGCATGCCACTGCACCTACACTGCCAGTGTGTGGCAGGAATGGCAAGTCATGGTAACTCAGCTCCTTTCACATGGTGCTCATGAATGGCTGTGCTGGCAAAGTGGAGAAGCATTGCCTGGAGAAAGATCTCTCTAGAGTTTCTCTGATGTTACTAATGTCCCTACACCGCTTGTCTTCTCCTCTCTTGCCCCCTTACCCTCTTCCCCCTCCGTCCTTTCTCAGCCCCCCCATCTCTCCAGGGGCTCATGGCTAGCCTCTACTCCTCTTCTCTCTTTCTCCCTCCCTCCCTCTCTCTTTCTCTGTCTCTACTGCCCCTCAACTCCCCTCCCCATGCCCTAAATGAACATTATTCTATACTTTAAAAAGTCCCCACACTGTTCCTTTACTAGCATTCACATCACAGTATCAGAGCTATACCCCCACCCCACCCCCACACCACTCTCTGCTTTGCCCAAGTTATTGCTCTAACGTAAAGACACAGATAAATTCTTGAGAGATTAAAACATCCATGAGTGGATTGTAACTTGTTTGGATTTGAGGTGATCTCATTAAGGAGTGTAAGGATGGCATCTGAAGGAAGACAAGGGCTTTGCCCATGGTTTTAAAGGGCTTACCAAGGATGAGGAGTTTGCAAAACTGTAACAGCAAACTTGACCTGGGCACACATGGCTGAGGGTGACATCTAGGAGCTCCTGAGGAAGTGACTAATGAGGAATTGTTGGCACAAGAAGAGGGACATGAGGCTGAAGAACAGACAAGAAAACAGAAACTAAGGGAGTCAAAGAACAGTCAGAAGGAGTAAAAGGCCAAGAAGAGTCGCAGAATCTAGAAGTTTCTGTAGCCCTCAATAAGCCTCAAGAGTTTTGAAACATGACCCCAAGGCCAAACATTTTCATGAGTTAAGAGGCATGTTCAAGGTGTGCTGTCTGTTTAAAAGCAAATCTGTGACAGGGAAATAGGGGACACGTGAAGCAAAGCTTCATGGGCTGCCATGGTGTCTTTCGGTGTTTTCACGTTACAGCAATGAGAGTGGTGTTTGGAGGAAAGATATCATTGTGACATTGTGAGGCGAGCACATTGCCAGTAAAGGGGTGAGCTGTGTGGTAACATTATCAACAGAAAGGAAAACCTTAAGATGTTTCTCCAAGCCAGGCAGTGGTGGCATATGCCTTTAATCCCAGCACTTGGGAGGCAGAGATAGGCGGATTTCTGAGTTCAAGGCCAGCCTGGTCTACGAAGTGAGTTCTAGGACAGCCAGGGCTGGCTACACAGAGAAACCCTGTCTCAAAAAAACCAAAAAAAAAAAAAAAAAAAAAAAAAGTTTCTCCAAGCAAGGCTTCTCTGCTTTGCTGGTATGGCACCTCAAGAGAGCGTCTTGGGAGAAGAGTCAGTCACCATGTGTCTTGGTTAGGGTTTTACTGCTGTGAACAGACACCATGACCAAGTCAACTCTTATAAGGACAACATTTAATTGGGCCTGGCTTACAAGTTCAGAGGTTCAGTCCAGTATCATCAAGGTAGGAGCATGGCATAATCTAGGCAGGCATGGTGCTTGAGGAGCTGAGAGTTCTATATCTTCATCTGAAGGCTCCTAGAAGAAGACTCGCTTCCAGGCAGCTAGGATGAGAGTCTTATAACCCACACCAACAGTGACACACCTACTCCAACAAGACCACACCTCCAAATAGTGCCATTCCCTGGGTGTAATGGTCTACAAACCATTACACCATGTTCCTGCTGCATCTTACCGACGTTTCCAATAAGAGCGTCAGGCAAGGTCTTCACGAGAGATTCCAGCAGAAGGCACTGTTGTCCTAGGAGGTGAAGCTCCATGTGAGTTATTACTCAGAAAACTCTGGTGAGAAGAACTGTGGAAGTCAAGAACACTGATAGTCTACCCCTGCAGAGCTCCAGGCTTGTGTCTTCATTGTTAACCAAAAAGTTTTTGTAAGTAAAATAGTAAAAGAATAAAAAGTTTAGTTGGATATGGTAGTTTATGCCAGTAGTTCCAGTCCTTGGGAGACAGAGGTAGAAGGATCAGGAGTTCAGAAGTACTGGTGACTACATATTAAGTCTGAGGCTATCCTGAACTGCATGAGAGCCTGGATTTTTTTTTTTTAAGTAGACACAAGAAGCTTATAGAATAAGGGTGTAAAGAAACTATTTCTGTGCAACTCTATACATTTGTGATTTTATAAGTGTTTTTTAAAACTTGAAGGTTTAAAAAAAGGTTTTAGTGGGGAAAAGCTACTGTACAATAAGATGAATTTATTATTGGAGAATAATAAATAATAAATAAACAGATAAATAAGAAAGAAAAACTATTAAATGTATGGTGTCTATAGTCTACAGTAGTGCAGAAGTCCTGAACCCCCAAGTACACTCACCCACCCCACCCCACCCCACTCATCTCTCTCTGACACTTCAGGTTTGGTACCCTCTCTTCCTGCTGAGTTCCTTAAAGCTTCAGACTGTGTTTTCCCAGTGTCCTTTCTGTTTATACAAACATACCTGTTAGGGTAAGTCTCCAAGCCAAATAGGACCGAGCAAAGAAAACACAACTCAATAGTTATGAACACAAACTACACACTTAGACTGGGCAGATTTACACTACTCTATTTTATTCCCCAGCTATGAGATCCTTTATAACTTGCAGTTTTCCCAGGCCTTCTCCTCCGTTGTCCTTCCACCTCTCTCCTCCAGTAGTCTCCTCCCCTTCCTCTCTCTCTCTCCTCCCTTTCCTCTCTTCTCCCAGCTCCACCACCTCTTCTACTGCCTAATCACAAAGCTCCACTGCGAATACAATGTAGCAGAATAAGTATCCTGCTACACACACACCCTCACCTGTCTTACCTTATCTTACCTCATCTTGCCTGCAGTATTGAGATGGTAGCATGCTGTACCTAGGAAAGACTAGGCTAGTCCAAGCAGTCTAGGTCCTATATAGGATACCCTATGTAGGTTTATGTAAGTGTGTTCGTTGATAGTCATACAACAGTATTTCCTATTGATGAATTTCTCAGAGTGCATCCCACGTATGTATGACAAAATATTTCAGGGCAAGTACTGTGAGAGACAAAACTGAGGAGTAGCATCTGAAGCAGTGTGGAGGTGGGGCTGCTGACCTAACATACCCCACGGTGGCTGCAAAAGCGGATGTTTGATCAGATGGGTTAAATTTGTTTGCCTGTAAGTCCACATGGCTCCTGAGCAAAGTCCAGTGATAAAATCACTTTTCCATAGTCCATTTATGGCAGTGGTCCTCGAGCTTCCTAATGCTGAGACCCTTTAATACAGTTCCTCATGTTGTGGTGACCTGCAACGACAAAATTATTTTGTTGCTACTTCATAACTGTAAATTTGCTACATGAGTTGTAATGTAAATATCTGATATGCAGGACATCTGATATGCAACCACGACGACAGGGTCATTTGACCCCCACAAAGGGGTCGCAACTCACAGGTTGAGAAGCACTGCTTGATACCAGTCTGCTAAGGTACAGAACCACATACAGTAAGAAAAGAAAAAACAAAATGGACTTAGTTTGATGCACACAATACCCACCCACACCCTCATTAATATTCAAATTATGGGCTGGGCTGTGGGTCAGTAGCAGGGCAGTTACCTAGCATGTCTGTGCTCTGGTTTGTGTTTCCAGGGCTGAGAAAGGGAAAACAAAGCAAAACAAAGCCCAATGTCATTCTTACCAAATACAGAAAACCTATCTATGAGATACCTATAAAAGATGCATTGTGCTTCTGAGCATTGTATAATCAAGACCTGAGACCCACCACTGATGGTTGAGTGATTGCTTATATGATATCACTGGATTGACTCGCTTCATCATCCAGACAAAGGCAACAAAGAGGCAGTCCAAGATGCAACACTTTAGATGGAGATTGGAAGGAGTCAGGAGAGGAGTTTTAGGAGTCAGAGTCGCTAGTCTACTGACTGAAAAAGGCTATTTGTGTTTTAACAGACTTTCCATAGAATGTGAAGACTTCTTAATAAGATTTATTCCTAAAGCCACCTTAGACGAAACTTCTGCCAACCTGGTTGCTTCGGGCAGTGCTTTTAAATAATTTAGACATGCCTTAGCTATGCAATCTAATTGCACAGTATAATATATGAGGACATAGCGTTCCCAGGCCCCGGTATAAAAGCTCATGATTATCATATAGGGACAAATAAGGTTAACAGGTTTAGCATAACATGAGAGGTTGAAAAGTAGGGTTCGAGGCCAATGTCATTTGGTTAAAGGGCTACCAGGACATTCTTCCTAGAACAAAGGCTGTGGTTCTTTCTAGTGAGAAAGATGAGGCTGATGAAGAAACATGCAGGACTCAGAATCACCCAACAAGTCCAAAAGAGCCTTGGTTGTCTTTTGGTTATAGGCCAGGGAAAACTTGGGATGCTTAGTCCCCATTCAATGCTGTGGGTGGGGAGTGTGGAGGTGGGGTGGGGAGTGGGGGCTGGGAGTGAGGAATAGGGGTGGGGGTGGGAGTAGGGCTGGGGGTGTGTGTGGGAGAATGATGGCTTCAGTGAAGCGTTGCATCACTGTTGTTTGGGTGTGTGCTGTTGACCTTTCCAGGAAAAGGCAAAACTGACTTTCTCAACTGGAATTCCAAAGAAGATTAAGCAGAGTTCAGTTACTATGAACCGTTTTGAATTTGGGGCACATGGGACAATAAAACAGTAGAGGGTTAGGGTGATAGAAAATCTTTGTCTCACAGTTGGCTTATTATTTGTTTGTGTATGTGTGTGTGTGAGTGTGTGTGTGAGTTTGTGTGTGTGTGTGTGTGTATACAGGAGAGCGCACATGCCTTAAGTACTGGGCCAGACAATAACATCAGGTGTCTTCTTCAACTGCTCTCCACCTTAGTATTTGAGACTGACTCTCTCACTGGACTGAAGCTTACCAATTTGGCTAGGATGGCCAGCTAACAAGTCCCAGATATCCCCCTGTCTCTGTTTCCCCAGTACTGGGATTATGGGCTCACACAACCACACTCAGCTCTTTTACAAGAGTCTCAGATTCTTGAATGGTTTCTGGTGTCTCGTGTAGACCCCAGAGCATCAATTCAGACCCTCATGCTGATGCAGCCTCTGACACATTCTCTATAGTCTCTTACAATTTTATTAATTACCTATAAATCTTGGCTAAATCTTTAAGTTCATTAATTATTTTTCAAATGGTAAGACTAGAGGGCTAAGCACTAGTACCTGGATGTCTAAGTCTTTATTTAGTTACATGCTTTATAAACAGTGGCAGTTTTTGAACTTTTTTAGACTTTAATGAATATCAGAGGGCTATTGGCAAAGGTTTAAAGTGATCCATTTGGATTCCAAACAAATGGAGGCCCCAGACTTTCAACCTTTCCTGTATCAACTAGGGAAGATTCCCATTTAAGCCTTTTAGAAAGCTTGGAATATCTTTTGATCTATTGAGTTCTGCCAATAGAGAAACATTAATGTGGTTTAAGAGAACTGGAAAAACTCAAGATTATTTTTTCATCTGAGAAGAGGTTTTTTTTTTTTTTAGATTTATTTAATGTATATGAGTACACTGTCATTGTCTTCAGACACACCAGAAGAGGTATCAGATCTCATTCCAGATGGTTGTGAGCCACCACGTGGTTGCTGGGAATTGATCTTCATCAGGATTTTGCAGGAGGACACCCACCCCCAACACACACCCATTTATTTTAACTTTTGTTTTTCTATGCTTATTTATAGATATTATCGGGAACAACTCAGAAAAAAAAAAAAAAAAAAAAAAAAAAAAAAAAAAAAAAAAAAAAAAAACCCAGAGTTCCCTGGATGCTGATTGTCTCATGGGCTCCCCCTAGTGGAGGGGAACAACAGTATATAGTTCATTCTAGAAGGAAAGGGCTCATTGGTAGACTCATAAAAGCATATCATTTATCTTCCTTTTTCCTGATTGTTTGCAGTAAAGAGGGGTGTGTGTGTGTGTGTGTGTGTGTGTGTGTGTAAAGAGAAGAAAAATATCCTTTCTTAGGATCTCATTGTAGACAAGAAAGTCCCTTTGGTCTTGGCCCCTATAACTGTTGTAGGTGGAGAGATGTAATATGGCTGGCCTTTTAGATTTTTTTTTTATAGCCCTCTCAAAATATTCAGCTAACATCTACAAGTTCAGGGCTGGGGAAAGAGCTCAGTTGATAACATGTCTGCTGTTTGAGCAGAAAGATCTGAGTTTCATCTCCATGAATTACGAGCACATGCTCATAATCCCAGTGTTGGGGAGGCAGAGACAGGTAGATGCCTGGGGCTAGTCGATAGCTGGTAGCCTGCTTGGTCAGCTCTGCACCAGTGCGAGATCCAAGTGATGGAAGGAGAGAACCAACTGCCAAAGGTTGTTCTTTGACCTCAGTGCACTCGTGCAGGTCAGAGGACAGATAGATATAAGATCTCCTTATAGCATAAGAGTGTCAAGGATCAAATTCAAGTCTTCAGGCTTGGTGCCTTTTACCACCGAGCCATCCTGTCAGCCTGACCAATCTATTAAGAAAACTTTTAAGATTGAATTTTAAAATGTTGCTCAGTTTTAGACTACAGAGTAAAAGTGGCTATGCCGGGAGGCTGACTGGAGGGCCTCACTTTGCATGGCATTTGCCTAAACTCTTCTTTTTATTATCTTCAGAATGAAAAGATGGTGAGCAGAAAGGTCAGAACGACTAGCGACTGATGGAATGAATAGTGTGATTTGGTCAAAGCTGTCAACCTGTATAACATACTCCGTTCATGGCTTAAGATTTCCGGAGGGAATTGATCCATTCAATCTTTTAGATATCTCCATATACCAATTAAAATGCACCTTGTCTTTGTGGGGGTCTTTGATCCAATTTTTTTCTAATATATCCCCTAAATAGCTCATATTATCAAATTAAAATGTCTCCATTATAGTGATTTGTTTGTTTGTTTTTTGAAAACAAAAAATGTCTCTATGTCACCCTGGCTGTCCTGGAACTCACAGAGATCAGCCTGCCTCTGCCTCTCCAATGCTGGGATGAAAGGTGTGTGCTACCATGTCTGGACCACTATGATAATATCAGTGCAATTCAATCTCTAGTAAGAGCAAGACATTTTTCTTAATCTACAAAGAAGTCTAGGTCTAAAATTCTTACAGATTAAATCATATGGAATCCCAGATGATAGCTCTGATAGATAAACCCATTAGTTAAATGTACATAGCTGAGATTTCTAACTGGATCTTATCCAATTAGATACTGGATATAGTTCATTCTAGACCCAGTCTAATCTAAGGGTTGCTTAAATCAGTCAAAACAGCTCAAAACACAGGTTTGTGGGGTTCAGAATCCAGGAGTGAACTCACCCCTGACCTCTAGTCACCGGGAGAGGCCAAGGATGCAGTGGGCCCTGGTCCAGCAGCTCTGCTTGGTCGTTAGCACCCCTGCAATTCTACCTGAGATCCCACTTCCGACTCATTTCTCTTAGGAAGAAAAAGACACACTCAATGGGAATTAATTGAGCAGACAAAAGACTGAAGAATCAGATGGTACAGATGATCCAGAGAGTGCTACCACACTGTTAGAAAATACTACTGAAAGACAGAGAAATAGCCTGGTGACATACAGTTTGCTATGTCCCTTAAATAGACATAGTTCCTCAGTTTGTAGTCTGTAGCTGGCAGAAAACTTGTGATTAGCCAGGTTTCAGCCACTAGCTTTGAGACTATATTGTCTTATTAGGTTAATTTAACATAAAGCTAGCTTAATTTAACTTAAGATGTTTGGGTTTCTTGGGAGGGAGCAGGTGAGATCATAGTTAAGCATGGTTTGCTCCCTTACTAAGTGTTGGAGACCAGAGACCCCTAGGCTGCCAGGGTCAGCCAAAGGTCAGAGGCTTTCCAGAAAAGGCGCACCCTTCACAGTTCCAGCAGTGTCACAGCTGGATCTCAGAACTTCCTCAGAATGTGAACTTCCGACGATCAAGATAAGCAATAGCCTCGAGCCATAGATAACCGGACTAAGGACAATGGGCAGGGATGGGTGTTTTTACTTCCCTGTTTTAATTTTGCTTATATACTCCAAGCCTTGCCTCTAGTAAATGAGACCTTGACAACAGCTAGACTGACTCTGTCCGTTCTTCGCCGCTTGGTCTCCCTTCTCTCTCCCACCCGTGTCTCTTTCAGGTGGTGGCTACTCGGGGACCCTGTAATAACTGTGCCCGCTGGACGGGACAATTAAGCTGTAGCTGGATAATTTCCTGCTACTGCTACATTGTATATGCAGTAGAGCTTGGTGATTGGGCAGTATGAGAGGTGGGTGGAGTGAGGAGTTGGGAGAGGAAGGAGAGGAAGGGGAGGAAAAACAGGAGGCTAACAACAAAGGAAGAGGACTCATGGTTCGAGAGCAGTCCTGGGTAGCTACTTCTCAAAAGGTTAGCTATTGGGTAACAATTCTAATTGTTTGGGCATCTTGTTATTTGAGCATTTCCAAATATATAAATCCATTGGATAATCTTTAAGCTTTAAGAGTCTTCATTCTACTGGGTACCACGAGGATGGCGGATATTGTCGGCCTTTGTGGATGCTCCCATCCCACCCCCCACCCACCGCGTCTCGTGGGTGCCAGGGCCTGCTCATCTAGCTAGCCAGAGCCCCGGTCAGAGCCGAGGTGCAGTGGGAACATGGCGGCTGCCCAGGGACAAGCTGGACCCGGTGCCGTTTTCTAAATATCTCCCCTACACTAAGCCAAGTGCCTTCTTTGGAGCTAACCCTGTATCTATTGATGTTCATACACAGGATCTGCGGGCATGTTCCAGCTTTGGTTTCGTCTACACCAGTGGTTCTCAACCTTCCTTCCTAATGCTGCAACCCTTTAAAAATACAGTTCCTCATATTGTGGTGACCCCCAACCATAAAATTATTTTTGTTACTATTTCATACCTGTAATTCTGCTGTTACTATGAACTGTAGTGTGAATATTTAATATGCAGGACATCTGATATTTGACCCCCAAAGAGGTCACAGGACACTGGTTGAGATCCACTGGTCTAGTGTCATGTATCTGGCTGCTGAGTGAAGGAAAAAGATGTTTCTGACATATCTGTCAACAAAGATAGTGATAGGGGATCCTCGCTGACTTGAGCCACTACTCTGAGGCGTGCTGTGTTTCTGGGTGTTGTGCCCGTTTTGTGAACCCCAGAAGCCACCAAGGAGCCAATTCTGATGCAACGGCACTAGGGTCTTTATTACAAGCATAAGCTTGGGCCACACCGCCATCTCTGAAGCAGCAGAACGGGAGGGTGAAGCCCGGAGCTCTCAGTGGGACCAGGTTTTATCGGTAATGGCAAGGTCTAGCTTAGCACATATCTGACTTGGTTGCCCATTAACATAATTGGCTGGTGCTGGGAGCCAAACCATAAACTTCTGCTTTCCTCCTGATTGGTGGTGGAGTGCCAGGGGCAGGCTTGCAATCTGGAAACTAATGCCAGGTGTAGGTTTGTCGGGGAGTAACCTGGAAACTGGTGCTAGGTGCTGGCTGTTCATTAATTCAAATCCAACCTTAGGTCAGTTTCTTTAAGATGGAGTCTGAACCCAAGATCTGGTCTCTCGTGAGCATGCTTGTTCCGCATACGCCACACCGTTCACGGACCCAGAGTCCTTCCAGCTGGGTTCCAGCATGCTGAGTCATTCAGGATGTTTATGGTCGAAGCGGGGTTATTAGATTACAGAGCTGGGAAAGAGAACGTAGGGGCTCTTCTGCTTGGACCTTGCATGCATTTCTTCCACTGTTCAGCTAGGGAGAACATTTAGTACAAGCTACAGAAATGTAGTTCTTATTGTTAAAGATTTATTTGTTTATCATATATGTGGTGTGTGTGTGTGTGTGTGTTCTGTCTCATGCACAGTAGAAAGAGGGAATCAAATCTTACTACAGATGGTTGTGAGCCACCATGTGGTTGCTGGGAATTGAACTCAGGACGTCTGGAAAAGCAGCCAGTGCTCTTAAGCGCTGAGCCTGAGAAATGTAGATCTTATGTGAGCCACTGTGCAACAAGTCATACCCATTTCTAAGAGGAGAATGACCGAGTATCACATGGTAGCAGGCAGGTGCTTCTGAGCTGTGAGGCCAAAGGAGGGGGCTTCAGGAGCGTGCAGCTGTGGAGATGCACAGGCCTGCACCCTGAAAGGGTCCTGCACCCTGAAAGGGTCCTGCACCCTGAAAGGGTCCTGTATTGAAACTGATGCTCCACTGTTGTCATCTTGAAGTTCTAGGTAGCTGCTTTCTCGTAGTTTCCTTTTGCACTGTGCCCAACCAATTATGCGCTGTTTCCCACACAAACACTTTCATGCTGCCCACTTAGTATTTATGGAAAATCTACTACATAGTAAAATATCAGGAAAGAACATAAATAACAGAACATACAAAAATGAGTGAAAATTCAAGTTTCATATCTTGCGATCCAGTAGAGGTATGAGGGAAGTAAGATAATTCGTCACTCAAGAGTTCACAAGGCCTTCAGGATGGCTCAGTGGATGCTGACCTCCAAGCCCAATGACCCAAGTTTGACCCCCGGGTCCCCCGTGGGAGAAGAAGAGAACCGACTCCATGCTTTTCTGAAACCTCATTAGATAGACGACTACTCCCATCCATCCCATCCTTGCCTAGTCTTCGCTCCCATGTCACAGTTGCTAAGTTACCTCCAGCAAGGCTGAATGAAAGGCTTCACTTCAGGTAAAAGCTCACTTTCCCATGTTCCTTTGCCAGCAGCAGTTGTTGGGCCTCCACCGCTGTGTTCCTCTCCCACAAGCCCTCCCGGACTCTGGAGAACAGCCTGAGAAGTGCTGCTAAAAGAGGGTTTATATAACAAAGACCATCTGTAGGCCTGGTGGGGAAGACTAACTTGGAAAAGAAATCTGTTCCCCATCTTTATTCAGTCACTTGAAATAGTTTGGGTTCAAACTATTTAGCTTCTAATTCTTGGTAAGCACTGGTGTACACTGCTTGAAGCCATGTACGTCATTGTCTTCTGATACCCGTGCAGCAAATGCACTCACTCAGCACCAGAGAGGGCTGTCAGAACTAGTCCATAAAGGAAGCTGTGTGAGGAGATTTCTGAGACCTTGTAAGAAAACTCCAAGTAAACAAGACAAGAGTGTGTATGTAATCTCCATTCCTCCATAACGTGGGTTGTTCTTGGAATGTGCTTTTGTGGCCCTCACAGGTCTAGTGGATAGGAGTGAGTTCACGTTACATTACAATTGGCTGTCATTACTTGTTTATATGCCTCTGTGAAAAAACATGTTTTTACCATTTGTGACTTGTCCTTATTCAGGTGACCCTTCTTTCCTCCTCCTCCTTCTCTTCCTCTTCCTCCTCTTCTTCCTTCTCCTCTTCCTCTTCTTCTTTTTCCTCCTCCTCCTCTTCCTCCTCTTCCTTTACCTCCTCCTCTTCCTCTTCTTCTTCTTTCTCCTCTTCCTCCTTCTCCTCCTCTTCCTCCTTTTCCTCTTCTTCCTCATCCTCTTTCTTCTCCTCCTCCTCCTCTTCTACCTCCTCCTAATCTTTTTAAAAATTTATTTATTTATTACATCCCAAGTGCTGCTCCCCCTCCTGGTCCCTCTTTTGCAGAGTCCCTCCCTTCTACCCCCTCCCCTTCTCCTCTGAGTGGGTGGGATCCCCCCTGGGTATCCCTAACTCTGGCACATCAAGTCTTTGCCAGATTAGGTGCATCCTCTCCCACTGAGGCCAGACAGAGCAGCCATGGAGGCTAAGCTGCTTGTCTATGGCCTATGGGCCGGGGGTGGGGGGATGGGGGAATAGTTCCAGCCTGTATATATTCTTTGGTAAGTGGCTCAGACTCTGAGGTACTCTCAGAGGTACAAGTTTGTTGACTCTGTTGGTCTTCCCGTGGGTTTCCCATCCCCTTCAGGGTCTTCAACTCTTCCTCTAACTCTTCCATAAGTGTCCCCAACTTCTGTCTAATGTTTGGCTGTGGATGTCTGCATCTGTTTCAGATAAATAGAGCTTCCCTGAGGACAGTTATGCTAGGCTCCTGTGTCTAAGCATAACAGAGTTTCATTCATAATGTCAGGGATTGGTGTTGCCCATGGGATGGGTTTCAAGTTGGACTGATTATTGGTTGGCCTTTCCTTTGGTTTCTGCTTCATACCTATCTTTCTTTTAAACTTTGAGTGGGTTGGTGTCCTTCTCCTTCTCCTTGGGGGTGCTGCCTGGCTACAGGAGATAGTCTCTTCAGGTTCCATGTCCCCCTTCTTAGGCATCTTGGCTGAGGTCACCTGCTTTGACTCCTGAGAGCCTCCCCATCCTAGGTCTCTGGGACTTCCTAGAGATCCTCCCCTCCCCCAACACCACCCCAGCAGCTGCAGATTTCTATTTCATAGGGCCTTCTGGGCCTCTCTCCTATCTCTCCCCTCACCTGATCCTGCTTCCCTGTTCCCCTCCCTCTCCCCTTTCTCACCCAGTTTCCTCCCTCCCTCTGCTTCCTATGACTATTTTTCCCCTTTCAAATGTGATTCAAGCATCCTTGCTTGGTCCTTCCCTTTTGCTTAACTTCTTTGGGTCTGTGGGGTGTATCATAGGTATTCTGTACTTTATAGCTAATGTCCACTTATCAATGAGTACATTCCATGAAAGTCTTTAGTCACCAGGAAAATGCAAATCAAAACTACCTAAGATTCCATCTTATATAAAAACTCAACGGACAGCACATGCTGCTGATGAGGATGTGGAGAAAGGGAAACACTCCTCAATTGTTCACAGGGTTGCAAAACCTGTACAACCACTATGGAAATCAATCTGGCAGTTTCTCAGAAAATTGGAAATAGTTCGACCTGAAGACCTAGCTATACCACTCTCGGGCATATACTCAAAAGATGCTCTGCCATATCATAAGGATACATGTTCTACTACGTTCACAGCAGCCTTATTTGTAATAAGAAACTGGAAACAACCCAGATGTCCTTCAACCAAAGAATGGATACAGAAAATATGGCTCAGGTGACTTTTCTTAACCCTTCAAGTATAAATTGTCTGATGCTCTGAATAAAGTCGGCTATTGCAAAGGACTTTAGTCTGCCTCATTCTCAGACCCTGATCTTCCTGATTCACACTGCCACTAGACTGGTGAACAGGGGAGGCCTTGGCTTCTTCACAGGGACATGCTAGGTGTAATAATCCACCAAGACTCATCTCTGCTCATTCATATCCCTTTGCCTCCTGTCCTAATTGTACCTGATGGGTAGGCATTCAAACATGCCACACAAAAAAGATGTCAAACTTACATACAGAGAATGTCTGTGGATAGTTTTTACATGCATTACCAGATAGGTGTGTTCCTTAGCCCAAACCTATGAAGACTTTGATGCATGACATTACAACGAGCCCATTCCCCAGTGTTGCAGGATTTTTGCCACAATTAGTATGGTTGTGTCAATGACTCTTCATGGAAGCTCAACCCTCTGAGAAAGTTTCGGAAACTGTGCCAGAGGCTGAATACTAATGACCTCTTGCAGAGCAAAAAATTAATGAGTAGAATATCTCATTAGGAGACTGCTTTTTATTCCTCCTCCCAAATAACACCCACACATCCACACCCCTCCCACTCCACAAAAGCAGATCCATTCAGAATGAAAGTACCACTAAGGCCAAAGTCACTAGTCAGGGGTCTGGATGAAAAGGTGACCAATAGGTCATTTTGCCATTAGGAGTTTGGGTAAGCCAGTGAAGTTTGGTTTCTTTCTGAAAGAGCCTCCTCCAGCTCACTGTGGACTCCTGCTGTGCTTATCTTCTGCTGCAGTGGGGTTGTTTGTGTTAGCTGGTTGTTCAGATGATCCTGTGGGCAAAGGCTCCTGTGTCTCCAGTCGTCCAGATTTCCCTTCAAGCTACGTGGAAAAAGCAATGTGGAAGGAAATGAGACCTGTGGGAGATCACGTGGACACTTCTCATTCTTGATTTCTGGAGCAATAAACTTTTAGGTTTAAAAGAGTAACCACTGCCAGGCGGTGGTGGCGCACGCCTTTAATACCAGCACTTGGGAGGCAGAGGCAGGTGGATTTCTGAGTTCGAGGCCACCCTGGTCTACAGAGTGAGTTTCAGGACAGCCAGGGCTACACAGAGGAAACCTTGTCTCGAAAAAAAAAAAAATAGAGTAACCACTGGCAGTATCTGGAGGGGGCTCAGCTGAAGGAACTGGGATCCTATCAGAACATCAAGTGGGCTGCCTTGTTCTTATCTGTGACTCTAAGATCCATGGGTTTGTTACAGAGACTTACATGCCTCTGTGTGTGTTTACATCCTAGAAGAAAGCTATACCCTTGGTATTCTTCCAACGGATGTTTTGGAGACAATACTCCCTACTCCCATGCTGGGCTCCAAACCTAGGCCCTTGTATTAGGCTTCTACCATTGAGCTAAATCTCCAGCCCTGGGTGTTTTGTTTTGTTTTTTAGCTCCAGAAAGTTACCATCACCTTGCTGGTTTAAAAGCAAAGAATTATATTTTGAGTTCAGCCCTGAGTTTACACTTCTCTTTGTCCAGTTTGTTTAGAGTGAGCTCCTGTAAAGAAGAAATATTTGACTGGGAGATTTTATATACATATACATATACATATACATATACAATCATCAAGAGAGATTCAAATGGCATTTATGATAATGAATCTAGATTAAACTTGTGCACTAAACCTGGAGAAATGTACATTTCTCTCACTAGCTTTCTAGCTAAAGACATATAATTATAATCCCTAATCATAAATTGTAGGTTACCTTCCCAATCACACATCAGCTTTGGGGTGGGTGGTGGGGAAGGAGAGGGTTGGAAGAAGCCCGTTCCAGTCTATGCAAAATGTGACTTGTCCAATTATCTGGTTTAAACACACAAACTTTTATGGATCCACACCCCCAACCCGACCCCCACCTCCACCCAGAGACAGACTTTCTTTGTGTAGCCCTGGCTATCTTGAAACTTGCTCTATGGACCAGTCTGGCCTCAAACTCACAGAAGTCCTCCCCCCTCTGCCTCCTGGGTGCTAGGATTAGAGGTGTGTGCCACCACCACCAGGAAGAAGTCAACAATTGCATATAGGGATGAAACAGACTCTGAGATCTGTTTTCAAAAAGAACCAGTGTAAAAACCTAATTTCCTATAGAGTTCTATTCCTCCAAACCAATTTCTTAATTTCAAGAAAAGCCAAATCCAGCTGAAGACGGAGTTTATACAAGGATGTCAAGGCTGCAGGTACTTTTAACACATAGGGATATAGCTAAAGAATAAGCATGATGTGGGTGAGCCTCCGTGTATGAAAATAAGAATCATTGTTCTGAGTTGCTCCTGAACGTCTAAAGCCAATATGATGGGTGTGAAATGATTGGCTTGTTCAGTCGATTTCTAGATTAACAGATCTTTGATCGCCAGTTTTAGCAAGTCCTTGATACTCAACTGTTTCCATAAAACAGACTGAGAGTGTATAAAGTCAAATTCCAAGAGACATTTCCTAAGACCGGGTCTTTTTGGAGAGCTTTAAAACATCCTCAATAAGCAGATTTCCAGATAATAAAACATCAGTTCAATCTGTGCTCAAAACCAGGAGCTCAGAAGCCATCAGCCTGAGGAACTTCCAGAAGCTGGCTTTCCTGCTTGAACAAGCTAGGAATGTTCTCTAGAGCCCTTGAGATAATTCACCTGTTAACTTGTTTTCAGAGTGCTTTAAGGAAAATTATCGTAAGTGGTATAGTGTAGATACAAACTTAATTCCTATCTGTTTTATGACAGATTTATATATGATGCCATATAAAAGATTTCTGTGAACTTTTATGAAGATAGTATGTTATTAGGTCAGCGTTAGACTTTGAATAAAACATTCATTATAAAATGATAATTTAACCAATGTGAAACAGTAGGTTCTCGAACATTGGTAAGAAACAAAGTGACATCACAGTAATAACATGATCTCAGCTGACTAGGGGGAAAGGTGGAATTGACTAGTCCACATCAGAGACCATGAAAACCGTGGCCTGCTCCAGAGGTTATCTGGTGTTAGCCCTGTAGAAGGAACAAGACTGTTGGTTATGGCAGCAAACACTTGTAATCCCAACCCTCAGGAGGCTGAGGCAGAAAGACCATGGCCTTGGAGACAGCGTGGACTACACAGTGAGATCCAGTCAATAAGCAAACAAACAAATAAGCAAATAAATAAATAAATAAATAAATAAATAAATAAATAAATAGATAGTATGCCATGGTATGGGGAAGAGGCCACTGGTAGTTCTTAGAAATAATTTTGCCATCTATGTATTCTCTGTTTAAAAAGGACACATGACTGTAAGTGACTCTCAGGGAATAACTTTTCAACCTGTTATCAACAGCAACTGTAAGATGGAGAAATGAAATGAGAGATAACAGTTAGAAGATTGGCCAAAGTAAGCTACCCTGGACAGGCATTCAGGGCCCTCTGGAGAGTGACAGAGTCAAAGTCGACCTTGCAAGTGGTCATGGGGTGGTGACACATTTAGCAGGAGCATGCCTTTGGAAAGACAGGCTTTGCTTTTCAGCTGTATTTGGCTTTTCTTGCAATCGAAAAATTGGTTTGGAAGAACAGGAACTTTATGGGAAATAAAGGTTTTTCACATCTGTTCTTTTTGAAAAAGAAAAAAAAAATACTTTGAGTTGATTTGATTTGCTGTCCAGTAGTCTGGACAGAATGGCTGACTTACTTGTCCTTGTGAAGTCTCACGAGTAAGCCCAGCTATCTGGCTGCTGGCATCGACACCACTACTTTCTCCAGCATTTTTTCAACCTGGGAAACTGGGAGGTGAGTGTCTGGTGTGGCACTGTGCCCGGGCAGGAGGGACGTCCGTCCCAGGCCTTATCTTGGGCCAGAACTTGTACCTTCTACCACTTCCTATCACTTCCTTTACCATCTCGCTATTTCCATGAAGAACAAAGAATTCACCTTCCAAGTGTGTCTCTAACCAGACATGTCTACCACTGAAGCACAGTATCCCAGCCCTCATCCTTTTAAAGCTCCAAAGTGTGGCCAAGAAGTGTTGTCAATATCTCAACAGCCAAGATGTTTCAATATTCTTTCTTTCCCTGCTTATTCCTAAAACGTGAAAGTTTGGAAATTTTTGGTTTTTATGCTGTTAGCAAAAAATGTGTGGAACAGTTTCTTTCCAAAATAATCCTTGGGCCTGTGAGGTGGTATCCCTGGATAAAGAGGCATGTGCCTTCAAGCCTGACAACTTGAGTTGGACAGGCAGACACACATAGATGAATGCTTTTAATATGTCATTTTCACCCACACCATCCAAATGGTTTTCAGATGACAGTGGGGAGCCACTCAAGTATTCAACTGTGTTAAGTGTTCAACTGAGACCGGCTCCTAATAGAGAATCCCTGGGACCTAGCAAAGAGGATTGTGGACATGATCTGGGTAGGTGGAGACGTGGCTTGGGCAGGGAGAGAGCAGTAAAAATACCTTGGCTTGCCAGCTGGCTCCAGCAGCCCGAGGATGCAGAGGGAGGTCATAGGTCTCAGTCTGCTGTTTAGCGAAGTTTACAAACACCTGCAAGCAAGAGAAAAGTAAGTAGAAGTTTCCAGAAAAATGGGATGCCACAATGCCTATGTGCTTTGCTCTGGGTTTCTCACAGTTGATGGACAGCCAGGCTGGTGTAGCTTGTTTCCTTCTGTGAATTGTCACAGGCCTCCACAGTAGTGCCCTAGACAAGCCTTGCTTCTTAGACTCCTGAGCCCAAGGGCTTGTTGGAGGGTTCAAAGGGCATAGAGCATGCTAAGTTGGGATAACTAAGGCAGCTATCAGAGTCCAGGCTCTCTAAAAACAATTGAGCAAAGGCAACTGCTCTATGCTGTGTTCTTTGTTCTACAAGTAGTGTGGCCAGAACTCCTGCAGAAGGAGTCCAATGTGACTGTCACCTGCCTAAGTATGGCAAGAGCTTCTCTAGAGATAAACACTCGTCTACTTACTTTGCTTTACCAAATGGTCTTTAAGAATGTTTATTAAAAACAAAATAAAACAACAACAACAAAAAGAAATTTTAAAAGGGCCAATCCCCTAACAACCCAGGAAAAACTCCAATGTTCACTGATGAATGAACAGATAAGTAAAATGTGGATATAAGTGAATATTCCTCAGTCTTAAAAAGGAAGGCAATTTTGAACATGATACAGTGTAGGCATGAACTCTTGGGTCATTATGTCAGTCACAAAATGACAATCACTATTCACTTATATGAGGCATCTAGAGTAGTCAGGTTTATAGACAATAGAAGGACTTGAACAAGGAAGACACCAGTAGACGTGCTAGTGTGAATTGTAGGGGAGATCCTGTAACCCCAACCCTACAAAAAGAGCTATACACATCTAAGGAATGCCAAGGGAGAGCATAGCAGTCGAACTAAAACATATATATGTAAGTAACATTACAAGGACAGATCAGGTTATAATTATATGTTTAGGAGTGTGTGTGTGTATATATCTATATATCGATAGAAAGATGATAGATAGATAGATAGATAGATAGATAGTTGGGGTTCATAGAAGGATAAACAGAAGACAGATGATAGATAGATAGATATCAACAATTTTATAGAAAAAAAGTAGACAGAGCCAGACATGTTAGTATGTGTCATCCCAGCACTAGAGAAGCTGAAGCAGGCTTACATATAGTCCTGTGTTACACATAACAATATCTTCAAAAATAAAGTGAAATGGTAATTGCCGGGGACTGTCTGGGGAAAAAAGAATGGGGATGGTGTGTTTGGAAGACAGCATTTCAGTAACACAAGATGAAAAGAGTAAAGATGAACTATGGAGACAGCTCAGTCATTAAAATATTTTAAATGCTTGTCATGCTAGTATGGAGACCAGAGATCAGAGCCTCAGGACCCACATAAATACCTGGTAAGTATGGCAAACTATAGTTATAGCCTTGGAAGGTGGAGACAGGAGATCCCTGGAGCAAGCTGGCTCACAAGGGTATCCATATTGTTGGAAATCTCTGAGTTTGATTGAGAGACCCTGCCTCAAAGAATAGGAGGAAGAGCAATCGAGGAAGATTCCTGATGTCAACCTTAGGCCTCTACATTGCATATGCACACATGCACACACGTTCATATGTACCTGCACACATGCAAACATGCACATGCAGACACACACACAAACATCACATTCATGCCAATAAATAAATACTTACACAAGAAGCAATTATTTGTCAAAACTCACTGAGCCGTACAATTAAATATGTCTATTTGTTCCTTTCAAATTACACATGGAAAAGTTGATTTGGAAAGAAAAGGAAATCAGCTACCACCATAAAACAGCAAGCATGAAATATAAGAAGAAAACGAAGCAAGAAATAATCAGGGATGTTTGTGGATGACTAAAATGGTGTTGGAAAACATTTCTGAAATGCCAGACTTTAAGGAACAGAGACTAACAGTGTGTTAAAACCGAGGACATCCTGCCTTCCATGTTACCCTCTACTCCTGTCAGGTGTTAGCACAGTGGGCACAGCCCACTGGCACTTAGTACCCTGGGTGGACTTGCCTGGTCCAGCGTGGTCTGGGTGACTGAGTACTCCTCGATGAGCAGACTGTCCTTGTGGGAAATGAGCAGCTGGAAGATCCTGGCCAGGGAGGACGAGGGGACCTGGAACTGGAGCATGCTGTGGTGTCTCTCCCTCTGCACACTGCCAGGGAAGTTGCCCTGGAAGAACTGCTCCACGGGATTCAAATCGGGAAGCAAGTCATCCTTTGGGGATCTGATTTTCATTGTGACAATGTAGCCGTCTCCAAACCTAGCAAGTGCACAGTGTGTACAGTACTGTAAGAGCTAAGGCAATCCCCAGACAAAGAGTACACTCGGCAGGCATAATAGGGATTAAAAGCCCACAACATTGATCTTCTATGTGTGTTTAAAACTAGGAGCAAAAAAAAAAAAAATGTTTGGCATCAGTTTCTGGAGGTCTAAATGTCTGTGTGGTGAAGTTGGATGAACATACTTGCCAAAGTCCAAGGTGGTTGTAGCCCCCTGTAGAGATCCTGGGCCCACCCACAAAGACATATGACTAGAGCACTCAGCTCTATGTGGGGAAGACTGAATGGCTTTTATATGATTTTCCAGGGAAGAACAGAGGCTTGGGAAGGCACTACTCCCTGAGGAAAGCTCATGAGGGATGTGGAGCTTTGCTGTTGTCTGGGTATGAATGACTGCTGAAGACTCATGTATAAAGGCTTGGCCCTGCCTGCAGCACTGATCAGAGGTAGGACCTTAAGGGGTGATCACAAGACACTCTTAAGTTATCAATGGATGATTCCATCAAAGATGGGACCCAGCTGAAACAAGCATTTCATGGGGACATGTTTTTGAAAGATGTCTGTGTGTGCATGTGTACACATGCGTGTGTGTGTGCGTGCGTGTGGGTGTGTGTGTGCGTGCGTGCGTGCGTGCGTGTGGGTGTGCGTGTGCGTGTGCGTGTGCGTGTGCGTGTGTGTGTGTGTGTGTGTGTGTGTGTGTGTGTTTCTCCCCCTCTCCCAGAATCTACTAAAGTAAGCAGGCTTCTCTACCACACATTGCCACCACCATGGTGTTCATCATCATCATGTTCTGCCCAAGGCCCAAATCAGTAGACCCAGGAGCCTCTCCTCCTCCTCCTCCTCCTCCTCCTCCTCCTCCTCCTCCTCCTCTTCTTCATCCTCATCCTCTTCTTTTTCATCCTCCTCCCTCTCCTCCCCTCCTTCTTCTCCTCCTTTTTAAATATGTATTTATTATATATACAGTGGCCTGCCTGTATATATGCCTACAGGCCAGAAGAGGGCACCAGATCTCATTATAGAGGGTTATGAGCCACCTTGTGGTTGCCAGGAATTGAACTCAGGACCCCTTGGAAGAGTGCTCTTAACCTCTGTGCCATTTCTCCAGCCCCTGCCTTTCCTTCTTGATTCTGGGGTTTTCTCTGGTATTTTGTTACAGTGATATAAAGCAGACTAACAATGATGCCCCTTCCTACCCCTCACTAGGTTTGCTGGTCCCCCTATGTGGATTAAGAATGGTCCATTAGAAAGAGTATGAATCATTGGCTAGTGACTGTGATAACCTATGCTGGGGTACATTGTATCCGTTGAAGTTTACTGGAGAACTTCCTCTGTGACTAGGGCTGTCTCTACAGTAAGAAGCTATCAGCCATCCAGTTTCGGGAAATCAGCCATCTCTCCACATGGGGACGCCCTCCCCCTACCTGGGCTATCATGGGGATAGTGAGGAATGCAAGGGAGAGTAGAGGGATGTACTCTAGCAGTTAGGCATGGGGAGTTGCTGACACAGGCCTGGTGATCTCACATGCTGATGCTTTCATAACTATCTGTGTAATCTCCACATGGTGGTTACTGAAGAAATAAATCAGGGTGGAAACCCCTTTTGCCAAATTTGCCATATATCTTAGATCTTTCCACCCACGTGAAGGATGGTGGCCCCTGTGCAACATGCTTCATGAATTCCCTAAGATTTGATCTCAGCACAGAGAAGCGACATTCTCTGTTATACTAACCAGCTAGCTTGATAGCTTATATCCTGGGCTCCGCATAGCCATGTTAAATATATTCTAATAGGCCTAGGAAAGAGTGATAACTATAAATCCACTCTTCCCCTGACATATTAGGATGCGAGGAAAGATGATGTTCTGATAATCTCATTTTAATGAATTGTTAGCTTTACCTCACAAGTTATACATAATAAGGAATTATCTTTAACCATTTATTAGTTTATGGTCACAAGGAAATATTGCTCAAGATTATTAGTTTGTCATATGACATATGGTCATTTTCTTCAGACCCAACCAGATATAATATTCTAGAAAGAAAAACTGGTTCTCAAGCTATTTGGTATCTTATTTATTCCTACATTGGTTGTAGACCCTCACAAAATGTGCTACGGGTCCTGGATCTGTAGGGAAATGTGGGCTGATACGGGGTCAATGACAGTGGCCCTCACCCATCCCAGCCAGGCTCTGTAAATGTCCCAGTCAGAACTCTCCTATCCAGAGACTCCTGTGAGCTTCCAACCACAAGCAGTTAGCCCAGCATAGAACATCTCATCAGCTTTCTTCATCTGCCTCTAGAGAGTCTGGCCCAGACATCACTAACCAATGCCTGTGGGATGAAGAGGCAAGTGTCCCAAATGTCCACGGTGACCTCAAGGCCTGGACGAACCCACAGAACGTAGTAGAAGGCAGGCCCCTCATGTGCTTACTTGTACTTGAGGTGTTGGATGGTGCCCAGACACTGGAAGGTGCCCTTCACCATGATGGCCAGCCGAGTACACAGTGCTTCACATTCTTCCATGCTGTCAAGCAGGAGAGAGGGAGTGAGACAGAAGGCAGGGGGTGCTCCTCCCTCCCTCCACCTCCCTGGGGATCTCTTGCCTGTGGGAGGTGAGGACCACAGCTCTCCCTTCTCTGATGATGTTCACAATGGTGTTCCACAGCATACGGCGTGCCTGGGGATCCATCCCTGTCGTGGGCTCATCCTGTGAAGTAGGAGAGAAAACAGGGAGCTATGGACTCGGAGTTGGTCTTTCTCCATCATTACATCCTTCCTGTAAGCAAGCAAGGCAGAACCATGTCTTGTAGGACATAAAGGCAGGAGGGAATCGGAGAGTACGGAAATATGGTACACACCTATAGGTCCATGTTAGCTGTGAGTGAATTAAACTTAAGACAATAGAAATAAATAGGATAAGAATAATATGAACAATAACAATAATTAATAAAGACAACAGTAAAATTATCCTTAGGAAGGGTCAGGGGAGGGAGACAGCCCAAGTAACTTTACAGTCCTCTCTATGTCCTGTGTCATTTAAAACCCAGACTGCATGGACTCAGGGACTTGACTGTGGTCCAGTTCATGAGGGACCCCAGAGCCTCTGATTCACGTAGATGCTCCAGTACACACAGACTTCCTCATCCTAGTTTCTAACTAGATAACAACATTCCCTAGAGCTGACAGGGCTTTCCCATTCTGAGCTTCTGGCCCTTCAAGAGACTTCCCGGCACTGAAGGCCAGACTGTGCTGTGATCAAACACTTGGCTAATTTGCCTTAAAGGGACAACATGTGAGCGAATGATCCAGACAAAAGCAAACTGTTGTCTTTCTAAAGCTGCAAACCCTGAATTAATTTTCTCAACTCAGGATATGCAGAGACATTTCCACTCTGCAGGGTACGATGTCCTCACCAGCAGCAGCAGGGGTGGGCAGCCAGTAAGAGCTATGGCCGTGGAGAGTTTCCTCTTATTGCCTCCACTGTAGGTGCCCACCAAGCGGTCAGCATACCGAGTCAAGCCCAGGCTCTGGATGCCCCAGTTGGCAACCTAGGAAAGAGAAGAAATTTCAGCTGCTGGATGTTGAACAAGTGAAGGCCCCAGGAAGAGGCACGGTTTGGTTCGAGGCTGTGTTCTCTGCTGTCATCCTGCCTGGTGTGGCAGGGCCATCTGCTGGCCAGTATCCACCAGCACATACTTTAAGGTGAGAAGGTAGCTTTTCTACTCTTGACCTGTGGTTTCACTAGTGTGGCTTTCCTGAGTTCTGCAGCCCTGTTGGAAAGAGCCTTCAGCCTTCCAAAGACTACACATCTCACCAAGAGTTCTAGGGTCTCTTTGAGAAGACAGTGCACCTCAAACCCATGGGCTCTACCCCCCAAGCAGGGGTACATCTGGAACCTTGTAACTTCTGCATCTAGCGAATATTTCCAGAGCATCTAGCATGAGCCAGGCAGGCACTGCAGTAGGCACTGCAGTAGGCACTGCAGCAGGCACTGCAGCAGGCACTGTAGCAGGCACTGCAGCAGGCACTGTAGCAGGCACTGTAGCAGGCACTGTAGCAGGCACTGCAGCAGGCACTGCAGTAGGCACTGTAGCAGGCACTGTAGCAGGCACTGCAGCAGGCACTGTGGTGGGGCGAATAGTGGGGATATTGCCATTGTTATACTTCCCAGGTCAGAGGTGACAGATTTTTTTTTTTAAACAAAAAGGATGATGGAACAAAACACCATCCTTTTTGTTGAGGGACCCCAACAGGGAACTGTGTACGTGTGTGTGTGTGTGTGTGTGTGTGTGTGTGTGTGTGCACACGCACGCAAGCACACATCCATATTCATACCTAGGAACACACTGGGAAGTGTTCTGAGGCCAACTCACCCTGTAGACTCACTTCCCTTCTTTAGTCCTATACTTAGATGTCACTTCCTGTGAGCCTTCGTCACTTCCTGTGAGCCTTTACTTGGGCTGGCCACTATGGACAAGCACAAACTTTATCCCAACAGCGTCTTCTGCTTACTCTCCCCCTCAGACCTTGCGGCTCTCTAACTCACGGAATATTCTACTTGATCTGTTGTCATCCTTCCATTAGGATGCAGTCTCCATTTTAAACTTGTTATTTGGAAACGGTTTCAAGTGCCCTCCCCCACTCCCAATGTGTGTACATGTGTAGGAGTGTCATGCCCCAGCCTAGTTCACACTTGCCTCAGCACCCACATGAGGGACAGGAGACAGCCTTGGATGCTGTCCCCTTCCTCTTTGTTTGAGACAGGGTCTCTTACTTGTTCACTGCTGTGTATGACAAGCAGGTGACCAGTGAGCTTTGAGTGTTCTCCTGTTCCCCTCCCATCTGGCTGTTTGGAGCACTGGGTTTGCAGACATGCACCAGCACACCTGACTTTATCTAGATCTGGGGATTCAAACTCAGGTCCTCACGTTTGCTCGCGTGCTTTACCCACGTAAAGACATGTCTGTCGCCCTCACTGTTTTTCTTTACCACCCCGTGATCAGGGATATTTCCACAGACTTTGATATTCAAAACATAATTCCTCTTTCTCACCTTCTTTTAAAAGGAATATTATTTCTTTAGAATTTGTCTTTTTTTTTTTTTTTTAAATAAGATGCAGGTTGTACGTTGTCAGTCAGAATTCTACATGAGTGATAGGAGCCTTCCGGGGTATCATATCTGGGAGAATGCTACATGACATTAATTTTGTCCCTCTAATTAACATGTCACCTAATTTTTTATCAAAAAGTTACAAACCTACTTGGAAAGCAACAAGCAGTTTATACAGATGTTATTTTAGATTGTGCAAACTATCTCACTTCTCACCTGAAAACTTCATTGACAGTCTATTGATGATGTATGATACAGTCTTTAATATGCTGTCTTACTTAGGTTTCTATTGCTGTGATGAAACAATGTGACCAAAAGCAGTTTGGGGAGGAAAGTGTTCATTTCATTCACACTTCCATAGTGCTGTCATCATCCAAAGCATTTAGGGTAGGAACGATTTAAGCAGGCTAGGGACCTGGAGGCAGGAGTTGATGCAGAGGCCATGGAGGAGTGCTGCTTTCTGGCTTGCTCTCCATGGCTTGCTAGAACCCAGGACCACCTGTCCAGGGGTGGTATAGGACCAGAATCTGGATATTAGGTATGTCCATTGCTATTAGGGTATTTTTGTGCCTTGGTCCTCTCAAGGACAGACAGATAGATAGACAAACACAGACAGGGACGGACAGATATATATACACACATGCATACAATATGAATATATATATATAATATGTATATACATATACATATACATATACATATACATATACATATACATTGCACAAACACATGCACATATACATTTCAAGAGGACACAGTGACATCACCAGTTCCTATCCACTCCTCCGAGTTCTTTCTTGCTTTCCCGCTTCCTAAATGTACATGCCACTTCCTCTATAAAAGGACCCAGTATGCCAAACATGAACACATTTGTTCATTTACTCAGTTCTGTCACATACCTACAATTATTCAGAATTATGTTGTCCATACTAATATAAAAGGCAAATACATAAAAAAAATAGCTCAGAAATTGAAGACCTTTGTCCCATTCTACCTTGCCCACGACTAAGGATAAATACCCCACTATCTGCATGAGTATTTAAAACAGAGTAATTTGCTTCCATTTATATTGAGTGTTAGGCTTTCTTTCTGTTTCCACTTTTATCTCCCTTCTTATTCTTACTGATGAGGTCTTAGTTCTGAATCTGTAGAACATGCACACACCTGCATGAGTCAAAACTAAACAAAAGGATAACCTCAGAGAACCATGACTCCCTCCCATCTGCCCTTCACCTCAATTTCCATTTATTGCCAAACCATTGTTGTCTGGTGTGCTGGTTTACCCCTCGTAGGCTCTTTCTGTAAAGCTAAGCACCTACACATCCGCTTCTTGTTTTCCTATTTCTTACATAAAAGCAGCGACGCACACGCTCACCTTCACACCTTACCTGCTCTCATACAGTAACATTAGAAAGAACCCTGACAATAACAGGCTGCAGAGACCATCCTTATTCTTTTCATACAACAGCATCAGAATGTCGCGTGTATCATTCAGCTGACCATGTCTAAATATTTAGGTGATATCAGGTACTTTGCAATCACAAGTGTAATGAATGACCTTGTGCATAAGCATTGTGTATTGTGACTTGTAGATCATCAGGCTAAGTCTCCAGAATGTTGGTTTGTTGGGGTTTGGTCTTGGGCAGTGTGTTGCAGACGCTGATTTCTGTGCCCTGAGATCTGGCATGGATGTGGGCATTGTTAACAAATACTGAAGAATCTCCTGCATCAGTGTGGAATAAAGAATGTTCCTCAATTATCTATGATTGGTTAATAAAAGGCTGAACAGCCAGTGACTGGGCAGAGGAGATAGGAAGGCTGGATTTCCAATCCCAGCCAGGAGACTCAGGGAGAAGTGTCAGAGAGGAGTTCACCATGAGATAGGAAGAAGGGCCATGAGGCAGATGGAGGAGGAGGAAGAAGAAGAGGAGGAGAAATAGGGGGAGGTCGCCAAGGGAGTTCTCCAAGAGCACAGACAACTACAGCAGAGCGAGTCAAGGAGAAACTGAATGCAAGTAACTTGGGCATATGTCTGGGAAGTAGCTGGGTAGCATAAAAGGTTAGAAATACCTGCTCAGTTATTGTGCTTAAAGCTTGTTGAATGAATCTGTAAGTCTCCATATCAATTATTTAGGAACTAGCCAGATTAGAAAAAACTGCCACTTTTAAATTTCATCCTATACTAATTGATGGGTTAAAACACAAAAATGCGTGTATCACCAGACAGACTCCAGGGCAAGAATTTACTGTGCGTGTGCCCATTTTGTTTACTGCTATATCCAGCTTCTAGGTCAGGACTTGGCACACAGCAGACATGACCATTGCTGGAGTGGGTGGAGAGTGTGCCCAGTTTTCTGTCTCCACATGATTTTACTCTTATACTCTATAATGTAGGCACATAGTTTGCCAGTCTCCCACATGGCCATGACAAACTGTTTCTCTCTCACCTTCTCGATTTCCTTTGATGGCACGCCCCGCAGCCTGGCATAGAGGTAAAGGTGTTCTCGGCCTGTGAGTAGGTCATCAATCGCATCAAATTGAGGACAGTAGCCCATGTTTTGATGGACATCAGAAATATTACTTAAAATGCTGTAAGAAGAGAGAACAATTAGTGAGTTTCCTTCATAGAGGGGGTGAGCAGAGAGCAGGAGCCGGAAAGCCTTTGGCCATGGGGCAAGACCTCCATTTAGAAACACACGGAATTTGGAAATCAAAGTGGGGATCCCTTAGTTAGATACATGAATTTCCAGAGTGCCAAGCTTTAAATAGTTGGAGTCTTCCAAGTTTCACACAGCTAAGATGATACCCGCCACTTGAGTGAGTAAGTTGGATCTCCCGGCTTGAGAGCTTAGAAGCAAAGGGTTAAGAAATGATCAATGAATCTTCAGGGACCTTAACCCCTTCCAGACATTTAAGGGCAGCCTGGAAGAAAATGTGATACCTCCCAGTGGAAGTAAACATCTTCCTCTGTATTTATTTACAAAGAGGGGTAATCAGATAACTACCGAGAGAAAGGAGGCTGTCATGCAGCAGAATATGTTTCTATCTTCCCCATCTGATTTAATCCCTTATCAATATCCTACTAGAAAATGTATTGACTGGAACAACAACAAAAACCTGTGCATAGAGCATTCTGTCCAATCACCTTTGTCTAACCACTTACAGATCAGAGCTTATTAATACAGGATAACTATAACAGGATGGGATCCAGAGAGTCCAGGGCAGTTCCCTGTTGTGACAAAAATCACTCAAGGTATAGGTAGGTCAGTTAAAACCACTCAGGGAAATAAGGATGGAACCTTTCCAAACTCACAGGAGTTATCCCACCTACAAGCCCATTTTAAATCTTTGCTTTCTCTCTAAATTGTAGCTCAGTTTTACCTTAGGATAGCAGACTGTGTCTCATCTATACTAAAACTGGTGTCACCTAATAACTTCCTATTATGTCTGCCACTGAGCCCTCTCACCGTAATTCCTGTTGTTACCACCGTTACTACCACTTGCTTGGTGGCAAATAACTGGGTGGCAGATGAAGTGTACTCAGCCATGACCTGGCTCTATCCTTGTCAGTGTGTTTGCTTCAGACCCATCAGACATGGCCATGGAGGGGTCTGGGATCCCAGATTCATCTTATCAGAGTCCGAGAGGTATGCTTAAGACTCTCCCTGCTTTTTGGGCTGTGTTGAGGAGGGCTCTTGGGTAAAGGAAGGGGGTCTGAGTCAAGCAGATGCGGGGGAGCTGTCAACAATGTCTGTCTCCACTAACAAACCAGAATGGAGCATTGTGAGCACACTCTGTGCTGGTCTGCTGTTCAGGGGCAGCCAGCAAAGAATCAAACCATTCTCTTCACTGCCCTTCTATAACAATGGTCTGTGCCAGGAGGAAACTTGGTATGGTTGAGTGGTTTCAGAGTCTCTGACACCCAGGCATCCACCTGAGACACCAGGCAGCTCTCTGCTCCCTACTAGATTCCTGGCCCGGAACAGAGGAACTGTGGGTGCCCAGGTCACATAGCCAAAAACAGAGTTCTCCATGCTAATGAGGCCCTGAGGGCTTAGCCAATAAGCTTCCCTTCTCGGACATTCCTCCCTGCATAAAGCATTTAATCTCTGGTCCACTGGAGGAGTTGGTATGGATTTACTCTCTACAACGAACAGTCAATAAATGGTATGGATAAATACAGACTGTCTCTTTCATCAAGAACTGCGGGGAGCATGGAGAAAGCCTTTGATGGCTAAGTCTCATGCAAAAGGACTCTCTGTGCTCCCAGACAACTATCCCTAAGCTAAGGACTTTTGCAGATGAGCTAAGACTAAGTTTCCACTTCCCTGTCCCTGGGCTTGTCATTGTAGTCCTCAGCTCACAGCCCTCTAGCTTGTTCCCAACTCCACACAACCCAGCAGGGGTCTGGATGTCTAGGAGTTTGGGAGCCTCTGGTCCTGGCCTTGTCACAGGCTATGGACCCTTAACGCTTCATTCTCCACTTTTCTGCGTGACACCCCGGCTGCGACTGAACACCCAGAAGCTTGGGAACCTCAGCTTCGGCCTCCAACATCCTACGCTGTGTTTTCCCACACCCTGAGAGGTGTCTTGGTGCCTTGCTAAGGCCCAGCACTAGACAGCAGAGGTGCAGGGTAAGTGCAGTCTAGTGGTGCTGCCCAGCATCCCAGCAGCAGGGTGGAACATGGACCCTGGCACATAGAGTAGAAGTCTGTTTAAACTCACATTATTATAGGTGCCAATAGTCACTTTCCAGAGGCCAAAAACACAGGCCAACTTTCTCTTTTTCGCCTTTCCTTGGTCTGATAAGAACAAGGATTGGCACACAGATGGCTAATGCTGCTGAGGTCCTTCTGAAGTCCCTTAGATGAGGACCTCCATTGTAAAACTCAACCCAGAGAAAGGGTATATCAACCTAGGAGTTCTTAACCTGGGATTCAGAGGCTGCAGTGGGATCACAGATGTACCCAGGGCTCAGTAAATCCCTCAAAACTTTGTAAGCTGTCAGGAGGGAGTGAAAGGGAGGGTGTGGAATATTCTTCTAGAGGAAGAAAGTACAGGACTCATCAGCTGCTCAAAGGAGTCTATAGCCCAAAGAGATGAAGAACCATTGACTTAGTGTTTTCCAGAACTTTCTAGGAATCCGTGCTAAGAGCACACTCTCAACCATTACATTCTGGTTTGGTTTTTCCAGTGTATTTATGTCTTGTATATTTTTGAATCACATTCTGTGGGAGGCCCCCTTCTCTGCATAGATCTCTCTGGGTCTCAGGGTTATACTGACATATGTCACTGGATGGCTTTCCATATGCTAGGACAAGGACATGGTTTGTGGGGGATACCCTACAACAGGAAAGACAGAGAACTCACCTCTTGCCTGCTATGGTAGCATCCCCCGATGTCACTGTGGTGTCCCCAGTAAGCATCTTGAATGTGGTGGTTTTGCCTGCACCATTCACTCCCAGGAGGCCAAAGCACTAGGAGAAAACAGAGAACAGATGTTACCCTAGTGACCAAGGGCATCTTCATTGCCAGATGCCAGGCCAGTGTGAGAGCTGGAAGAGCCATCTTATACCTGGCTGCCATTACTGAGATTACTGGTCATGTGTGGCTACCAACACAAAATACATCTAATCCTAACTGACATGGACACTAGTTGTGTAACCCACTGGCTTTGAAGACTTAGAACAAGAACACAAAAGAAAAATGAAAAATATCTCAGTAGCGTTTTGTACTGGCTGCTTTTGTGTGTCAACTTGACACAAGCTGGAGTTGTCACAGAGAAAGGAGCCTCCCTTGAGTAAATGCCTCCATGAGATCCAGCTGTAAGGCATTTTCTTAATTAGTGATCAAGGAAGGGAGGGCCCATTATGACTGGTGCCATCCCTGGACTGAGAGTCTTGGGTTCTATAAGAAAGCAAGCTGAGCAAGCCAGGGAAAGCAAGCCAGTAAGTAACATCCCTCCATGGCCTCTGCATCAGATCCTGCTTCCTGACCTGCTTGAGTTCCAGTCCTGATTTCCTTTGGTGATGAACAGCAATGTGGAAGTATAAGCTGAATAAACCCTTTCCTCCCCAACTTGCTTCTTGGTCATGATGTTTTGTGCAGGAATAGAAACCCTGACTAAGACAGTTTTATATTAATTATACATCAAAATTACATTTTAGATATATTATGTAAAATAAAAATAGTAAATTTAGCCGGGCGGTGGTGGCGCACACCTTTAATCCCAGCACTTGGGAGGCAGAGGCAGGCGGATTTCTGAGTTCAAGGCCAGCCTGGTCTACCGAGTGAGTTCCAGGACAGCCAGGGCTACACAGAGAAACCTTGTCTTGAAAAACCAAAAAAAAAAAAAAAAAAGTAAATTTAATACCCTCTGCCACCATATCTACCAGAAAGTTTGGCTTTCATTAGATTTCTACTGTCCAGCTCTGCTTAGAGGGAAAAGATTCATGGTGGAGGGCTGATTTTTCTCAAGAGCTGTTTCATGTCAGTTGGTATGGTACCCACCTCTCCAGGGCGGACTCCCACACATAACTGATCTACTGCTGGGCTGGAAGCGCCTGAGTAAACCTGTAAAATTCAAAGAAGCTGGGCTGACGTCCAAAACAAGGATAGAGCAGTGTATGAGTCCTTTCTGACAGGGTCCCTTCTGACAGGGCAGGGCAAAGGGGTGAGAGCAAAAGGCAGCACAGAGTGATTTGGAAGAAAACCACAGACACTACAAGGCTACACATTAACACCGCATTAGGAGAGGAGCCATGGCACAGAGAGGTACGGAGGGTGAACCAGGCCATGCACAAACAGAACAGACAGCAGATGCCAGTGCTCAGTTGGAGAAGCTCTTCTGAAGACCCCGCGGTACCCAAGATGAACAGCAAGGACAATATAATATCATGGGAAATAAGTGCTCCAGGAAGGCAAGTGACAATACAGAGACAGCATGGGGTTGTACGGGACAGCATAATGGTCCTGTGCCATCTGTGCACTCAGCCTGCAATGCCAGGAAAATATGGCCCACACCCGTTCCTCACCTTGGTTAGTTGGTTTAGCTTTAAGATGTCAGTTTTATTTCCCCCACTCATAACTCTTTGTCTTTCTTCAGCCACATCATCATCTTCATCAAAAACGGGCTCTCTAGTGGGCTCAGCAATCCTAGAGGAAGGAGCACGGGCAGGATTGTGCAGGGCATGCAGTATAACCATCATGCTGTCCTTTTCACCCAACTGTCCTTCCCGTTCCCCCACTTTTACTCCTCTGAACTTCTTTCCTCTAAGTCTGGTCTAAAAATGGTTCCCGTCAGGAGGGACGCTAGGCAGGAAGGTCAAGCACTTCTGTTGAAATCCTCTCTGTGCCGCCATCCCACCTCTTCATGCATGACCTTGTCCCTGGACCTCTCTGAGCCTTGTCTTCTTCAACTATATGAAGAGGAGAGATAAAGGCTGCCTCAGGGTTGGGTGAAGATAGAATCTGAAAGACTCGGGAGTCATATTATATTATAAAAGCATTGCTCTGTGGCAAGTGAAATGTAGGTGAGTTATTAACTACCTTCCCTCTTCCTCCAGCCTTCCTTACCAGTGCGATGTCAGGATAGCTTTGGCATCTTATTAATACATGCTTCCAAATCTTTCTTGGTCCAATCTGGTAAGTTCCAAGTCTAGCCTCTTTGAGCTTCTCTGTCCTGCAGGCAGGTCCCATATGCCTTTGCCATCTGTACTTCTTTTTAAGTTGCACTCACTTCTCCGCCAACCACTGGCACTTGACCCTGGTCTCTACCTGACACAGGCCATTCTCACCTGCTGACCTCAGCGTATTCTCTTGCTCCTGCCCTGCCAACAGAATCTCCCCCATCCTTAAAGGCACAGACTCTTCTCTGACAATCTTCCTGACTACCTACGTCTAGAATGCCCAACCTTTTGGCACCGATACGTGACATCCTCATCTACAAGTGTGTTATGCTGTATTCCTAGCTTTCCTTGGATGCAAGAGGCCTGTAGGCTGTAAGTTAGACATGCCCGACCCAGGGTTCTGGTCTTTCCTTTCTCCCTTACTGATCTCATCTGACCTATCACTAAGTCTTGTCTAAAGCCCTTTCTACTTTATCATCTTCCATTGCCTCCATCATATCCAGGTCTCTGTTGTCTCTTTGCATATCAACATGGACTCCTATCTCACCTCTCAGTGTGGCAAGGTCATGTCACCACCCTGGTTAAAATATCCCAGGGATTTCATGCTGCTCTTGGGTCCCAAGTCATCAAGATGCAGAGTATTTCCTGACCCAGCACTGATCCTCTGCCCTCATTCTCTACTATTTTATCTTCCTGTTCCATGGATCCCTGGAAGTCCTTTCATTCTGTATACCAGTCTTACCCTCTGGGGTTGCCATATTTTTGTGCAGGCCATTTCTGGCACAGCCATATCTAACAGGAATGGCAAAAGACATAAAGCCAGCACAGCTGCTTGGCAAAGATCAGCAAAGCTGAGCCAAGTGATGCAATCACTGTCTTGCCATCTCCCACCTTACATTATAATCTCCATGTGTTGGATGCTTGGGAGCTCTTAATATTTGCACAGCTTGGGATATAGGATTGATGAAAATGTTCTCATGACTCATCTACACCCCCTCCCAAGAGAACTGCTTCTAAGCTTCCCTGGGAAAGTCCTGAGCATACTATCCCTCCAGTCTTTAGGGAGAAATTCTTATCTGACTTTTCTTGAAGGTCTTTCTTAAACCCTAAAGGTTATGACTCAAAGAAAGATGCCAGAGATCTCCTTACGAGGTTCTGACTCCAAGATACTTTTGCAAGTATTACTTATTATCTGGCCCTGTACTTAGGAACAAGATAATCAGAACAAAGTAAACTTTAAAAGGTAAACAAGATTTGGTGGGCTAGAAAATTTGGCGGTAGATCAGGTTAAAAGCCTCTTACCGTATTCAGACAATTACGTGTCACTTAAGATTGGGGGCTGTGTATGGTGTGTCCCTTGAGGAAAAGATCCAGCAACAACGTTAGATTGGCTGGAGTTACCTCTGCCCTAGACAGGAGCTTATACTAATGGACAAAGAATAGTGAGGATAAATGATAAGAGAATAAAATATTAATATTCCCCTTCTTAGAGAAGTTAGCTCATGCAGAGCCATTGTGGTGCCATGTGGCCAAGGAATAAAAGAATACCAAGGTTAGACACGTAAATAAATAAAAGGATATAAAATATAAACACTGCATTATGACAGAAATAGGATAACTGCAGTAGCTTTGGCCTGAAGGTTTTTATTGGGCCTAATGACAATTAACACTCTGACCATTAAGAGTTAGTAATACAGTGCTTGAGACATGACAGTGTGCCCAGGCTGGCTTGGAGATGTTCTGTCTACTGCCCTTGAAAACGCAAGATTTTTAACTATTGAGTTATGGGGTTGGGGAAAGAAAATGACGGTAAAAGATAATTCTGTTCTGTCACTGGTTATCAATGATGTCTAAACTTTGACCAAAAGGAAGTTAAAACACATGTCCAGGGACAAAAGTGATATGGTCTATGTTTGGAACAACATGAATCTATCCATGAGTTCTGTATAAATAAAGAAGCAGTCTGACTGCTAGTTAGGCAGGCTTCAAGATCCTCCAGCCCTGTCGGACTCACTCCTCCCTGGGGACTCCTTATCTCCACTGCGGGACCTAGCCATTGCCCGGGCTGGCTCCTAGCACACGTCTTCTACCAAAAGCATCCTTTCTTTCTCCCCTCCTCTCTCTTTGCTTGTTAATTATCTGTATGGGTGTGATTGCTGGGTGTCTGGAAGCCAGGTCTTTCTGATGCTTTTTATGACTCACTGGTATCAGTATCAGTGTCTAAAGCTAATGACTTAGTTCTGGTAATCAACTCTCTCCTACTCTTTTCTTCTAAACCCTATGGCCAATAAGGCAAAGGGCTGAGAGGCCTACGGATAGCCTCTCACAGTCTGACCCGTAACTAGAAGCACTGCTGACTGTTTTATTCCATGTGCATGGATTTATTTTCCTTCTTCGTCTTCTCAACCCTGTGATTAGGAAAGTAGGTAATTTATAATGCACCAAGTCCAGGAACTGTTTATTTGCAAAACATCAGATATACCCTGAGAGGAGGAAAGGCTAAGAAACAAACCATTGTCGCAAAAGACTCTTAGGCCTGGGTGAGCGCAGCACCTAGTCAGCAGTCAGCAGTGCTTCTAGTTACGGGTCAGACTGTGAGAGGCTATCCGTAGGCCTCTCAGCCCTTTGCCTTATTGGCCATAGGGTTTAGAAGAAAAGAGTAGGAGAGAGTTGATTACCAGAACTAAGTCATTAGCTTTAGACACTGATACTGATACCAGTGAGTCATAAAAAGCATCAGAAAGACCTGGCTTCCAGACACCCAGCAATCACACCCATACAGATAATTAACAAGCAAAGAAAGAGGAGGGGAGGAAGAAAGGATGCTTTTGGTAGAAGACGCGTGCTAGGGCCCTGGGCGTGTCCCTCTGAAGGGGGTGTACTCCAGAAAGGAAGATCAGGTCAGCAGGAGGCAGGCAGGCTGGGAAGAGCCTGGGGAAGTGTGGCTGGACAGGAATGTAAACTCTCTGACCTGACCTTTGAGATGTCCTGGTAATGCTAGGGTCGGCAGCTATCTAGATTCAGGGATGGAGGTTGAATTGCCTTTTTTCATTTTTCCATGGGCCCCTGGCTGCCTCACCTGGCACAAGGTCCCAATTTTATTCCTTGTCCCCCTTCCCTGCCCTGCCCTCACTCTGTTCTAACTAGCAAGGAAGCTTGCTTTGTCTCACTTCTCAAAGATCGAAACTGTGCTTCCTAATGTCTTGGATACTCCATCGTGATCCTTGCAGTTTTATCATCCAGTTTAAGATAGGTGTGTAGTAATTACACAAGTTGAAGTTAGAACTTGTCTCGAATTTGAACAGGCCTGTTTTAACCCATCTCTCCCTGTGGTGTGCAGAACAAACTGGGCCTTGAGAAGGAAGAGAACAAAGAGCAGAATGCAGTTTCTGAGAACCACGCTGAGGTGAAGCCCAGGGTTGAAAACACTGCACTAAGCCATGGCATCTCGGGGTCCAGTAAGACATACCACCGGGTGAAGAAGAGGTGATGCTGGATGAGCAGGGTCAGAAGGAAGTACACCACCCCTTCTATTGCCATAGCAACCAGGTTCTTCCCAATCATGTCCCACTGGAATGGGTTTGCAGAGTACTCCTCGCCTGAGAATAGAAGCAACAGGACATTAGCAAGAATAAAGTCTGCATCAAGCTGCCTGGCTCACTCATGAAGACCCGACTATGACCCATATGCTCAGGCTGTATGTGAGAGGCTAAATGAGACCTAAATCAAGTTCCTCTTGGCTCCCCAGGTCAGAATATACGAAGGTAAAATCCTGTGTCCTGTGGCTCTTGGTCATAGAAACAGTGGCACCCTGACTCCTTCTAGGTGTCTCTGGTCTAACATGATGCCTGAACCGAATTTAGGTGGCCTCCCAGCCTCTAGGCTGCAGGTCTGATATCAGAACCCTTGTTGTGACTTTCCCAGCATAAATGGATCCATGGTTGTGACCCACAGACCTAGAATGCTACCCACCAAACTGGGCATAGACGTCTGTCACAGCTTGGCTGAGTGCCAGGTCGATAAGGCCCCGACCCAGGCAGAAGTGAGGGAAGATAATGAGCAACTTCCTCAGCATGGCATTGAACCTGAGCAGTGTCTGGGAAGAGAAGCGAGAATGTTAGGAGTGTGGAGGCTGAGGCCACCTGTCCCCTCATGAGCAGGTAGGCTCTGATGGCTTCACAGAGCAAGGCCAGGCACTCAGGTCTTCTGGCGGAGCCCAGTGCAGATGTGTGGCCACCCCCTGAACTGTGAAGAACTAGTGAGAAAAGGAATGGCTAGGGACACAGACCCCCAGGAAGCTGGAGTGCTGGGAGTATAGTCATAACACAGCCATAACCATAACCATAGCCATAGCCATAGCCATAGCCATAGCCATAGCCATAGCCATAGC
>JANHMN010000001.1:34395019-34448498 GCA_030674055.1 Rhabdomys pumilio
TCTTTCTTTCTTTCTTTCTTTCTTTCTTTCTTTCTTTCTTTCTTTCTCCTTTCCTCCTACTATAGTACTTAAAATAATTTCCATCTCTCTTTTTTTAAGATTTATTTATTTATTTAATACATGTGAGTATACCACCATTGCTCTCTTCAGATACACCAGAAGAGGGCACCAGATCCCATCACAGATGTGAGCCACCATGTGGTTACTGAGAATTGAACTCAGAACCTCTGGAAGAGCAGTCGGTGCTCTTAACCTCTAAGCCATCTCTCCAGCCCCAATTTCCATCTCTTAATATTTAAACAAGTCAAAAATTCATCCCCAGAGTCTTTACATACCCCAGTCATATTCATCATCTGGCCAAGGTCACTTAAAAAGCCAACAAGTGCTTCCCCGCTGATGGGAATGACAGGGAGCTTTCCTCCGATGGAAATTCCTCCATACCTACAAGGCAGTAAGAGCCCTCGTCAATACCATGATGCGCATGCCCAGTAAGTGCCATCTTGGCTTCCGTAGGGGATGAGGATGTGGGGGGAGTTGCCTGGCTGCCAAACAACATTGTTCCACTTTGTTCTCCAAATAGTTATCCTACTCTCTAAATTTAGAAGCAAATAGACCCACATTCTAGATTCCACATATGAGAAAGCATATATTTGTCTCTCTAAATCTGGCTCATTTTGATTAACGTGTTGCTCTCTGGTTTCATGCCTTTTTCTGAAAACGACAGAATTCGATCCTTCTCTATGGTGAGTGCATATAACCTCACACATCACATCTTCTCTGACAGGCACCACCTAGGTGGATTCCTTAGTTTGGCTGATGCAAACAGCGCTGCAGTAAACCTGGATGTGCGAGTATCTGTCGTATGTTAACATAGGTTCCTTTGGAAATATGGCAGGAGCCGTATAGATCGAACCTGGTTCTAATCTTAGTTTTTGGAGTAATCTCTGTACTGATTTCCATAGTGGCTGGATGTACATCCTCACAGATGGTGTCTAAGGGTTCCTTTTCCCTCTGTATCCTCAACAGCATTTGTCTTCCTCATGACAGTCACTGACTGGGAGAGATGGGATTTCAGTATAGTTTTGACTTCTGGTAGCTAAGGATGTTGAATATTTTTCACGCATTTATTGGCCACTTGTATCTCTTTTAAGAAAGGTCTGTTCATTTATTAGTTTACTTGTTCTTTTGGTATTTAACTTTGTGAGTTCTTTATATATTGAGGGTATTATTCCCTTGTAGAATGAATCGCTGGTAAAGATTTTCTTCCATGCTGGGAAGGGTATCTCTTCCCTGTGGTAGTTATTTTCTTTGCTGTAGAGAAATCTTCAACCTGCTCTTCTTTCTCGGTGGGTTAGAACCTCTTTGCCTGTGCTTATATCTCGAAGTAGTTTAGTAGTTTTGAAGTTAAGACACATTTCTATATATGTTAACTATTTTTTAACAATTAAATTACCATTTTGAATTTTGAATAGAGAAAGGGTCTGCTTTCAGCTGTCTGCATGGGAATAAATAGGTCTCCCAGCACCATCTATTAAAGAGGGTATCTTTTTTCAGTATACTTTTTGTGTTTATTTTTTTAAATTTCTTTTATTTTTCAGATTATAGTATAATGACACCATTTTCTTTTTTCCCTTTCCTCCCTCCAAACCCTCCCATATGCCCCTCCTTACTCTCCAATTCATGGCCTCTTTTTCCATTACATGCATATGTATACATGCAAATACACATATGTGAGTCAGTATTGCCATGATCTGAAGTCTGAAGTCAGGTGTGTGATATCTTCAGCATTGCCCATTTTGTACATGGTTGTCTGAGCTATTCAGCATCTTTTTGTGCTTCTGTATGTATTTTGGACCATTTTTCTATTTCTTAAAAGAATATATTACATTTATTTATTATTTATTGTGGTGGGGACACACACATATGTGGAGGTTCTCTTTTATTATAATCAGCTTTCTGGTTTACAATCTGGGTCCAGGGAATTGAACTCCAGTCATTAGGCTTGGTAGCAAGGGCCTTAACTTTCTGAGCCATCGCACCAGCGTTTTCCAGTTCCTAAGAAGAATGTCATCTTCAGCATGTTGTTAAAGACCATCGGTGTTGAGGCCTGCCCCCTAGCACAGCTGTAGCTGTTTTGTTCCGTGCCTGCCAGCTCTTTCCTGTTGTAGAGCAGGCTGGTCTTGAACTCACAGAATTCAATAAATCATCCCTGCTTGTCTGAAATTGGTGTTCCTATGGTTTGCAGGGCAACTCCTGAACCCCAATAATTGGTATGTTGGTAGGGGTCACTGGCATGCTGATGGAGACTGTGTTGAATCTGTAGATTGCTTTGAGTGATATCAGCATTTTTAATGATATCAATTCTCTTGATCTAAATTCACGTTTTGAGAGAGTCTTGCTATATTGCTCAAGCCAGCCTTGTACTCTTGTACTCAAGTGACTCTCTTGTTTTGGCCTCCCAGTTACTGGAACTAGAAATAAAAGCCACTGTATCCAGATTTAAGCCGATGTCTGTTTGTTTGTTTTGTTTTTTTTTTGTTTTTTGAGACAAGGTTTCTTTGTGTAACAACCCTGGCCATCCTGGAACTCTCTGTAGACCAGGCTGGCCTCAAACTCAGAGATCCACCTGCCTCTGGCCTCCTGAGTGCTGAGATTAAAGGTGTGTGCCATGACCACCCATCTTAAACTGGTTTTTAACTCTTTCCCATTTCTATTCCAAGATGGTGTCTGGACCTTTATCCTGGGATAACCCATCTTCTTCATAGTTTCCTTTAAAGTCTTATCTTGTCCTGTCTGTGTCAAACCCTACATGCTCAGGCTACCTCCAGGTCTCTGCTGTAGCACCTTCTGGCTTTCCTTAAGGTACTCTTCTCTTTTATAAACACCTAGCTAATTCCGGCTCATTTCCCCTTAGTTGGCCCTTTTTAATGTCTTCCTTGACTTTACTGCGGGTCCAACTTGTGATTTCTCTTTTGTGTCTCCTCTGCCCTTTGCAAATACTCTGTGAGTTCAAGATCAGCCTGCTCTACAGAATGAGTTCCAGGACCCAGGGCTACATAGAGAAACCCTGTCTCGATGTCCCCTCAAAAAAAGAAAAAAAGAAACACAGACAGACAGACAGACAGACAGAAAGACAGACAGACAGACACAGACAGGCAAGAGTCAAGGCAGAAGATAGTTGGGCTGTCTAAGCCAGGCATGGGACTAAGAGACACAGAATGGAATGGTGGTCGTGGATAGTGCCAGAGTATTTGCATAAAAAATAGGGTGTTTTGTTTTGGCTAGGCATGGTGGTGCATGCTTTTAATCCCAGCACTTGGGAGGCAGAGGTAGGCGGATCTCTGTGAGTTCAAGGCCAGCTTGGTCTATTTGGTGAGTTCTAGGACTGTAAGTTCCTGATGTCTGTCTCTTGGGATAGGCAGGACCTCCCATAACACAGCATTTTGAAATCTTTCCAGATTGGCACTGTAAAACTGACTCTGAGGAAAGAGTGCCATCTACTGAACTGAGTTCCCCAGGACCCCCAAAATGGTTGATCCCCCAGCCTTAGTCAGGCTGCCTTAACATGTTTAACTTTTAAAAAAATGAGATTGCTGTGTAATTCATGAAATCATACTATCTCCACCCTCAGCATCAACTAATTTAATGATCCATCCAGCAGTTACACCTAAAAATTAACTATTTCAATACCCCCAAAATAGTTTCTTACCTCTGTTCATTGACCCAGAATTTGCTCTTTAAGCTGAAAGCCAAAATAAAATCATGTAGTAACTACCATCAGAATAACATCAGCACTACGTTTTCTTTCTAGTCATTGGGGTATCTTAGTCCTACGGACGTTTCTGCATTTCCTGACATCTAAGCAATATAGTGTGGAAGCCGGCAGGCCTGAAGACCTAAGTGAATCCCTACACAGATAAAGGACTGTAATGTTCCAGCCCTGGCTCTCTCAGGTGCCTTTTGCATGCTGGACTTTCTGACTCGTCCTTTACTCAGGCCTCATGCTGTACCAGTAAACCCAGTCTGGACCTAGAAAGCATGACCAATGATCACACCAATGTGGAGTAAAGCCTGAAGCCCTCTCTCTTTTATAGTGTACAAGAAATTCTAGTAATCAGTTCTATCCTTGGGAGGAGTTCTAACTTACTCCTTTGCATTCAGTCAAGACCCTGACCTTCAGGCATTTAGAGGTAAGATAACAGGGTAAGGAACTAGAGGTCAACCTGGCTCTGGACTGCCACTGTCCAGCTAAGCAAAATATCAGAATTTCCATAATGCAATTTTGCTAATTGAGCCAGGTTTGGAGTGGTTGTTGCTTATTGATTTAAAGAATGAACTCAGCCTCCACTTTGGTTTTGGATGCTCTTTTTGCTCACTTTTTGCTCGGCCCCGCCCTCCTGGCAGCTGCTCGTACCATCTGCCATGCTCTCCAGTCCTTAGGTCCATCTATCACTTATCCAGACTCTGGTATGGAAGGCAGCTGTAAGTCCTATTAACGTTAGACAGCACACTTCATTTGAGAGCCATAGACCACGTGGAGACTAGATCGCACTTCCTTAAGGATCTTTCTGGTGGGATGCTTTTGTTAACCTGCCTGCCGTTTGTGACAGGGGCTGCTGATGGCCTCCCAGTCCAGGCTGGGCTTGATAAGAACAGCTGCAGAGCTAAGAGGTCTAAATAGCAAAGTGTCTGTGGATGTGTTCAAGGGTGGCGGTGACAGGTGATAATGAGGGTGACAACTGCTGCCCCTAGCTAGTGCCTGACCTGGCAGGGACCCAGATGCTGGCTGGCCCTTGTCTTTCGTCTCCCAATCTCCCTTGGCTTCTCTTTCTTCCTCCACTTTTTTTAAAGTTTTTTTTTTTTAATGTGCATTGGTGTTTTGCTGCTTGTATGTCTGTGTGAGGGGGGCCAGATCTTCTGGAACGGGAATTACAAACAGTTGTGAGCCACCATGTGGGTGCTGGGAATTGAACCCTGGTCCTCTGGAAGGCAGCCATCTCTCCAGCCCTCTTTCTTCATGTTTACTCCTTAACTCCCCTCCTCTTCTCCCCACACCCTACAAACTTTATCTTTCTTAACTCCTTAAGATATAAGACTTCCTTATTGAATACATTTTTTTTTTTTGTGACTCTTGTCATAGTACCCGGGATAAACGTTGGCTACTTAAACAGAGAAACAAAGCAATTAGCCTTGAGTTGCCCCTTACGAGTACATACCTCAGTTATTTTTCTGCTGTGAGACACAGTCAGCTGCCACCTTACAGTCAACAGTAGGAAACTGACTTTCTGGCATAGTTGATATTGTCACTAGGCAGCCAAAATTACAAGTGTGATGGGGTCACCTACCTGCTTCTTATGAGAGCAGGGTACGTTTTTACCAAGTAGTCGGAGATATTCCTGTCTGTGAGGTCTTGTAGGATTTCAGTGCTGCGCTGTGTCCTCTGAGGCAAAGAGACACTGTCAAGATCTGGGGATGGAGACCTTAGAGTTTGCGAAGCTGCTGTTCTCCAAAAATTTTTATGGACTCAGATTTGAGGAACACTAAAGGCAGCCCTGACAGCTTTCCAGTTCCTGCATCAGTGATGTGGGGTCACCGTTGATCCCCAACACCCCTCTGTTTCTCAGTCCATCCATCGCCAGACAGCTTAAATGCAAAATGAATCTCCAACACATTTGTCTCTTCCATTCTGATCCTGTTATCTCAATCTCAGCCACCAACCACCTAGACCATGCTTAGACCTTTCCAGAACCTTCCATACTGCTTTCATGACCCCGCCCTTGAATCTCCACATTCTGCTCTGCACCCACTCTCAGACTGAGTTTTAAAAATCATCCATCAGTCATCTTGTGCACCTGTCCAGCGCTCATTGCTAATAAAACATCACTTTGCCTGAATCCACGCACTGCCCCACACTATCCCACGTACGAAATCATCTCTGTGAAAGCAAAGGCCTCTGACTTATTGGCTTTTACACTTCCAGTATCCAACGTGCAGCTATCAAACAATATATTTGAAATGCAAATGAAATTATTTGAATAACACTTTATATTTTACAAAACCTAGGAGCGAAAGGTAATCAAGAGATTCGAAGGGAATTCAAAAGTGCTAGATTTTGGCCACCAGGTGGCAGTGTCACACAGTGTTGAGAATCTTGGGTTAGTCGATGGCTTAGGTCAGTTCAGGACCTCAGGCAAAAGCATCTACTCTTTCTAGATTGCCACACAGAGGTGGCTTTCAGGATTCTAGGTGGAATTAAACCACCATCAAAATGGAGTTTTTTTCCTGGTTTTAGAGCCCTCCCCTTCCCCATGTGATACCTCCTTTAGCTCACATTCTTCATCATACTCCCCTGCTAGGTGAAGTAATAGCTCCCCGGCCCCCCGAGTGGCCACAATGTGCTGGGGACTGTGGTAGGTGCTCCGCATGTGTGATCCCACCCCTGTTACTTTCACAAAAGAGAACTTTATCAAGAAAGGGAGGCTAGGAAAAGAGCGCCAACTTGCGTGTGACTGGGCTAAGATCAGATCCTGCATCTGACCATATTGCTGTCTGTTACCTGTTCCTCAAACTGGCCACAGTGCCTAACCGAGCAACCGTGGTAGCAGACTGCAACAATTGCAGATGCCAGAGAGTTTGTGAGGAACTGTTTTCTAAAACGTCTGTCAAACACAACATTCCTGCTTTATCTCTGTAGAGTAGAAGTCAGGAGTGGGGCCCATCCATATCAAGGGGTGTGTTGAAGGAATGTTGGAGCAGGAAGGGACGCTCCAGAGCATGGCATCTGCGACCCTGACTCTCTACAGTCACTACCTCTCCCACTTTCCCTTCGCCACCTCTGAGCTAGCTCTTTCCTTCTGCTCTTCTTCCTGGCTAAATGGGAAGGTGCTAAGTGAGGGTGAGTGGATACAAACACATGTATATATATATCTATGTGTACATACGTGTATATGTATGTGCATGCACTTTTGTATATCGGAGGGGGTCTATACAGAGATGTGACATTCAGTTTTGCTCAGGATATGTGACAGCTAATGAGGAAAGGCAGGGGAGAAGTACATTTGCAGACTTGCTCTGCCTCTTCTAGGACTTTGAGCATCTCCCTAAGGACTATGGGCCAATGGTACTCTGCAGGTAAGTTTCTAAGTGAGACAGGCAGCTGTGAGGCTAACATTCATTTAGGAAATGAATTCCTGTGTATCGAGGTCTGATGTTTTCTTTTCCCAGCCCAGATCCTAGGGAGTCAGGGATACCTGCAAATGTGGCAGTGTGGATGACACCCAAAGGGACAATTTATTGCCTGAGCAATATAAAGAGCAAGATTGACACAGGACCTCAGGAGCCAGCCGCTGTGATACATGCTACAGTAAATTTAGTTGTCTCATTATGTATTCTTCCTCATGCTATTGCTGTGGCTTCCCCCACAGGCACAGACTGTGGGGAATTAGGGAATTAAGGTGACAGCCTCCCTCTGCCACCCCCCACCTTGTTGATGCTGTGTGCTGTTCGTGACAGCTAAGTGGAAGGGCTATGTAGTCGCTCTGGAAGTCTTCCTTGCACACACTTGAACCATCGTTTTCTTAATCTCATCTATTCTAGTGCCTAACAAGATTGTTTCCAATACTCTGCCTGGAGAGTTGGAGGCCTGTGGGGCTCAGAGGGACAACATAAAAGAACTTCATAGCCACCCATGTTAACTTTTACAGGGCCGAGAGGTAACCTGTATTCTGTTTTAGCCACCATTAGGTTAGGGTTGCCATCGTTTGAGCTGCCTCTAATCCTAAATAGTTCATTGCCCACGTTATTCCTTGAATTCTCGTGATAATGTTATAAATTAAATGTTGCTCTTCTCAACACCAGGAGAGAAAATGAAGAAGGCTCCGAGGCTAAGAAATAAACCATGTCTCCCTAACCTCCATGTCTGAACCCTTCTCCTATAACACACAGACTCTTTGGCAATCATTCATGCGTGGAGAAATGAGAGAAAACACCCGAGGCAGGCTCTGTGCAAGTCACCTGGGAGGCTGTTACCAATCAGAGAGAAAGCAAGGCTCTCCTGCCCTAGAAGGCACTCTCTAAAACCTCCATGGAGCTTTGTGTAGAACACAGAGCTCTAGACAAAGCACCGTTCAGGTATAATCAATGGCACTCTTGCAAAAGATAAGTTGCTGGCTGTGTGTGTTCTTGTGTGTTAAATACATAGTACACAGGCACTTAGCTTATTTCCCACCCTTCCAGACGGATCAGAGCCCCACAGATCTCCACAGATAGCGTCTGGTACAGAGACCAGCACACCTGCTTCCCTTCTTGTGATGAATATCAAACCCAGGGCTTCATCATACTAGACAGTCCACCACCAAGCTCTACCAAAGCCTCCATAGTAAGCTTAATTAAAGCTGTTAATTAATATGCAAACATTTTGACACTTGAATATATATCACAGTATTATTTAAAACGGAGAAAAAAATTAAATCTGAATGATCAACTACGGGAAATAGTTTGAAATCAATCAAAACACAGGAATAGTGTGCAGTTATTATAATGATGCAGGTACCTGTGGGGGCGGGAGCCCCCCAGCACCCTCGGGGCACTCGGGCAACATGGTGAGCTTCTCTCTGGTGCTGCACTTGCAGGAGGGAGAGGGGTGGGCTGCTGTCCATTTCTGCTTCTGGAACAGGTGCGTGATGTTTGGGGACACGGAAGGCGTCTTCCAGGAGGTCGCATTGCCACACGGGTACTCCCTCATGGAGAATGAGAAAATATTCCACAGTCAATCTCCATGCCTAATCCCCTCCCCGCTGGGAAAAAGGAATAGTGGCTGGCTATCTCTTTCTCTGCCTTTCTCTTCCTTGCAGTCAGGAATTTCCCTCCTGGGGATTAGAATCTGCTTAAGGGCTATCAGAACTGGGGTCATGCAGACAAAGCATGGACTAGGGACTAATTTGTGGACTTTTTTTTTTTTTTTTTCCTGACTCTGGCTCTTGCTCTTGCTGTTGAGAGGTGGAAAATATAACAGGGGACTCTGAAAGATGTCTATATCGCTCTTTAGCAGTAGCTTTGGGAAAAATTGGATGAGAGAAGGTGCTACAATATACCGAGCTCTGAATTCCTGGTGGGTTTAAACCATCTTCCACAACTCTCTTTTCCAGAGTTACAACAATGTTTGAGAGCGGGCCATAGAAGTGATTCCTGCCATTCAAGATCCAATCATATAATATTACAGCCATCTTCTTCCATCCCTGTTTAGAGGTTTTTTTTCCAAATGAGTTTGGGCAAATAATGTCAAACAATAAGACATTTCTACACTAAGACACAAAGCTGTCAAAGATAGAGGCTTCCTAGCATGAGAGGAGAAACTGGGTAAGAGCCGATCAGACACATGGACATGACCCAGGATTGAGGAGGTCTTTCCCAACACTTCCTGGCTGGCTTTGAGGTCTCTTAGGGGAGCTGTTGGTGTTAGCTCGGGACTTACGGAAGCCACTCTTCCTTTAGACAACGGTTGCCAAAACCTGGCCTGTTCAGAAGGACATCTGCCAGTACTTCAAGGTGTTCATTTTTGGGTTCGTCCATGCTAGAAAGAGAAAGAGGCTCACCTGGTTAGTCAGACTGGGACAGAATGGACAAAGCACACTAACATGTCTATAAGCATTTGCTGAATGTGTATTCCATGCCAGGCATGTTTGCGAGGCATTGAACACTGACTTAGAATGGATGGGGGGCTCCTGGAAGTGGGGTATCCTACACACACTCCTAAAAGTCTAATGGCAGATCATCTATGCCTCAAAAAGCTGGAACTTCCACCCCCTTCCCCAGGCTTCACATCCTCTTTCCTTACCCACTTGCCTTCCACTGGGTACCACATTGCTAAGCAGTGGCTGCTACATTAGCTTCTCTTAAGAAGACCCCAAGAGTCTTTCTACCTCGGAGAAGATTCCAGGGGAGTAGGGAGGTCAGGACCCTTCTAACAGGCATACAGTCCAGGAATATCCCATGTCAGAGGATAACGGTGATTCCTGGGATGAATCTACACACCTGAAGAAGGTATATTGATGCCCATACATCCAGGGGTGAAGGGTCAAAGCTGGAAATTCACCAAACGGAGGCACAATGACAGAAAGCATCAGAGCCAAGAACACAAAGGTGGCAGGGAGAACAATCTGTAGAAGAATAGCCATGAGTCACAGGCTGACCTACGAGAGACGATACACACATGCAGGACGGCATCTATGCACATATATGCACACATACCCATGCACACAGGCAGCCCAAATATTCTTTTAAGCATCTATCCTCCACTTCAAATTCAGACATTGGTAGTAAAGGATAGGCTTCTGGGGGAATATCACAGGCAAATGTAAAAGGTAATGCATGTAGAAGGAAAAAGACTATTCATTCCTGTACCCATAGGTGAGTCTGAATACATGCCATGCTCAGCCAGCACCTAGTGGGAAGTTTAAAGAACGACTCACATTACTGCTTCTCTCTGATCCAAAGTTCCTTTTTTGAGTGAAAATCATAGAGAGAGGTCTAGGCACATAGCTGAGCTGGTGTAGAGCGTTTGCACAGTATGCATGTGAATTCAATCTATAGCACCGCATAAAACTGAGCTTGAAAGGCACACGTCTTTAATCCCAACACTCAGGAGGTAGGGGCAGTAGAATCAGAAGTTCAAGGTCACACTTAGCTACAGACCAAGTTTAAGGCCAGCCTGGGGTGCATTCATAGCTACATTCCAAGTTTGAGGCAAGCCTGGGGTACATTCTTAACTACATAACAAGTTTGAGGTCAGCCTGGGGTACATGAGACCCTGTCTTAAGAGTACAGTGTTCTTCATCTTTATGTCATAAGAAAAACAAATGAAACATATAACTTTACCTTTCATGATGAAAACAGAAACAATAGTTACAATGTGATGCTATCCTATTTTTAACTCTAAGGGAAGCCCAATCCTTATAAAGAAGACTTGCAAATCCCAGAATCAAAATAGAGGTTTGGCAAGGAAGAAGTATAACTGATAGAAGCTCAAGAAAGTGTACTGGGAAGTGTCCGACCTCCCCAAACCCCCACCCCATGAATATTCCTGAGAAGATGGAAAAGCAGGATCAGTACCATAGACACCTCCACCCACCCAGCCACCCAGGGGGAGAACTGAGTCAAGCCCAAGCTGGTCACAGTAGGGTACCTGAGCCACAAAGTCCTTGCGGCTGCGGACAGTGTGGTGGAATCTCTTGACTAGCAGTGCCTGTACATGTTGAAGAATCAGCCGAGCACCTGTGTTGAATGGGACACCAGGGTCCTCCGGCTCTGGGGAAGGTTGGCCTTTGGGAGGATCCACTTGTCCTGGGGAACAGTTATGTGAGGCCTGGACATGTGGCCTGAGCTTCTCAGTGGGAGCTGAACAAGGGTGCCGAATGACATGTTCTCTCTTCTGCTGAGTGCCACCTAAGGGATATTGGATCAATAATTAGAAATACACATAAGAGATGTAGTTATATGCAATTTTTTTCTTCCAACATCAGTTACTCTTCATTCAGAGAAACAATGGGATATGGAGGCTAATAACCTTTCTGTTTTTGTTTGGGGCAATGTCTCACCCTAACCTATCTGGACTTGGCCACTGTACTGTGGGACATGTTGAGAATGTGGAATGGAGAATCATAGCTCAGAAGATAAGGGCCATTAGTCTGTGTGGCTTCAAACCTTTCATCCAACCTCAGCTAGCTCACGCAGCTTTCTCCAGATAGACCAGGTCCCTGTCCTACCTGCCTTATGAGATTAGCGTGATACCAAGTAACACAGAGACGTCAGGTACTTTGTCAGCTATAAAGAACCATTAAAGCCTGAATTCAGAGGGTTTGTGATTGTTGCCATGAGGTTTTCCTAAGTCTTGATCATAGATCATATGCCGTGCAAAGACTTGGCGTGCATTATTCATTTAATTCTCTCAGTGATTCTAAAAGGTAGATATTATTATTATTCTCATTTTACATGTGGGGAAACTGAGGTATAAAGAGGCTAAGTACCTTACCCAAAGTCTTTTAGATATCAAATTATGATGCTCAGGTTTGATGCATGGTTTACTGTACTCTATTGCTAACCGCTAAATACCTATCCTCGACTGTCTCTGAAATACCCACCTCTATGCCCACACTGACCAATCTTCAAGGTCTGACTCATTATTCTGACAGGCTAATTATTAAAAAAGGAGCATGCTGTGCAGGTAAAAAGTTTCTATTTTTTAAACCTATGCAGCTTGTGGTATACTTTAATGTGTTTTCCTTCTTGTCCTGATTAATGTAAATCTTGGGCTTTGGATGAGTTGAACGAATCCAACTTCCATCTGCAAAGAACTTGAAAGAGTTCTTTGACCTCCACAGTAAGCCACTCCTACATTCTGCAGAGGACTCACCCCTCCCCTTTCTGCCAGGATGACTACCTCAGTAGGCCTACCACATGACCTAAGCTGGAACACGTATGGGCTGGTATATATGGATGCTGGTAATTCTAGGCATGGCTGCTACATGCTTGGTCACTTAGACCCACACTATCTTAGGAGGTGGGAACAGTAGTAGAAATTCCATAGGGAGGAAACACTGCATAGGAAGACATTACAATGTACCACACTGGATAGGAGGAGGGGACTAGCAACCCAAGACAGCAACAGAGAACTCTTTGTCTCTGAGCAGGAGAGAGGGTCCAGTGGGCCTATTTTGGCAGAGTGGGTGCATGCCTCTTGTTCTATCAGAAGTGATTTATGTGATGGCGACAGGGTGACCTTTCCTGTACTTCCATTCCCTCAGCAGTAAGTCTGCAACACCCATAATACTTTGTGTGGCCACAAGGAATCAAGCAAAGGGCCCAGGCTGACACATAGAGAAGAGAAAAGGCCAGAATTCACAGGAATTTTGGTCTCCACCATTTTAAAGTCCATTGGTTACTAACTGAGAGCTTAAGAGTGGTTTTTATCTTGATCTCAAAGGGGTCAGGAGACTGTAGCTGGCATCTGGCTAATATTAACTGTCAGGATTATCTCTAAGGACTCTCTGCTGACCATCACTCAGGCAGACAAGTCTGGATCAGAGGCCTGGTAGAGAGGAGGGAAACGGTGGTGACATGACAGAAAAAAAAAAGAGACCAGAGCAGTAGGAGGTGAATTTGGGGGGAGGGACATCTACCAGTCTGACATGGATAAGAATCCTGATCCATCCAGAATGTTCCTACCTAGCCAAATTCAGTCTCTTACCCATAGGCACCAAGAACACAAAATGCATCACTTGGGGCTCTGGCACTAGGAAGGGTGAATGGCTACTTCGTTACTTTTCCTGTAGATTTTTAAAGAACAAGTCTGGGGAAATAGGGGATAAGCCACTGCATCCAGCACCATACATACCTACAAACATAGAGCCAGATCCAGAATTCTCCGTGACCTTCAGGAAAATCTGTTGCGACATGAAGAGAGAATTTGTTTCAGACATTCCTGCTTCTAGGAACATCTAAACCCAGTACCATTGTGCTGGGCACTGTTTCACCATGGGAAGAAATACTTTGTAACTATCTGAGAACGCAGTCTTCTATAAATGGGAAGGTGTACGCACATGGTGATCACAGTTTCAGAAAATATGTATGCATGTGGACCAAGGTAGAAGGAAGCCATCTGAAGACAGAGTTGCTACACTGGGCGGAGAGTTACGGCTTTTACTTTTGTAAGGTTTTGCTTTAGTGTTAGGCTTTTGCACGAACTTCCCCTTCTGGAACTAGACAGACACCGACTGCAATCTCTGCCTTACCTCTTCCAGGGGAGTGTCAGAAATTCCAAAGCTGCTGAGCCCCAGGTCAGCCAGAGTCTCCTCCAGCTCTCGGAAAAGGCTGGCATATGCTCTCTGCTTGAAATTCTTGTTTGGAAGGAGGAAGATAAGTTCTTGACCGATGCATTCCACCAGCTTTGCCTCTGGAACATGGTGGTACACCAAATCCATCAGCTCCTTCACATCCCCTAGGACAGGGGAAAAAATGAGCAGTATCAACTCGATTCAGCCTATTCTAGAACCTGGAAGACTGGGAGATTTCCTGGGGCCCCTATTCTCTTCTACACTCCATTAGAGAAAGGGGCAGATAGATACCACCACCCCTGCCTCTCCCTCTCTGCCTCCCCTCCTCTATGTCTCTGCCTCTGCCTCTCTGTCTCTCTCTGTCTCTCTATCTCTCGTGTGTGTGTGTGTGTGTGTGTGTGTGTGTGTGTGTGTGTGTGTGTGGTGTGTGTGTGGTGTATATGTGTTGTGTGTGTATGTGTATGTATGTGTATGTGTATGTATGTGTGTGTGTGGTGTGTTTCTGTTTATCTGTTTGTTGAGGCAGAGTTTTATCCTAGATCCCATCTTAGTCTGTAACTCAGTTTGGTACAGGCTGGCCCTCTGGAGTGCTGGGATTAGAGGCGTGAACCATACACTTGGCTCTCTCTTGCCATTTCTTTTAGACTTGATACTTGGCAAGTCTATTTGTTAGCTTTGTTGACTCTATGACAAGCATACTCCAGGTGGTGCAACCTGAGGGAGGGCCAGTCTCTTGTTCAGTCAGATGTACTATTGCCTGAAGGAACACTACATTGGGTGAGAACTCCCCCCAGTTCCTCATCTGTGAAAGGGGAAGACAACTGTGCCCACTCCAAGGCTGTATGTGTGGATGGGAGTGTTAATGTACCCATAGTGCTAGCAGTGGTGCCTGGTACAAAACTGGCATTTGACTGTTACTGCATCCCTGGCCGTCAGCCCAGGAGGAGAGCTTGTCACTGCTGCTTCTCACTCACTGGAGGCTTAGGAGTTAAGTTGAAGTCATTTTCCTCTTCCTTGTCTGGCCCAAGCAAGCTCTAGGCCAAGACCCAGGCCTAAAAGGAGGCAAGTCTCCTTTCTAAACCATGCCCATGCCTGCTTTGACTACTTGAACAGCCATACCGTTTTCCCTTGGGCTGTACCTGTCCTCTCAAACAGAATGAGACTTAGTAACCAGCCACTGCAGAAGGAGGCTGAGAAGCCCTGGAGAGGATGAGGATGGTACACAGAGTGGGGTGGGTAGCAGGAGTATTTATCTGAGGCTGGCCCTGTAGCTGAGGCTGGCCTTGTACTCAATCCTCTTGCAGTAGCCTCCTGAGTACTGGGATTACAGGTACATGTTAGGCTAACCCCAGTGAGTATTGATATTCATTCAGGTCAGTTTTCTGTAAGAGTCAGCAGCATCCTCTGTGTCCCCATTGGTTGGAATATTTCACAGCTCCCCATTGAGAGCCTGTTGAGCTATGGAAGGCTTGTGTGTCACACCTGCAAACTATGTGATTGTCTTTACTCCTAGATGATCTCATACTGGGACCGGGGAGTTCTTTACTGGAGGAAATAGCTCTGCCCCAGTAGCTCATAGGGGTCACACTCATTGTTCTCTTAGGAAGGAAGCAGGACCCAGTCACTGGATTCCCAAGGAACTGTGTCTTAGCTATGTGTCAGCCTCTCAGAAGTGTCCATCTGGCAGGGAGGTCTGCATGTGAATGGAGTGTGGGTGTCTGTGAGTGAAAAGCCAGCCGAGGAGGTAACTGGAGATGAAGGGATCCTCCCTAGTTGGGGGTATAGCTATCTACAGTTCTTTTCACATGGCAGCATGCCCCTTCTATTAAAAAAAAAAAAAAAAATCATGCCAGCCAAAGATACATTCCAACTTGATTTTGATGGTAATTTTTTTGTAGTAATTAAACACTTAAAACATCAATGTCTTGACCAAGATTCCAAGGAGAAATTTTCAGGAGAAGACTCACAGCAAGATAAGCAAGACACGAAATTCAAAGACACAACACTAACGAAATGTTTTCAGTTCAGCGCTGATTACACAGAGAATGGAGAGTAAATACTGGGGCTAGAACTGCGGGCCTTTCCCTTGGGTCTTTGTTGTTATTTGAGACTGGGTTTCACCGTATCACCCTGGATGGCCTAGAACTCGCAGAGATCTGCCTACCTCTGCCTCTGCTGGGATTAAGGCTGTGTGCTAATGCACTTCCTCCCAGTTCTCCCTCACCCCCTAGAGTTTATGCATAGCACATCAATACTTAGAAGATTCTTTTAAGATTTAGGGGAAAATATGTTAAATAGAAAACTTTCTTTGATAAGCACACGTTTTCCTCTGTTCATAAAGCTAAGTTTAATCTTCCTTTTACATAGGATGTTAGGCCCTGTGGTATTGCCCTTGTACAAGTGGCTGAGGCATGGAGCTAGGCAGGAATTGAGAACGGAAAGGGTTGTTAGCAAGCTCTTGGGACCCGGAGATCAGATCTGACAGATGAGTTTCTTTACTGCCTGGCTCTGGTGACAGTGAGAGGCCTCTAAGAGAGAATATACCCTTAAATTCCAGGAAGGCTCACTGGGAACTTGGGTAGTGTGAGGGCAACGTGTGCTATTGCACAAAGGTACCATGTGTCCTTTTCGGCATCTTTCACACCTACAAGCTCAGATTCTCCATAGGTTCCCTGTAAGAGCAGGGATGGAGAGATGGCTCCGCAGTCAAGAGCACTCCCTGTTCTCACGGGAGCCCCAGGTTTAGTTCCCCGAACCCACAAGACCACACCAGGACACAATGGCTCACGGCTACCTGTAACTGTAGTTTCCTGAGGAGCCAATGCCCTCTTCTAGCTTCTGCAGACACAGCACACAGACTCATTTCGTCCATTTCATACATGCAGGCAAGCAATCATACATACAAAATAAAAAATAATAAGTAAAACACTAAAAAAGAGAGAGAACCACAGGGCGCCTGGGCACACTTTGAAGAGGGGGTGTGTCCGCACTGTTACGGGGCAGGAGGAGTGTAAAAACCAAGGCTTATCATGAGTAAGGGCAGGGAGTGAACAAAGGTTGGATTCCTCGTTAAAGAGAGGGCACTTAGGTACAAGTAACTTTACAATCACGTTAGGAATGAGAAACAGGCTCAGGGGAAAAGATGAGCAACTAACTGCGTGACGCTGAGCTTCAAAGCCCAGCAAGTATTCTCTCTGCTCCAATGCACCACAACAGGGAGCACCCAACAACATGGGGGATGGTCACTGAACCAGAACTGAGGTTCATCCTGCCCAGCTCTTACCATCCAAGACTTGTTCTTCGGTTATCTCATCAACTCGGGCTGGACACCTGGCGGAGAAACCCTTTGATGTACAGCTGCAGGCCCCCTGCAACAGACGACAGAAAGGACTGACAAGATATAGATCATGTCAACGATAGCCTCGTCGTGGTGCCAATGGCTGTCACCACCGCTCTGTCTGTCTCTCATCACTAGCTGCGGACAGCATTATTTTTTCTTCACTGTTTAATCTATTAATTCATCTGAGCATTTGGAGGGCGGAGCTGCTTGGCTCTTTATCCCAGAGGGAATGTGAGTCAGGTAGAGAGAGAGGCAGAACCTCAAAGCATCCCTCTGCCTTGTCATTAATCATGTGGCAGCTGGAGAGACACTCTGCTCCCCTCCTGACCCCTCTGGACACCAGACTGAAAAATCCACCAGGACAGGAAAACCCACTGGACCCATTTACACTGGAGGCATAAATAGCATGGCAGCAGAACACTTGTGACGACCTGAATGTGCGGGGCACCTGTTCTCAAGGAGCCCAGGAAACAATCATAACGCTCCATCACATTTGTCTCCACCACATCTCTATGAAGAAGAAGCCAGCGTCATCTGCTTCATTTTCCATGTGAGGAAAGACAGCAGCAAAGAATAAAATCACTTGCTCAGGATGACACAGGAGAGTAACTCTGGTTCTAAGGACATGCCCAGTGGTCTCTGCTGGCAGCCCTTGTCCCTGCATCAGTTTAAGGATATCTGTCCTTAGATTTCATATACTCCTGGAATTCAGGTTTAATTGGGAAACGTGAATGTTTGGATGAAGGAGAAACAGCTTAAACAAAGCAGTGTAACGTCAAAGGGCAAGGTGCTCCCCTGGCACGCCACATTACATGTGTAGCTTGGATCACTGATGTAATACTTTCGGGTTATTTAAAATTAGTTGTGCCTGGTGTATGTTTGGGAGCATCTCTGGATGGTAGTTTAGAACACAATTACTGAAATCTGCAAATAATCCAGAAACAAGCTGATTCCGACAATTCCAGTGGGCAGCTCTGTCTAGAACAGCAGCCCCACACTGCCTGTCCCTTCTTGCCCAAGCTGGGCTCCTTCCCTGGGCAGACACGTACCTCACAGCCACATCTTTGGCTCTGGATGTTTTTCATCTTGCGAACTAAGGTCAAGTAGAAGCCTGTGCCAAAGCAGTTCTTGAGGAAGAGGGGAGTTCCGGAGCAGTAGAGCCTTCCCTGAGAAATGATGGCAATGCGGTCACCAAGGAGGTCTGCCTCATCCATGTGGTGAGTGGACATGATGATGGTTCTGCCTGTGGGGAGGAGAGCAGGGTGGTTACCAGGCAACCTGGGTAGGATATACAGCAACCTCCAGGTTATGTGGTGCCCAGAACTTGGAGTTAATAAATAAGAACAGGACTGGAGAGATGGCTCAGCGGTTAAGAGCACTGGCTGCTCTTCCAGAGGTCCTGAGTTCAATTCCCACAACCACGTGGTGGCTCACAACCATCTGTAATGGAATCTGATGCCCTCTTCTGGTGTGTCTGAAGACAGCTACAGTGTACTCATGTACATAAAATAAATAAATCTTAAAAAAAAAGAACAAAGTAGCTAATTCTGCAGCTAGCATAATGGAGAAATGATGACAGCAGCTGATATATCCTAGCATCCTGCATACTGGAAGTCACTGTCACATACAGTGTCTCTGCCCTGTATCTCAGGTACAACTCAAACAATTTGACATGTGTGGGATATCCTCATCTCTGTCTCATCACTGTCTGTATCATGGATTCCACTTGTACAGTCTTCACATTGTTAAACACTACTCTTGTACTCTGCAGGAGCACACATAGCACTTTCTCGTTAAATGGAACTGTTATTAAAACGAGGTGATAAGGATTTAAACCTGCAAACCTTTAGGGAGGGGCATGAGAATAAAGGGGGGGGCGCTTTCCAGGCTGGGCAGGATGAACCACACAGCTGCGTGCACAGGCTCTAGGAGTTCTGCCTGATGTTGCTTTTACATGTCAATCCTTTGGAAGGTGCTGGATAGACAAGTAAAAAGCCCATACTAAGACACTTTGTTCTGATGTAGCCTTCTGCTGTTCTGGACATCCAGCCCCATGTTCCTAACACCCAATCTCAGGAGGTCAGGCAGCAGCTAGGGAGCTTCTTGGGATGCCTTTAGGTCCCTTTAGCCAGAGGGCGATTCCACTTTTCCAGACTGGAGGACTACAAGTAGGAAGAAATTTTTGTTTTGTTTTGTTGAGATAGGGCTTCATGTAGCCCAGGCTTGACTTTAACTTGCTATACAGCTGAGACTAATCTTGGCTTTCTGCTCTAACCTGTTTCAACCTCCTGACTGCTGGGATTACATGCATGTACTAGGCCTGGTGGTTGGGTGAACCCTGAGTGGCTGGGGTTGAACCCGGGGCTTTGTGCATGCTTTGTAAACACTCCTAACCCAAGTCTGGATTGTTTCAGCAATAGGCCGCTTCACTCCTTGTTTCCAGGCTTTCCCTTGAACTTGGATTCACTGGTGGTTGCAAGGGCTGTTACGATATGAGAAAATGGGACTCCCAGGACAGCGTCAGTGAGAGCATGGGGTACTGAGCAACAGCCCTTACCTGAGCGATACTTCAGGAGCAGGTCCCAGATGGAGCGTCTGGAGTAGGGGTCCACCCCAGAGGTTGGCTCATCCAGGACCACCACCTTGGAATCTCCCACAAAAGCAATGGCAACAGACAGCTTCCTCTGCATGCCACCTGGAGGCAGAAGGAAGATGATGACGAGGTACCACAGCCATCTCCACATGGGGAAGAGGAAGGCCCAGAGGTAGTCACATATGGAGGCTCTTTAAATCTGGCTAACAGTTTGATACTACCACCACAGATATGCCTACACTGTCAGAAGTCATATAGTATCATTCCGGCTCCATCAACACTGAAAGACCACCCTTGCCTCCTAGCACCTGATCATCTGAAAACTGTGCCCTTAGCTTCACAGAAACGCAAGGAGCGATCCCATTGTAAGGCTCTACCCCAGTGGTTCTCAATCTTTCTAATACTGAGACCCTTCGAGTTGTGGTGACCCCCCACCCCTAACCATAAAATTATTTTTGTTGCTACTTCATAACTGTAATTTTGCTACTGTTATGAATCATAATGTAAATGTCTGGTATTCAGGATATCTGACAGGTGGGGGGTCGTAACCTACAGGTTGAGAACTGCTGTTCTGCTACCCGAGCCTTCTGCTAAGGTGCATTGACAGGCAATGGATGTGCTCGCTGCTGTATGTGGCCCTGTCTCCTCCCGATACCAAGCACCTGAAAGGTCCTGAGCTTCTTCATTCCTCTTGTGGTGGAGGCCTGTGTCTTCTAACATGGCTTCCATCTCAAGCTGGGCCTCCTCCCAGGACCTCCCCTTCAGCTGGGCATAGAACAAGATATGCTCAGCCACTGTGAGGCTATGGAAACAAGAAAAGGAGAAAGGCAACAGGCTAAGTAAGCAATTCTATTCTGAGCAGTTCACCTTGGAAAATAAAGACGACTATAAAGAGTTAGCCATCAAAAATTTCATCATGTTTTACTTGTGACATAAAAGTGAAATGACCAACCAATCCTACCCAAAGATCTAATAAGAAAATTACTTACACGGTTCATCTGTACAATGGAACAGTATGTAAACATTACTTCTTAAAGGAATATGTAATCACATGGAGAAATATTCATAACACCTTAGGTTTAAAAAGCAATTCTGGGTCTGGAGAGATGGATCAGTGGTTAAGAGCACCGGTTGCTTTTATGGAGGACCTGGGATTGAGTTCCAACACCCACACAGTGGCTCACAGCTGTCTGTAATTCCAGGTCCAGCGTATCTGATATCCTCGTCTCGGGTACCAGGAACACATGTAGTACACAGACAGACACTCAGGTGAAACACCCACACGCATAACAAAATAACTCAAAAGCAATCACACTTCCAAAAAGTGGGGTTACAAAATTGTATGTATAATTTTACTCTCCCTCATAATTTTTAAATCTTTGTGCATGTCTACACATGCAGAGAAATGTCTGAAGAATCATATCTGGAGGTGTTGACAGGATTTCCTCTGGGCTTTGAAAGGACTGGCGATGGTTTATCTGTCTTCTCCCCTTCACCCACCTCCTTCCCTCTGGAACAACTAAAGTCAGGATGTAAAATATGTTTCAATTAGAAAGAGAGAGTGGGGGAAGAGAGGAAAAAAAGGGAGGGGAAGAGGAGGGTGAAGAGGGAGGAGGGAATGGGGAGGGAAGAGGAAGAAAGTGATTGAAGAAGAATGGGAGAAAAGATAGAAAACTCAAGCAAGCCAGCATGAAAGCCCTTCCCCTTCCAGGGCAGTCTTTAGCACCAGGGGTCTGTATGGAAAGGAGCCAATCTCCTCTTTCTGGTTCCTGCCAGGAAGTATTTTGGGGCAAGTAAGGGAAAGTGTCATAAAGAAGTTACTGTCCCTCCTCTAGATGGGGACATCTCAACTCTGATCACCAGGAGCACAGCCTCACATTTGGAGGGACAAGGGCTTTGACTGCGAAGACCAGACAAAAGCATTGCTAAGTTGAGCTGGAAAGCTGTGTGTTGGGTGTGGAGTGAGAACAGGATACAGGCGACTTAGCGTTACTATTGCTTGGATGAAACACCAGGACCAAAGCAACTTGAGATGGAAAGGGTTTGTTTGATTTATACTTCATCATCAAAGAAAGTCAGGACAGGAACTCAAGCAGGGCAGGAATCTGGAGGCAGGAACTAATGCAGAGGCCATGGGGGGGTGCACTTACTGGCTTGCTCCTCATGGCTTGCTCACCCTGCTTTCCTATAAAACCCAGGACCACCAGCCCAGGGATGGCATCATCCTCAATGGGCTGTGCCCTCTCCCATCAATCACTAATTAATAAAATGTAGGCTCGCCTATAGTCTGATTTTATTGGGGCGTTTTCTCAGTTGAGGTTCCTTCTTCTTCAGTGACTCTAGTTTGTGTCAAGCTGACATAAAACTAGCCAGCACACTGTTTCCAACATTTCTTTCCAATAGATACTTTGTTTTCCTGTGATGCTAGGGGTGGAGTCCAGGGTGATGGATAGGACAGGCAAATGCTCTACCACAGAGCCCCACCCCTGCCCAGGAGTACCTCGACTCCAGTTCACTTACTGATGAAACAGGATGTTGTGTTGGGGACACATGCCCAGGTTCTGGCGCACTGCACCCAGGCTGGTTTCAATGTCTTTTCCCCCAATGAGCACAGTTCCTGACGTTGGTGGCAACAGACCTGTCAGGATGGACCTGCCAAACACAGGATTAAGTAGTAGAAGAGTTTGTTAGGACTCACCAGGGGATGAGGCAACCCCACACAGGGTCAGAGGATGCTTGCAACGATTGCTGCCCCATCTTTCTGTCAAGCTCAACCCTGTAGTAGGTCTGAGGGGGTCTAGAACATTTCCACACAGGGTTTACTTAGCACCAGTACCTTGCTTCAAGTCCTAATGCCCAGGACCACAAGGGTCTTCTTTCCCTACTTTTTTAGTAGAATACTTTTCCTAGTGCTCCAGAGCCAGTATGAAGAGTCTCAGGGGTTCCCAGCCTCAGACTCCCCATCATCACGCAGCACTGCAGTGGTCAGCTGTAGCATCCATTATGATGGTCTGTCAGAGCAATGTTCACGGATGTGGTCAGCTATCGTGATCACTGTAGTTTTACTCTGTGGTCAGTGGTAGTGTCCACTGTAAAGGTCTGTCATCGTGGTTGTTTGGTGGCTATTGATGTGGCAAACCATTGTGGTCACTGTCATGGCCACAGTTGTGGTCAGTTAAAGGGGTTTAAGGCACAGCCCCACTGCTTTGCCTGGGCGAGCAGCCCTCGACGGTAGAGAAGCCAGTTGTTGACTGTACAAAGCCTGGTGAGGATGCGGGGAAACTGAGCAGTGTGTCTGCTGACTGGCTGACCACAGTCAGGTGTAGGAATTACAACGAACAATTTCATTTGAGGATCCTAAACGCAAAAATGTAACCATGTTGTGATTTTTTTTTTCTTTCTTCAATTATACAAAGCATGACTCCTACCTGCTCGGGTAATTGTCTAAGTTAAGTGAATCAAACACACTTTAAGAAAAACAAACAAACAAACAAAATGGGCAGCAGCACCAAGTGAAACTTAAAGTGTTATGTTATTCCCAGCATTAGGCAGCACTTGTGTTCCGACTCCTCGGGAAGTTGGATTTCTGCACTGAGTGAAGTAATGTGTTTGTCTTCCAGAGGTCCTGGGGTCTTGCATGGAGCTTCCTGTTCTCTGACCACGTGAGTTAGCAAGGAGATAGCCCTAGGATGCCACACCCAGCTCTGTCCCCAAGTTCTGATAAAATCGCACGCTATCTGAACCTGTACTTAGAAGCTGAAATCTTTGTTGATCAACCACTAGAGGGAAACAGTACCAAGCCCAATGGCACCAGCCCCGCATTCCATTCCCATTGAAAGGCCCAGGAGCACATTCCAGAGCAGGGTGTACACCGCTGTTCCTTCCCCGGGCTCTGTAAGCCAAGGATTTGATGGCTGCTGTCACATGGCTTGCAGACCCCTACCCCTCCTCCACCGGTCCATTGGAGGTCCGCACGGGAGCCCTGACTGCTTGTTCTCAGCAGGTGGCGCTCGGGCCCCTTCCAGAACTGAAGGCTGAAGGGAAAAGCCCACACAGAGCCTCAAAGCTTTCTGCTCTTGGCCTTCTGCCAGGCAGCGAGTCTACTCCACTGTTCTCCCTACACTTTCTCAAAATGTAACCAGCCCCCATCAGAGGTCGCACCAGCACTAAAGCATCCGGATTATTGACTGGTAGGAAAAAAGAGTGCTACATAAAAACAGAGGCGTTCAAAAAAAGAAAAAAAGAAAAAAGAAACAAGCCCAAGATTGTTGAGAGGACCTGGCTAAAACACCTACTGACCCATCCAACTCAGTGGCTTCAGAAAGACCACTTAAACTCTGAATGTCCAAGGGGGTGATAAACTTACTCCACCTTCTCTTACAGATATTAAATAAAATATACATGAGTGGATTTTCAGTACTGGAGCATGCTTAGGGGAATCTTTTTTTTTCCCCAGCAGTTGGGTGTGGTGTATGTTCAAGACAGGGTCTCGGATATGTAGTTCTGACTGTCCTGGAAAGACCAAGGTGGCCTTGAACCCACAGAGTTCACCAGCCTCTGCCTCTCAGGTGCATCACCATGCTCAGCTTTCCCTAGAGATTTGGGGAAAAAAAAAAAAAAAACAGTGTGTTTGTTTGTTTCCACCAAAATTCAGTGAGGAAGAGCAGACTGAAGTCATTGGAGAGAGTGAAGCCAGGGGATGGGATGGGAGACAGCCTCTTTGCCAGAGAACTCACAAGGTGGTGGTTTTCCCTGCTCCGTTGTGACCCAGGAATGCGGTGATTTGGTTCTCGTAGAATGTGATGTTAAGGCGGTCCACGGCTGGCCGGCCGCAGGGCTCAAACACCTTTACCAGATTCTTCACACTTACTCCAGGTACCAGCCCTGGGAGCTCACGTTCAAAAAAGGAGGCTTGGAGGGGGAAACACATGTCAAAACACCACACGTTAATGACTCCATGCTCAAACATACTGCTTTCTTCAGTCCTGTGTTCTGTGTGTAATTTCGCCCGCTCACATGGCTGTAGCTTTGTAAAGATCAAAACAGCAGTAGTAATAATTGCATTGACCATAGATTTCACACTTACTGTGAGTCGGGCACTGACTGTTTCCAATGCTTTCCAACAATTCCCTCACTCCACACATATAGTCCTATAGGTAGCTATTACTAGGCTCTTTTCTATAGGTTAGAAAACTCAAGACTGAGAAACATCAAATGTTCTATCAAGGCTAAATGGCTTATAAGTCCCATACCCAACTGAAATAGTCCCTGTCTATATATTGAGTTGACTCCAAGCTCTGTCTTTGCTTCCAGGCTCCATCTGTAGGGTCTTCATAGGTTTCTGGCACCAGCTCTTACCACTCAGGCTCCAGGACAACTACTCTTCCTCATCGTGACTCCTTCCTCCCTAGGCTTTCTGTCCTCTCCAGTATTGACCCACTCTCCCCCCCCCCTTGACCCCCCCCCCCCCCCCAACATCTTTTTCTGCAGTTCACTCTATAGAGCCCAGATTACTGTTAGAGTATTAATTCTAACTAATTAATAGTCTCTTGCTCTGTCCCCAACTCTGTCCCCATCCATTGCATTGTCTGCCTGTGCCACCTAGCACCAACTAAAGCTGAGATGGAACCAGTATCTTCAGCTCTGCTCCTTTAAACCTTAGCATACCACTCTGGGAGGAGGATCCTCTAGAGGTACTCCAGCCTGCAAACCAGCTCTGTGAGGATTCAGGTCTCCAACATCAGCTTGAGGGGCACCTGGAGGCTGGACCCTCTCGTGCCAACATCAGGCTAAATTAGAATTCTGTGTGCCTCTTTAAACCCAAGTAATGCATACACTCAGGGATGAGAAACTTTAGGAGAATTAGTTCAACGGTGAAGACAAAGCAGCAAAGGCCAGGGAAAAGAGTCTTATGTACCCTGCCCATCAGCCCAGGAATGATTAGGTAACTTCCACCGCCAGGAAAGGCTTTTGATGGTTGCAGTGAATGGGCGCAGGGTTTGTAAACCTTGGGTGAAATGCAATCAGCTCTGCTAGACTCTTTCCCCTCACTTATTTTTGTCTTTCCTTGTAGCTCATATCCGCTTCAAGTCCCAGTGACCCAAGTCATTGTTCTGACTAAATCCTCGGAAGTCAGCACATTCGTGCAATTCACTTGGGATTTGCCTAACAAGGGCACAAACACACTACAGACCTGGGATCTGCTTTCTCCAGGAAATATGCACTAATGTCTGGTTTGGACCATTCATTCCCCTCTTGTGCAGCTGGACATCAGTTTAAACACCAGTCAAAAGAGGGAGTCAGCTTCCTAGCCTTCATGTTGCCCATCTTGTGGTTTGGCTCTGGCACTACTGAAGCTTTTTACCTTGGTTCTGGTCTGCTCTTTTTTGGGTGTGGTGGGGGGGGTGTTTACCATTCATTCCTTCTGGGTGCTCTGGATCCTCTATTTCCTCTGTTAAGGGTTCAGTCTTTTCCAGAGCCCTTTCTTCTCTGGTAGAACAACCTGAACCAACCAGACGCCAATGTTACTCTTCAGGAGAGACAGGAAAGAAGAGGAGGGGTAAAGGGAACAGATGTCTTTCCCACCACAAGAGTGGGACAGCTCCTTCAGGAGGTGGAGCCACCGTTGCTTTGAGACCAGTCTCCTGCACAGCCTCCAGCTCTGACCTACTGCCAGGCTGTGAGGTACTCAGATCTGATTGTGCCATTTTCACAGAGCCCAGGGGGACTTTTTAAATGGGAGCCTTGAAGCTGGAGAGTTTTGATTTACTCTGTTTTTTTAGTAGGAGCTGGGAATCAAACTCAGAACTCCCTGCTTGGAAGACAAGCATTCTACGACCAAGCCACACTCGCAGCTCTTGCCAAGTTCTTTTAATGTGGCAGAATCCCCATGTCAGAAATTGTAATAAAGACAAAAAGATAAACAAGCTGGGTGGTGGTGGCACACACCTTTAACCCCAGCACTCGGGAGGCAGAGACAGGTGGATCTCTGAGTTCAAGGCCAGCCTGATCTACAAAGTTCCAGGACAGCCAGGGCTACACAGAGAAACTCTGTCTTAAATGTCCTCCTTAGAGGAAAAAAAAATCTTACAAATCAAAAAATCCACCTCAGGATTAAATTTGGAATAAGTTCATTTTCTTTAGCCTACAATCTGGTCCTTTTTGTTCCAACTAAAACATGTCAGTAATGAGAACTTTAAGCAAAAATCCATCTATAGCGCTATGGTGGGTAGCTAGCTTAAATCTGAGTTTGAGAAACAGTTCCCTTTAAAAGGCCATCTATTTGGGCATTCAGAAGTGTTAGGGTAATATCAGGGTTCTCTCTCTCTCTCTCTCTCTCACTCTCACTCTCTCTTTCTCTGACACACACATACACCACAACTTTTTTTGTTTTTTGGGTTTTTTTTTTTTTTTTTTGGTTTGTTTGTTTGTTTTTCGAGACAGGGTAATCCTTTATAATCCTGGCTGTCCTGGAACTCACTCTGTAGACCAGGTTGGCCTTGAACTCAGAAATCTGCCTGCCTCTGCCTCTGCCTCCCAAGTGCTGGGATTAAAGGCCACCACTGTCTGGCAACTTTTTTTTTAAATGGCATTTGGTCTAAGGGGGTGTCAAGGACATCCTGGAAAAGGAAGAGGCAGAAAGTCGACTCAGCCAGAAAGGAAGCAGGAAGAAAAGGAAGCCACTAGCACCAAGCCCTTAGGGCTCTGCTTCAAGTACTGGCAAACACCTGGGAATATTCTCAGTGTCTGCCAGGACCTCTAGATTTGCAGGATGTGAGAGAACAGCAGGCTGAGGCTTAGTGGTCTCCATTTCCTGAAGCCGGTTTGACTTTATTCTCCACAATTCCTGAGGTCCACACACCAGCTATCACACTACCCACTATCAACTGCCCTCACGTGTAATAAAACAGCAAGAACAAATATCTTTTTAAATAACCCCTGGAGTGACGCTCTCCTCGTGAAACGTCCTTGCCTGTTCTAGATTTTGCCCCAGTGTCCAGTGGGATTTCAATAGAGACTGATGTCTCTGACTCTTCATTTCTTCAACTATGAAAAGGGGGGATAGGGAGTGACTCGGCTGCTCTCTAATCTTAGGCAGTATGAGGGATTACATTTATTCTAGCCTAGGAAACAGGTGAAAAGTATTTCACTTCTGTCAGTGAAAGTGTATGTGTCTCATTTTCAAGAAACTTATTTCTCAAGATTTCTTTTTCTTGAATAGCAGAGTAATCTCTTAGGATAGTGGGGTGGGGGTTGGGGGACAGCATGAGCCCCTGTGTTCACTGACATTAGTGACATTCCAGGGATGTTAAATACACCTATTTGAGATGGATTGATGATTTTATTATAGTGGACATTTAAAAGTTTGTAGATAAACACACGATGCATAAAACAATAAAATGGGAAAATACCGGCCTGTCAAAATACTGTTTTTGTGAAATATTAAAAATATATATAAAGAAAAATACTCGGGGGTTGGGGGAGACTCTCAAAATACTAACGAAACAAAAATTTATACAAGCTTTTTAAAGGCTCCAGGTTAGATCCCTTAACCTGGTATTTAAAGTTAAAGAAAAACTAAATACCTTTGTTAGGGCTTAAAGGCTAAATCGTGTTCCAGGCCCAGTAATTCAAAGTGAAGGGTGGACAGGTGAAGGAAGGGTGAGCTCTGACACAGGAAAGCTGTGCTTTTCCCTTGGAACCTTCAGTTCCAGGAGAGACTGTAGCTTATAGCTCTAGAGGAGTGGTTCTCAACCTATGAATCCAGACCCCTTGGGCAACTCTCTGTCTCCAAAAATATTAAATTACAATTCAAAACAGTAACAAAATCACAGTTATGAAGTTGCAACAAAAATCGTTTTCTGGTTGGGGGGTCAGCATAGCACGAGGAACTATGTTAAGGGATGCAGCACTGAGAAGCTTGAGAACCACTGGTCCGGAGTTTCTCTGCCTCCTCAGAACTACAAGACTATGACCTGAGGTTTTCCTTCTGACTTCTAGAAATTTCTAGGCCCCCTGTTTTGTTTAGGAAGGAGGATAAATTGTATTTATTTATTCAGTCAATGTCCCTTTTGCCTTCTTCAAGTATAAGAAAGCCTTATGTGCAGCCTCAGCCTCGTGTTCAGAGAGTGAATTACTGTGCGTTTGGAGAATGTGGGGTGTAACGGCAGAGAGGAAGAAGTCAGCAAAAGCTGAAGGCAAAGCTCCCTTCATGATTCCTAGATCTCTGCTTTAAACTTTGGAAAATGGTCTTACTTACGAAATGGTGTGCCCTTTTCAACAGGCATCTAATCTCCTAGGACCAATTGTCAATTTTCTGCCTTTCACTATGTCTCTGGGACTCATCAAAGGTAAGCTTGTGGACACTGTGACACTGTGACATCCTGCACCCATGGCAGGCTGCTGACAAGCAGGAATCATGCGCTTGTCAAAGGGTCACCTTAACCCCTTGTCAAAGGGCCACACATCTTATACATACCCTAGAAGTAGTTTCAGTCCTGAAGGGTTTCTGTTGTTCTTATTTTTGCTTTGTTTTATTTGATTTGTTGGGGGTTTGTTTATTTTTTTAAGATTTATTTATTGGTTTTATATAAGTACACTGTTGCTGTCTTCAGACACACCAGAAGAGGACATCAGATCCCATTACAGATGGTCGTGGACCACCATGTGGCTGCTGGGAATTGAACTCAGGACTCCTGAAAGAGCAGTCAGTGCTCTCAGCCGCTGAGCCATCTCTCCAGCTCAGGATTTCTCTGTGTAGCCTTGGCTGTTCTGGAACTTGCTCTATAGACCAGGCTGGTCTGAACTCACAGAGACCCTCCTGCCTCTGTATGTCAGGGGTTAGTATTAAAGGTGTGTATCACCACCACTGCCCAACTGTTTTAATCAAAATAAAACAAACAAACAAAAACAACAAACAAACAAACAAACAAACAAACAAACAAACTTACCTTCACCTCCAAGCCAGTAAGACTCCTGTAGAAGGAAGTACCAGGGAAGTGGAGTTCCATAGTCTCCTGAAAACAGGAAAACAAAGAGAAAAGAGTGAACCCCATCCCCCCACATCACACAAGCCCCACAAACACCCATCTAAATCTCAAATTCTAGTTACAGGTATTCAGAGTCACAAGTTAATATGTGGTTACCCACAGCCCATCGGACAGACCGCTCCTTTCAATAAGATTTTAATCAAAATACCATGGGTTTTTTTGGGTGTTACCAGCAACACTAACCATGATGATATTGGTTGACATCAGTTTTCCAAGAAATAAGTGTTTTTTGAAGAATTGAATCATGTCATTTCTTTTAGCAGTTTCCAGAAAACAATAGTTTTTGCTAATCACAAATATTTGCTGGACTCTACTTATATAACAGGCATATTGTACATTTCCTGTATATTACATCATTGATTTCTGAAAGCGACCCTAGGAATTGGGCATTAATATTAGTCTGCAGGATGCGGCAACTGAAGTGCACTAACTTTGAGCCATTTGCCCCATACACAGTTAATTAAAGGTAAACACAAGAATTCTAGCCCAGGCAATCTGGTGATAATATCAGCACTCTTAACTCCCCCACCCTATTCCACTGGATTCAGCTGTATTTTAAGGAAAAAGGCTCCCAGGCTTTTGGTTCAGTTCTCTTTGCCACTTTTTTCCCCCTTTAAAATGTTGATTTTTTTTTTTTTTAAATAAAAGTGTGGACACTATTTATTTTTTTCCCCTATATGCTCATCGGTTTTTAAATTGTGTGTGGGCGTGTACACCTACATGTAAGTGTATGTGTGTGAGTGTAGGTGCTTTCTGAGGCCTGAAGAGTCAGATTCCGTGGAGCTGGCGTTGTAGACTGTTGTTTTGAACCACCTGACATGGGTTCTCAGAACTGAATTTAGGTCCTCTGGAAGAACAGCAAGAGCTCTCAACTGCTGAGTGATCTCTTTAGCCCTCAATGCTGTTAAAAGAGTCATTGTATCATGGCTTTTGTCACTGCTAGACTGTGACTCAAGGCCAAGCCTGAATATTTTGCTTTCCTTAAAGTCTGTTTGCTTATGTATTTATTTGGTGTGTGTGCTCGTGCTGGCATAGGCTCACATGGCAGAGGATGACTTAAGTCGTCTGATCTCCTTTTAGACTTTGTCTACAACAGTCTACTTTCTTCCTATTTCTGCTGCTGTTCCCATTCTCCTGACTCCCCCATAGAAGTGCTTGGATTACAAATGTCCCCAGCCCACATGGACCTTCTCTGCCTACTCCCAGGACCTTGTGCATGCTAAGCAAATGCTCCAACACTGCAACCCTGGATCTATCTTTTCTAAACACCCTGTCCCCAGAACACGGTCACATATAGGGGCTACTTAGTAAATACTTGTTGAGGAAATGAAAGCTTTAGCTTGGCTAAACTAATGTACAACATCCTATTTCAACACAACCAGTTTTTGTTTATCAGATCTCTTTCCAGGGACACAGGGAAATGAAACCAAAACACCCAACAGGCTGACCCTAATTCTGGATACTCTCAGAATGGAATTCAATGGTAGGTAAAAGACAATTTTATTGTGCTTAAGAAAATACACATTTGGTGTCCAAGAACTAAGAGGAAAATAAAAGACACCAGCATCCCAACCTTGCATGTCACAATGTGGCCTTGTTTAGAAGGCAGATGTGCTTAGTTAAGTTAGGTAGGGCCATGCTGGAGGAGGATGGCCCTAATCTAATGCCATATAGAGTCTTGGTAAGATGATAGCCACATGAAGATTGGCACACAGGGAAGATGGCACAGAACATGGAGGATCAGAGTCACATGCCTACAAGCCAAGGAAAGCCAGAAGGTCAAAACCCCTCCAGAAGCTTGGTTTTGTGGGGAACATGGTCTTCTCAATGGCTTCACTATTGATTTCTAGCTTTTGGACAATGAGATAACAAAAACTCTATTACTTTTCTTAAAGGAATTATTTATTTATTTTATGTGTGTGAGTACACTGTCTCTGTCTTCAGACACACCAGAAGAAGACATCAGATCTCATTACAGATGATTGTGAGCCACCATGTGGTTGCTGGGAATTGAACTCAGGACCTCTGGAAGAGCAGTCAGTGCTCTTAACCACTGAGCCATCTCTCCAGCCCAAAACTCTATTATTTTAAACCATGCTATCCAGGGTCCTTGTTATGACAACTCTAGAATACCCATCGTCCTTCAGGGGAACACATACCCAAGCTTCTGGACCTCACTTAGCCACCTTTTCTCATTCAGGGTTCTTACACCTTTGTTGTTGTTTGATACTGTTCTTTGTTTGTGACAAGATCTCGCTGTATAACCCAGGCTGCACTTGAGGTCCCAGTCTGCCCCAGCTGGTCCCATCTGCTTATTTCTAAGAACCATCAGCAGTTCCTCCCAGGGACCATGCCCAGCCTCACTCTTCTCTGTCTACTTTTGGCCACAGCGCCAAGAGCTAGACCCAGATGTCAGTGTATAGTGAAGACTCCTGGTAGACATGTGTAGGGAGCAGACTTTAAGCAGAAAGCTGCTAGAAAGCAGCTATCATCTTTGCAGCCATCTGGAACCATTTACCCTGATAGAGACTTGGGTTTTCAGCAGCCTACAACAGCTGAGCACACTCTAACAAATATCTTGTTTATCCCACATAGCTTGTTTTGCTGTTAGTGACCCCAGCTGCATAGTGCACGTGGTAAAATGTTTTCACCTGTGTTCTCCTGCGTGTGCTTATAAATACCCAGGATTTCCTTGTAAGAATACATATACAGAGAAGAGTGAATGAGAATCAATAGGAGTTAAGGATATATATATACAGTCAATAGAGTTAAGAGGTATATGAGTAAATAGGGTTAAGAGGAATGAACAAGAGGGAATATGCGCCAATAGAAGAGAAACAATAAAGGAGACTTGAGACTTGACTCCAGAACCTCTGCCTTGTCTCCATTCTTCTCATCTCTTGGCCCGTGGACCAGAGCAGCAGCACAAGCCAAACCAGACAGAGTATCGGTCTTCAACAGACATGGAGGCCATTCAGATGAAGACTGGCCTTGTCTAGCTATTTTTAAAAAAATGCTAATTTGAAGGAAAAATCTAAGTTTCTGCAAAATGGATACAAAACTTTGCAAATAGCTGATTTCTATCCAGTAACTGATTTTTCTATGCTTCAGGTTAGTTACATAGTGTCCACCAAATGCTAAGCACTAGCCAGGGCTTTCAGGCTGTCACAGTGAAACAGACAGATCATGTCTGTGCTCTCCAGGGCTCATATCCTAGGAAGGGCAGCAAATCAATAAATAAATACGTAAGGTTACATCATGCCAGGTGGTGATGAGTGCTTTTAAAAAGTAGGCTAAAGAGTCAGGACCACGGAGGGAATACTGGCCATACAATAATAAAGATCTAGCAATCAGTCCAGAAAGATCACAGAGATAAGGTGACATTTGAACAGAGACCGGAGCAAAGTGCCAAAGGGACTCTGCAGATAGGAGGGATAGCCTGGGGGAAAAAAGACACTGCTGGTGAAAACAGGTATGGAGGTTACAAAGAGAAGTGAGCTCAGTGTGTTGGCCGTGGGTAGGGAGGCCACAGTGGCTAGAACAGAGACGGGGTGGGGGATGGGGAGACAGGCTTGGGGGGGTTGGGAGGTGTCAGGAGATGCAAACGATAGGAGAAACCAGATAAGGAAGCTTTAGCTGGCCTGGGCTGGGACTCTGGATTTTACTCAGAATGAGGGGAAAGGACCAGGAAGGGATTTGAACAGAGATGTTGACACCAGCTGGTCTGATTGCAACAGGCTCCATCTGCGTACAGTGAGGGGAACACAGCTGTGCTGGGAGGCTTGGAATGGAAAGTGGACCAGGGGTGACAAGGAAGCAGATTCCAGACTTGTTTCCCAATCTCTCTCTCTCTCTCTCTCTCTCTCTCTCTCTCTCTCTCTCTCTCTCTCTCTCCTCTTCCCCCTCCCCTTCTCTTCTCCCCCTCCTCTTCCTCCTCCTTCTTCTTCCTTTCACCCCCTCTCCTTCCCTCTCCCTCCCCCTTCTGTCTGTCTCTGTGTAAGATGTGTGTGCATGTACACTTGTGCATGTGCACATGTTCACACATGTGTGTGGGTACACACACTCATCAGCAGGCATGCAGAGGCTAGATAGGTTGTCTCCCTCCATTACTGCCCACCTGATCCATTGAGGCAGGTTCATCTACTGAACAGGAAGCTGTTCAGCCCAAACTGGCTGACTAAAGAGTTCATGGGGTCCACTTGTCTCCATTTCCACAGCCTCTTGCAGACATGCTCAGTTTTTACGTAGGTTCTGGGGACTCGAACCCAGGTCCTCATACTTACACAGCAAGCACTTTTACCTACTGAGCCATCTCCCAGGTCCAGTGCTAGACGTGTTTCTAAAGTGGAGACAATAATTTGTTGGTGGATTTTTCACTTCTAGATGTAAATTCTAGTGCTGGTCCTGAGAGTTCATATTCAAATAACCTAGAGGGGACCAAGTTTAAGCTAAATGGTTGGGCTAGACCTCTGCATCTGAAGAATCCAATTTCCTTGAACATGGGGAGATAAAGCAGCTTTACTTTGCCTTGATTACCTGGAAAGACATGGTCAAGATACCAAGCAAGCAAGCCGTACAGAGCAGCATCGAGAAGCATCATCTTCATGGACAACAGGAAACTGAACTCGTCCCCTTCCAAGGGACTCTTCCCAATGTTGTTCCACTGCAGCCCCAGGCCTTGCTCTTCAAACCGGACCAGGTACTCGGTGCCAAACCCAAATGCCACTGGAGAAAGCAGGCTCTGGAATGAGCAGAGACAATAAGGCAAACGGGGCCCAGATGTCCACAAGGCAGGGGAGGGACTAGCGTCAAAGTGTTGTGTCTGACTGCAAGGCCACTCGGGAGGGCTTAAAGTGCTCTTCTCATGGGATGAGAATTCTGGAAATGTTTGGCAGACCTCAAAAACTCCTACCTGACACCTCCTGAGCCACCTCTCACCTACTCAGCAGAGTAAAATGAGGGCGGTAATGAGAAGATAAAGAAGTGACACAATACAAGAAGGAAGCTCCTCTGGCTCTTCCTCTGCCTTCCCTTCTCCCTTCCACTTTCAAAAGACCACACAGTTGTGGGCAGAATGAAGATACCAGATTGAGATGTTCTAAGAGACTCTCAAAGGAAGGGGGTCCAAAGTCATCATTTTCCTATGGCCAGTGAGGGCTCTAGGCCTCCTCTTAGGTTCTCTGTGCAGAAACTAGTCCAGTGGCTAGAAATGATGCAGAAAGAAAGCTGCCGAGGAAGTGCCCCTGCCAAGTCACCATGGGTGGCCCCTGACTCCTCAGAGCATACTTGCCTTTGATGAAAGGTTCTCTGTAATTTGGAAGACCCTGGATAGAGTTCAGACTATCTCTCAGCCAAAGGGGGGAAAAAAATAACCCTCTTGCTATATGTACACACACATACACACACACACTTAAAATTAACTCAACCCAGCTCTTATCTGCTCTTGCCAGACCTGAAGCTTCCTGGTAGGTCCAAGAAGCTAGCTGTGGCTTCCCAGTTCCATGTAACAACCCCACGATTACCAAAATTGCCCAGCTCTACCCACAGCCTGAGTCACAGGAGTTTCTTATTATTATCCATTGTGATTGTCTTAGAAAACTGAGCGCTATAAATAGTGATAATTAACTTCTTATTTAACATGAGAAATAAGAGGCAGATGCCCCAGAGTTGGGAGTCCTGAGAACAGGTTCTTCTAGCAGAGAGGCAGGCAGTAGTCTCTACTGATGTAACACCGACACTGGGAGATTCTGGAGGGGCAGAAAACTGCACCCTTCAGGCCTGAGGCTGATTAGCCCTGGCTAATGAGAGGGTGGAAATGGCTCACTTGGAAACAATTAGAGAAAAGACCTATATTCATTTGGGAACTCTGAACTAAGAGGTCTCTCAAGCCATCAGAAGTCAGCTTCGAGAATCTTCTCTCGAAGTCTAATGGTGGGGGTGGGGTGGGAGTGGGGGGGTAGGGGCGGGGCAGGGCGGGGCTCGGCTCATTTTTGCATCCTTTTGCGTACACTGCTAGAGTACGGGAAAGACACCGAGATGATCCAATTCCCTTTAGAATAATGAGCCCCGTTTTAATTATTGCAAACATCTTTCTGAGCAGACAGACAGTAAGGGGGCAAGCTTCCTCTCATCTGATGCTTCCCAAACAGGAAGAAAAGAAGGGTGAAAAAAAGGGGCCACCTGGTTCTCCTCTCACGCAGAAACAAAGGAAGCCAGGAGTTGACTCGGTTTCCCCACAGTTTCCTGGGGCACACTGGTCAAGCGGGTGTAGGAAGTTGCAACTGCTACATTGCTTGGGATGAAGGCTGCTCTCTCTCTGGCTCCCAAACCTTTGGGCTATGTATTAGCCTCTCAAAAAGTCAACAGGCAAAGAGAAGCATCTTGGAGAGCAGACCAGGAAGCTACAAACTCGAGAGGAAATCTACATCATCATCTAGGGGCCTCACCACAGTCGTCTTCAGGTTGGCTGTCATCCAGTCGTGCCAGGCAAAGCACAGGATGTGTGGTAGGTAGAGGGTGAAGTAGATGACCCCGCTGCAGGCGGCTGCAAGGCTGGCCTTGGAAAAGAAGGTACTAAGCAAAAAGCACTGCATGATGGTCGCGGTGGCAAAGGCCAATAGGAACAGGAAGAGAATGAAGGGGTCGCTGTAATGGAGGATTCTTCCATGCTGAAACCAAAGAGAACATGTATCAGCGATTCTCAATCATTCCCAGAGGCAGGGTTCCACTCAGGATGCCTTCCGGTGTGCGCTGGCCATCTGAAGCTTTCTGCTGCCCTACAAGGGGCTCCTACCCACCGGTTGCTAGTCCTTGAATTTCCACATGAACACCCCAAAGCACTGACTTCTTTTGCCTTACCCAGGCCCATTTGTCAGCACTAACATTTCATTTCCAAAAATTTTAACTGGGAAACCATTAGGCTGAGCCAACTCCAGTGTTCTGGGCTCCTAAACCAATAAACCAAACCCCAACTGCCCGGTAACTCAACCCAGTCAGCAATTGCCATCTGGCCTCTAAGTAGGGACTTTAACCAATCAAGATTTTCTTTGTCGTGTTTCCCCAGTCCCTTAGGGAAGTCCTGAGTCATGTGTGGTCTAGAGTTGCCTGGTTCTTGAGCCATTGATGCTTGGTACCTCGAAGCTGGTCAAAAGCCTGTGATAATAGGCCCAGTGGTGAGAAGCTACTATCATTTTGGTAAGAGATCGTTTTATCAAACGCTGTTCTAAATATTTATGTCTGTACCCACAGATGTGTGTTACCCTCAACTTTGGTCTGACAAGCTTCCCTTGCTGTGGCTAGTGGTTGCTGCAGAGACACATGACTGGCCAAAGTGCCGAGTCTGAAAGATGGGCGGGCCATCTCTTTCAGCCTCCCAGCAGCCAAGGCTCAGGGAACTTCATGGCTGACAGGGTGTGAGGAATGGAAGAGCTGGCAGTTAGGGAGAAGTGTGAAGTGCTGACGGCTGGACATGACACAGTTGTGGTACATATTAACTCACAGCAGCCGGGGTCACCTGCACATGACTGAGCCAGTCAACATACCAGCATTGAAGAGAAGGAAGGAGCTCAGGGGCCCCACCCCATCAGAAGAGCAATTAGCCGTTGACTGCTACTGAGGGAAAGTCTCTGACTGTCCTTGTTCACGCAACAGGGGAGGTTTATACATCCGTGTGCACTCGGGTATCACTAAGTGGACTGGGGCAGGGGAAGAAACATGAAGCTGGAGGAGGGACATGGAATGGGGGGACCCTAAGGAGGGCTGGGGGTGGTTGAGAGTAGGTGGATATTATCGATATACTTTGTAGACATGTATTCAACTTTCAAAGAATAAAAATATTTAAAAAATAAAAATATCTTAATGTGACTAAGTTTGTCTTTCAGCAGTAATTATGGACCAACTCAGCAAGTTCATAGTGGGAAGGAGATAGTGTCCTGGCAAGAGAGGAAGACCTGAGCGTTAGGTCTTTCAATGCCCTGCAACAATAAAGAAGAGATCTACTCAAAACAAGTCTGACCCTTGGCCTGGGGCTCCGCCTGCTCACTGATTATTAGTGCTTGCTTTCTGAGGTTTGCCACTCACACAGGTGGAGACATTAGTAATGGATCTAATCCTTTGGGAGTAGATTGGTCATCCTCATCATGAATGCTTTTCATAGAACCTATGTGCAGAGCCGGGCAGTGGTGGCGCACACCTTTAGTCCCAGCACTTGGGAGGCAGAGGCAGGCAGATTTCTGAGTTCGAGGCCAGCCTGGTCTACAGAGTGAGTTCCAGGACAGCCAGAGCTACACAGAGAAACCCTGTCTCAAAAAACAAAAAAACAAAAAACAAACAAACAAACAAAATCTATGTACAGGACTCAACATCATTCCCATCGTCTATGTAGAAAATAGGGACAAACTAGTGACTTTTTCTGAACAAGCCCAATTACATTGCAATGTTCAACTGTATTAGGCCTTCTGGTTCCCCCTTTAGTACAAGCCCCTATAAATAGGTCCATCCAAATTCTGCATTCCCAAATTCACTTACATCTTATCATTCTTTTCTTGGGAACACAAAGGTATAAGAATTCTGAGAGGATTTCTCAGCCTTCAGAGCAGAGTCAGTTCTCACTAGGCCATCTCCCATAGTTCAGTGGGACATAGTTGAATTGTGGTGTAATGGGGACCACAGACAAGTCACACAGCAGAGCATTCCCGAGACCAAAAGGCCTCATGCTCTCCTTCCTGCATTTTTCTTCTTGTTCCTCCATCTTTGGGAACTGCCTCATCTCATGAATGGGCTCTGATCTATGAATAAGGATTTCCCTGAATCACTGCTTTCCTCTCAATAGAAAAGAAAGACCGGTCAGCGACATCCGTCTTGAGCCCGTGAGAGTCGAGTGGAACTAATGTGCTTCTTATCTGCTGTAGCCACCATTTCTCCTTCATGCTCTTGTGCCTGCTGGGCACTGAGGGAACTGACTGAAAACCAGATGAAGAGGAAATATGCAGAAGGGAGGGAGAGAAGGGAGCCCCACTTAAGTAGGACCTAAGTCTGAGGAAATCTGAAAAAAGGTCACAGCTGGACTGGAGAGTTTTTACTGCTCTCTGTAGAATGAATTCAACCTTCTATCCAAGCCCAGAGTCCTGCGACTGCGGGCTTTGGTGAATGCCAGTCACTCAGCCAGCCTCACGGGCTCCATCTCCCAGTTTCCTCCTCTAGCCGCTTTCCTTTCTGCTCCTTGTGGACTGAATAACAATGGAACCTTCCCATTGTCTTTGCTCCCAGCTTCTTTCCTGCACAGCAGAGCTGTGGAGGAAGGGACACACAAAAAAAGAGGGGGGAGTCATTCAGAGGAAAACCTTATTTTGGTGTGGAAAGCTCCGTTTCCGTCATTATTGGAACAGCGTTCTGGTTCCCACAGGAGAAGCGTCTTTGAGCTAGAAGCTCTTGGTGAACACTCTTTACCTCACGTCCCAAGAGCTTTGAAGTCCTAAAACCCCATTCTTAGGCAGGCTGGTTTCTGTGTCCCTTATCAGTAAGAAGTCAGCCATTCAGCCAGATGTTTACTCACGGACTCTTTTAATTCTAAAGATACAAATCACCTACTGGTGAAAGAGGTGTGTGGCAGAGCAGAGGGCCTCTGGTGGATAAGAAGGGGGCGGGGGAGCTCTGGTATTCTTTGTAAGCGTCAAGTCAGGCTGGGTGGGGCGAGGTTGTTTGAATAGAATGGCCTCCACCTCAGCATTGGTTCTAAGGGAACTCTAAGATGGGTTTTGATTGACAGCACAGCCCACTGGGTCATAGTATCACAGCAAAGATAGAATACACTAAGTTAAAGACATTTTACTAGAAAACAAAGGGATTTAGATTAAACAGACATGTGTTAGTTGGATAGCATATATGAGGGGCATTCTTAGGTCAGGTAGCCACGATCCAACATGGAGTGGAAGACACTCATCCAGTCTGTGGCCCTCTGCACATCTTCATACATAAGATGATAGTGATGAAATTGAACAAGCTTACTGGGTCTATAACAGAAACCAACTTCCATCGATAAAACATCAACAATCACCAAGTGAGTGTACTCATATTCCAACAAGTCCAAAACATAGGCTTCTATGAAGGAGCTAAAAATATAAAATATATACGGTAGCAGTGCCCTGTAAAACAATGTTCTATTTTCAATTCTAAGAAAAAAAAGAAGAAAAAAAAAAACCAAAAACAAACAAACCAAAACAAACAAACAAAAAACACCAAACAACTCTTTATCACTGAGAAAAGACAGGCTCCAAATTACATTCTTTAAAACAGAGTCCTTGGATATGTTTTATACAGTGGCAGCATTATATTAGTATACGATATTATATATTAGCGGGCCCATGTGGAGCACTGCCCCCCCCCCCAGGTATCAGTCATTCAACAAGTCTAGTATAAAAGAAAGTTTATTTGGGATGTGGGGAAGGGTTCTGGGGAAGGAAGTAGAGAGAGAGAAAGTCAGGGGACAGAGGACAGAAAGAGAGGAGAGAGAAAGAAGGGGAGAGGCCAGCCAGGAACGCGTGCGGAGAAAGGAAGAAAATGGAGGGCATAGAGAGACCTTTTATACTAGGTAACTGTTGGGCGGAACATAGAGGAAACGCTAACACTGGAGATCTCTGCAGGCAGAAGGATGTTTCTTGGTGAAACTAATGGCCTGGCCATGAGGATGACTGACAGACTAACTGTCCAGATCTCCTCCCCTCATACCACTGACAGTGTTTGCCACGACCTAACTGTAGCCAGATATTGGAATGATAATTCTAGGAAACACTCTTTTTAAACTCATATCTGTCTTTGAAAGAAGAGGCAACCTTTGAGCACACAATAGTTCTAAATTGGGTTTTGCTAATAGCAGCCTCCACGAGGTCATGAAATGAACTGGAAAACCTATGTAGACAGTCAGTGAATCCCTTAGGCAAGAAGAAGGAGATGGGAAGATATCACAATACAATGGCTCCTTTTGCAGGGTGGGCAGAGAATTGAGGGTGCTGGCTTTCTAAGGGTTCTGCCTTGTTTGAAAGGCAAGGAATTACCCATCTTGCTGTCTTTAGTGCTTACCTAACTAGTTCAAGCGCATGCTCCTTAACAGGAGGAGAGCAGAAACAATGAAACCATCTTTAAAAAATGTGACAGTCTTCTCCACCTGGCTTACCATGATGAACAGCGTCAGGAGGAAGATGCTCACTGACATGATGGAGAAGCTGTCCAGGAACCAGGTACACCAAATCACAGCATTAGAGACGCCTTGGTTTTTCAAGGTCTCCTTCAGCCTCAGCTCCTTTTCCAAGACAATGCCCTTAACAGTCATGGAGACTGAGTAGATCCACGCCAGCACCATGAAGATGGGGAAACAGCGATTCAGGATGATCATGAAGCTAAAGGGAGAGGAAAAAGCAGAACAGAGCTGTCTGCACCTGGTAGAGATGATGAAAGTATTTATTGAATGGAGAATTGAGAATAAAGTCCGAAGGAAAGGAAAGCTGGAAAATAAATCATTGGACCTTCGCTGGGTTGAACTCTCTTAAATACCTTTCACATTTGCCATGACTTTCTTTAAGGCAAGATAGTGATTTGCCGTGTCTTTCTTTAATGTAAGATGGTGCCGTCCGGACAGCCCGTGTGGATGAATGCTCTATAAGTAAAGTGTAAAATAAAACCACACCATCTTTGTTATATAATATAGATCTTTCCCATTAGAGGCTTGAGGAAAAGACTGTAGACATGACGATATAGATTGTGATCTGACCAAGGCAACAATCCAATAGCCATTGATTCCAACAGCCATTCATAAGTGGAGTAGATCCTGGGATAGGTTCTCGGCAAGCAGGACAGATTTGACACGATGGAATCCCATTAGGGTAAGCTTTACAGGTTTTCCCTGTGAATAATGCACTGGTAAAGCCCTTGGGATTATTATCTATTGAAACTGTTGGGTGTTGTCAAAGGAAGGGCCCAATGCCAGCGTGGGAGGATAGTTTCACTCAAAATGGCCCTAGGGAGGGAACCAAACAACCCAAAACTATGCACTTCTGGAGTTGGCCGCCAGAGGGCTCTCTCATACTGAATGACTCCAATTCGCACAGGTTCTCCACACTTACTCATTTTCCTGCCAGCCCCTCCCCTTCTGACCCTGAAAGTGAACCCAGGCTCTTGCCCTTTGCTCTGCTTCCCATCTCTGCCTCTTATCCAAGGAAAACTGAATTCTGAACAGCCACTGTTATCTCTGCAGCCTTCTGCAGAGCTGGAGACCCGGTGAGGCCACAGTGTTGAGTACTGCTTTCCTACATGCGCACTGGGCTTTATTTTACAGTCTCTCCAGCTGGCAACTGGATTCTTTTCTCCACGTTTTTCGGTCTCTGCTTCCCCGACCCCACTGACACACACCCATGCAACCGTGACTTTGCTGGTGTTCTCAACACCCCAGGAGTTAAATTCCTAAGCCAACTAGAGGTCAGGGAGTGTTTCTAACTCCATATACCATAATAATAAGTCTTGTGAGCACCTCTCCCCCTCTGTCCCTTTCACCACCGCTCCAAAATCTATTTCCAACAAAACAGCCGGTTGTTTGCTTAGCATGCTACTGGCCAAAGGATGGACAGGCATTAGGACGGGGGTGGGGGGGTGGGGGGTGGGGGGGTGTGGGGGGGTGGTCAGAGAAGGAGGCCAGAGCTCATTCAACACATTCCTCTACCTTTTCACCAAACATACGTCATAGGAATGTTAATTGGGGAAGGAGCTGCATTATTCTAAGGCTCCTAGGTACCAGACCTACTTGCCACACAGTCTGAATCTGCTGATCTGGCAATCACTGGGAAAACGCCCTGACCAGAACCCTTCCACATACCAAACATACTACGAAGTGGAAATTTAAACAGCGGGCATCCCCCTTCAACCTCACTCCTATTGTCTGAACCTCCAATTTCCCTTTTGTACCCCCAACACCCTATCATTTTGTTTTCCCCTCTATTTCTGTCTGGAGTGCGGAGCCAGCATCTTCCTCAGTCAGAACCCTATTCTCCCTAATCTGGCCCTCATCACTGGGGTTCCTTCAGGAGACACTGAAACCTGAGAGCACCCCCATTTGCTGGTTTTCAGCTCAGGGAGGAAGCTTGAGGTCTGGGACTCACGAGTCATCCACAAAGCAGGGATAAGGCATCTGTTGGAGATAAACACCAATTGGAGGCTCTGCCCGGGTCTGACTCCTTATGATTCCTTGCTCAACCATGTCCTGTAGATAGGCAAAGCCTCCCCAGATGTACCGAAAATCTTCGACAGGATCCGCCCTCGGACCAGAATCCCAGTACCTAAGAAGGCACAGGATGAAGGGGGAAGGATGTAAGTGCAAGAGGACAACTCATTCACCTCACAAGCCCAGGCTAGCCCACAACTCAGTCCCTTGACATATGCTTCTCAAGCAGTGGTTCTCAACCTTCCTAAAGCAGCAACTGTTTAATACAGTTCCTTGTGTTGTGGTGACCCCCAAGCATAAAATGATTTCCTTTGCTACTTCATAACTGTAATCTTGTTACTGTTATGAATCATAATGTAAAGATCTGTTTTCTGATGATCTTAGGACAGCTGTGTGAAAGGGCTGTGACCCACAGGTTGAGAAATGATGTCCTACATGCTTCTCTACTTTGGGTCACAGTGCTAACTCCAATGGCCGTGGCTCACAAGGTGTTTGCTTCCATCTACCTGGGTCTGCACAAATCATACATTCTCCCTTTACCTTCATTGATGCATAGGCTACATTTACCCACAAGCCCCTACTCTCTACCAAATACAATTCGCCGTGAATTTTGGAGAAACCCTTCGAGACTGAACCATCACCTGTCTTTGATCTTGTTGGTCTTCTCCACCATGTCTATGTCCATCCGAATCTTGTACTTCACGTGGGGAGGTAGGGAGCTGGTCCAGGGATACATGTCAGGGAATACCACTCCAGCCCAGAACCTGTTCTCTTCTAGGAGAGACAGGGCTCGTTGGATGAGCTGAACTTCATCATCGTAACTTTCAAACTTATCCAGGACCAGACACTGCAGATGATCACAAAGGTGGAGAGAGACTCAATTGTAAACAAAACGGCGGAAGAAACTCTATTGCCCAAGAGATGGTCCCCCCCCCCAAAAAAAAGACCTATACACCAAATATGTATTTAACTACAGGGTCTGCCATTAATTTCTTCGTGTGCCTAGGTCTAGGGGGAGGGCCTGGAAATGATGACAGGCTCTTATCACTGAAGAGTTAACAGAGACGGTGCTGTCCAGCTGTCTAAGACGGTCCAAATATGCAAGTCCTCAAGATGACACGAATACTCAAGGTTCTCACTCCCCAGCATGGGGAGGCGAGGGAGTGGGGTCATAGTAGACACAGGCTGCTTTGAAGATCAGAAAGCCTGAGGATAAAAGACTTTTAAAGAGAGAAACATTCCTGGCATTGAACCTTCCTGGCTCTCTCCAAACACACACAGGCTTTCCAGCTGAGGGACGAACCAGGAAGAGGAAAGCAAAGAAACAGACGGCCAAAATGATTTCATCTGAGAGATCATTCTCGTTTACAGCTTCATGGTGAGAAAGTGGAACTATCTTAATATCTCTTTTCTCCACTTGGAAGAGAGAGGAAGAGAAAGAGGGAGAGGAAGAGGGAGAGGGAGAAAAAAACATAAAAGAACAAAACTAAGAATTTCGTTTAAATGGAGGGTTGAGAGATTGCCCACATGTATAGACTTGATGAAGGAATTATGTTGTGTTGGTATTCATTTTACACTGAGGGTTTTTGTGTCCACGAGTCTTAGAATGTAACTCACAAGAGGTCAGATGGCTTTGTCTTTGATTAATTTGTTCAAGGAATATTTACACAGTATACACAACATGCCAGAGCCTACAGGGCTCCTCCGGTACAAGGAGAAAAGATGACAATCTCTTCCTGAGAAAAACTCAAACCTGATGAGGGAGGCATTGTAGTGACCCAGTGAGTGCCAGGAGCAGGCAGAGGGAGGAAAATGGAGGTCAGTTGATCATGAGAACCACCACTGTGGCCTTAGGGGACCTGCAAGGATAGAGCCGTGGTTCCCATCATCCCTCAAGCTTTGGAGCACTGGCTGGCTTTAAAAAGACACCAAAGTCTTTATTTCAAAATCTTGAGAGGCAAGCCCATGGCACTAGCATTTTGTTGAAAAAACAAATCAACACCAACAAAACTCTCCCCAGGTAGTCACAGTACACAACACATCAGGTGAGACATGGTGAGTGGTTGGAACCGGACCCTTTGCTCTGCTGGATTTGGGAATTTGACTGACTAAGACCAGGAGAACTCTGGACAAGTCCTAAAATACTGTAAGGTCACCATGGGGTTCTAAACAGAAGTATGACAAATGAGATCAGAGGATGATAGGGAAGTGACAGGAAGTACTAGGCTAGACTGCTGAATATACCCAGGCTTTAAAGAACAGTTAACTCCAGGAGAGCCTGAGAGTCAGCTGGAACACTATTTGTGCTATGGAACCAGGGTGCCTTCCTCTCTCTCTGGCCCAGAGTTCCTCCTGGCACACCAGGGCTAGGAGGCACAGCCTACTCAGCACATCCAGCACTATGTGGCTTATGAATGGATTCCTCCATGTGCTTACAAGTGTCCTGTAGGCTGAACAATGACTCTTGTTTACCCAGCAAAGTTAGGCTCAAGAGCAGTGATTCTCAACATGTGGGTGGTGACCCTCTTGGGGTTGCATATCAGACATCCTGCATATCGGATGTTTACATTCCAACTCATAACAGCGGCAAAATTACAGTTATGAAGTAGCAACAACATAATTTTATGGTTGGAGGGGTCACCACAACATGAGGGTCACAGCATTAGGAAGGCTGAGAACCACTGCTCCAGAGGACTGAAAACTACCAGGCAGCGGTAGCGTGAGTATCAAGCCCCTATTCACTTGATTAAGGAGAAATTAAAAAACCAGAAACACAAGAACCAGAGAGCTAAGCTCTACGGTACTGGCAAGAAGGAGGCAGACCCAGCTCGCTCCCTGTAAACCCTTCACTTCTGAAGCCCACTGCAGAGTATTACAACAGCAGTCTCCTTGGAGGGGGCTGTATTTGAACACCAATGTGTTACAAACCCACCCTCACTGGATTTTCTGACTACAGTTGTCCTGCCTGGGATGTGCCCATGTAGTCGTCTCAGTGTTCCAGATAAAAGGGAAGGACCTTTCAAGCTGATATGGGCAGGAGAAACATATGTGTATAAAGACCAACAGGGTCAAAGCAGGGCTTAAAGGGCTTGGAACATTAAAAGGAAATTGGATTGGTGTTTCTTTAAGAAACACAAGAGTAGACACTCAGGTCACAGAGCTAAAGGAAATAGATTTTCTTCAGTCAATCATTGTCTTGCAAACAGGACTTAATTGCTGGGGTTAAACCTGGCCAGTCCAAAAACAAGATGAAGGGCTTTAGTACATCACAGGCCAATGAATTTCCATCTCTTATAGGCAGAAGCAGCTTATACTCTGTTCATAGTTGTGTGTGTGTGTGTGTGTGTGTGTGTGTGTGTGTGTGTGTGTGTGTCTGTGTGTCTGTGTGTGTGTGACTCTGTGTGTATGTCTGTGTGTGTGTGTGTGTGTGTGTGTGTGTGTGTATCTGTGTGTGTCTGTGTGTCTAATGCATAGACCCTTTAAACAGCTGGGGAAGCCAGCCTGCAGCCAGTTTGTCGGAATTAACCCCACAGCAATACGGACACTGTGGGAGATGGGTTCAGCAGCTGCTGCTTGAGCCAGGACACTTTGGAACTGAGCTGCTACAAGGAGGTAACAGAACACATGTTTACTATCTGGGAAGTGGTGGCACATGCCTTAAATGCCATCACTCAGGAGGCTGAGAGGCAGAGGCAGGTAGATTTCTGTGAGTTTGAGGCCAGCCAGGCCTACAAAGGAGTTTCCAGGACAGACAGGGATACAGAGTGAAACCTTGTCTCAAACAAACAAACAAACAAACAAACAAACAAAGCTACTCAAGAACAAAAACAAACAAACCACACACACAGAAAACAAAATGGAAAAAAAAACATGACACATGTTTAAGTTTGCTTTAGGAAGACAACAAGGTTTGACAAAGATGAACAATAAATTAATCAGATTTGAGCTGTTCAAATTTAGAACTGGTATGTGTTTAAATAAGATAAACTAGACACAGACAAATGTCACACCTTCTCACTCATTGAGGGGACTAGTGAGTCAGAGTTGTAGAAGAATAAAATAGTGTCTGCTAGAACCTGGGAGGTGTAGCTGGGAAAAGGTCCGGAAAGACACTCAATATGGGGTGTAGGGACTTAGAAGGGAGCATTCGCTTTGGGGTTTCTTTCAGTGCAGTAGAGTAACTATTGCTCATGACAACCTATGATGAAATCCCCAGTACAGTAAAGACTAGTGGCTGAGGAGATAGAAGGGCTTGTAATCGTTTTGGTTCTGTACATCGTAGATATGAGTTGATATGAGTATATATTAGATGAGTAGATATGAGTATATATTATACTATATGAGTAGATATGAGTATATATTATACTACCAAATATACTACCATAACAATTTATAAATATTATTATAAATATTATGTCTCAATAAAAAAGAGAGCATTTAGAATGAATTTAAAGTTAAATTCCTAAAATAAAATCAAAATTATTTGGAGAGATGCATGCTATGTTAGGCAGTTTCACATGCATATTGCACGCTCACCAGCATTGCAAGGCAGTGGGATGAAGTGCCTTAGAGGCCTGTGGTTTGATGTTCTTGCGTTACCAGGAACAAATGAGACCACAGGTGTGAAGAACCTTGTTTTAGTTTACCACAGCGCAGAAGCAAAATCTACATGTATGTCTTCAGTGTGGGCCTTGGAAGTTCCAGTGTGTGTATGCGTGTCCCCTACTGTTCTTTTGGGACTAGACCATATGCCATATGCAAAGTCCTGACATTACCGAAGGTCTCTCGCCTTAGAGTCATACTGTCTAGTGGAATTTTCTGCAATGACCAACTTGCTCTCTATGTGTCCTGTCAAATATGGTAGCCAGTGATCACACGTGGCTATTGAATTCTACAGGTTTCATTAGTGCCATCTTAAGCACTGAGTTTTCAGTTTCATGGAGCTGCTGGGGTCAGCACAATTCCAGTGGTAATAAGTCCCTTCCAGTCAGGGTCGTGTTTTGTTCAATGTTGTTTCTGAAATAGGATTTTTTTCATGCTAGGATGTCAACAAGTAGTTTCTGAACTGAATTGGTTTGAATTTGCCAGCCCCGATGCTGCAAGTATGGCTGTCCCTCTGTGCTTTGAACAAAATTCTACATATCCCAGACTCATGAAAAACTGGCGGCAATTCATTTAAAAAAAAAAAAAAAAAAAAAAGACTTTTTTGCTGTGATTTAACTAGGGTATAACTCTTGGGGAAAAAAGAGCTGATATAAACAAATACAGTGTTAATAACATGAACATGACTTCCAGGGGCACCAAGCTCAGTCTCTTTGAACCTTATGTCTTAATATACTGGAATAAACAGCTGATGTTTTCAGTGATATTGTTGACCCCTGTGATGACGTGGGCTCCATCCTGGCTGTTTAATCGGGCAGCTGATTCATAGTCATATTTCCTGATGTGTTTTCCTAGATGGGGACCTTGATACTCTGGAAAACACAAAACTTAGCAGGTTCTCAAACGCTTACATCTATTTTAAAATCTCTGAGCCAGTATCCTCCTCACCACCTTGGGAAGAGGCACACATAGCACAGTGGTGGGGTCCGACAGCCCTCACTGCCACCCCCTCTTGCTGTTTCTGTGGCGTCTGCTGCCCTGGCTGAAATTTGAGCTGTGCCCAACTTTGGAGGTTCATTCTAAGGATCACAGGAGGCAGTGTTTGTAAAATGCCTCAGTGGGTACCTCACACCAAGATTAAAAAGCCGGGGGTAGAATGCCCACCTAGCATGCACGAGGCCCTAGGTTTGCTTTCCAACATGGCAGAAGCCTAACAAAAAATAAACAGCAACTACAAATATGGATGTTTTACTTCACGCCCCTAACTGGCCCAAGGGCTTTATTCGTATGAACACATTTCATTCCCAACATCACAGGAAGGCCAGTTACTGTGGTCATTTAAAGCCCACAAAATACACTGAAACAAACTCCCTTGGGGCAGAATCTCTTTTCATCCCCAACAGTACACTGCGTGGTCTCATGAATAATGAGGGCTTTATAAATTCCATTTTACTCTTGTTTTTGTAAAATATCTTTGAACGTCAACAATCAAGCGACTTTCAAGTTCCTGCCAGGTTAGTCTTCATGAATGGCAGTTGTTCACCAGGGGAGGAGAGCCGTTATTTTCTTCAAATAATCTGTGTGAGGACACAGACTGTCCTGAGCTAATCCACAGTGCTCCATCTGGCCACAATAATGCTATGGCCAGAAGCCAAAGCCACCTGGGCAATGGGAGGTAGAGAGGATGATATCTATTAGCTGTCCGTTGGCCAGTGGGTGACAGTCAGCTGCTGCTGCCTAGAGGAAGGTTTTATAAAACCAAACATGAATATCATGTCACCCTTCTCAAACTTTCTTTATGAGGTCAAGAGGAAGAAACTGCTTTGAATGTGAGTCAGGTATGACTCAAAGTGTATTACTCTCAAGGGGAGGCCATCTGCCTCCCGGCAAGTGACCTCACTCCCTCCTGATACTTACACTAATCCTCAAAGGTAAACCTTGGCTGATAGGCATATGTATTAGAACATGTGTGTGCTGTAAGAGGCCGAGCTATGACAAATCCCTTAGCAGAGGACTTGGATTGGGATGTATGTAGTCAATCGTGACAGGATTGTCAGGTACAACATACTGGGTTCTAACGAGGCCATGCAGTCTATTTTTAAATGCCATCATGTTCTATATCATCATGGGGATTAGGGAAGTGTGCCGGACAATAAGATTGACTAAAGTGCTCAACATAAAGCCAGCACACCTATTTGGAAAAGAGAATAAAACCAGTATCCTATGCCCTGCAGCAGAGGTAAACTTTGAGCAAATGTCACAGCGGGAACTCAGAATCTCAATGAGAACCAGGACAATGCCCTCTGAAGGCAAACAAAGCAGAAATCCAGCACACAAAGGGGTCTCACCGTCCATGTCTGCTGCAGCTTCCTACCACCAAGTGAAGTTCACACCAGACCCACCCTGTTGAAAGAGAAAGGCTGGAGCAGCTGTGCCCAGGCCCTTGCCCGAAGACATTCATTTGTTGACACAGCTAAACAAAACATCACCTTGGAGGAGAAGCTGCAGGGGAAGCAAGCTCCCTTCTTCAGCTGTGACCTCTCAGTCTCCAGTTCATAAACATTAAGTCATAGATTCATAGAATTATCTATTGCGTGGTAAACTGTCTAGCGGAGGCCTTCAGGAGACATCCTTCTTTTCATTTGAACTTGATAATCAAAGGCGCCTGGCACACTGTGCTGACAGTTGTGCATAAATAGCCATATTTTGACCATGAAACCTCAAAGGCATCTAGGTCGGTCTTGGGAGATAAGGGGGGCATTGAGGCTCTCTAATCCTGCCTTACATCTCTCCAAAACAGCTGATAAACTCTAGTGAAAGCCTCCTGTGGTCCTGATAGCATTCATGCAGACACCTGGGGCTCCTTTTGAAAAACACCGTGGAAGTGGGCAGACATCCCAGAATTAATTTCCTGGCAGATGTAAACTGCAACCTTCAAGATTTATTTCCAACAACATGGAAAAAGCCGCGGTGTAAAAATCACTTTGAGCTATTTGGGTTGTTTGGGGCGGTCAATAAGCGGCAAGGAGCTGTAATAAATAGTATTGTGTACATAGCAGGCAGTGTGAACAGGCTTCTGAAACATTCACTCGCAAAGAGTGAGGAAATGCATTGTGGCTAACCAATAAAGAGGCAGGAAATACAAGGGATAAAGAAAAAAAAAAGTGTTTCTATAATAGATAATAGATGGATGGATAGATGAATGGATGGATAGATAGATAGATAGATAGATAGATAGATAGATAGATAGATATGAATAAATAAAAAAATCAGGTTGAAGAACGAGGATTCACAAGGGTGCAAAGCCACCAGGCCCATTCTTTCTACACAGCTGGTTCCAATGAAAGTCACCATCACTTGACCAATAACTTCCCAAAACTTTAACTCTCCAGTTTCCTGTTCCATTGTTCCAACAACACCTGGAGGTGAGGGCTACTGTGTTGAATAATAATGAGGCTATGTGTAGGCTGACCAGTAGGACCACTCAGTATCACAAACACTGAGTTCTGCCTACTAGTGGTTGTTACCTGAACAGCTTGGGTTAGCCTCATTTTTCAGATAGATTTATAGCTAAGTTGTCCCCAGTAACAGAGCCTGTACATAGATGTTGAAGAGTGTGTCTTGTCACACACAGAATAAATGAAGCTTTTATGAGCCATGCTGGCCAAGTCCAGACATCAGCTTGCAGGATATTTGATCACACTCACACCGTAGGCCCTAAAATTGTATTATTTACTGAAACAAAAAAAAAAAATTTGTTTCTAGTTGTGATGTGACTTAGCCCTTGGCACACACATTTAATCCCTCTGACTGGAATACAGACACGCACAAACAATGAAGGTAAAGTTAGTTTGTAGAAGGAAGCACCCATGTTTAAAAGTGATGTCTAATTGAGTGGCAGACAAAGTGATGAATCAGAGAAAGATTTGACAGACTAGGATATGCCCAGCTCTCACAAAAACAGACAGGAAATAGAGGTGTGAGAGAGAATAAAAGAGAAGAAGGCAGTTTTACCCGGAGAGTTTTACAGAGAGAGGTTGAAGAAAGAACATGCTAGACAAAGGTGAAGATAGAACAAGCCAGAGAATGAACACGAGCTAGATTAGAACAGACCAGTAGAGTTTGTTTTAGGCCAAACAGAGCAAAAAGTCAGAGGCCAAGAGAGAAGCCAGATTGGATCAGTTAGCATGGACAAGAGTTTGAGCTAGGACAGCTGAGCTGAACCAGCCAGCCAGAAGTAAGAAAACAAAACAAAACACCAAAAAAAATAAAAAAAAACTAGAACAGGTGAGCGTATTGAGCAGTAAGTCTCGAGGCTAAAACCATTCTAGACTTAGGGTAGATTGTGTAGAGGCTAGAAGCTTCTAGAACTAAGCCTAGGTTGGCAGACTGAGGCAGTAAGCCTTGGAGACAATTACATCAGATGACTAAAAGTGACTGTTTCAACCAGCATTTTTCAGTGTTACATCTATTCTCTACCCAGGCTCCTGCTCCTTGTGATCTTCTCCAGTAGGTTCATACCTCTGTGTCTCATTTAAACTTTTTTATTTATTTATTTTTTTTTAATGTGCATACACTGTAGCTGTCTTCAGACACATCAGAAGAAGGCATTGGATTCCATTACAGATGATTGTAAGTCACCATGTGGTTGCTGGAAATTGAATTCAGGACCTCTGGAAGAGCAGTCAGTGCTCTTAACCACTGAGCCATCTCTCCAGCGGCCTAAACTTTCTTTTCTGCCTAAAATAATCTTTCTGGTTTTCTTAGCCAGTGGATTTAACCTTTAAGGCTCAGCACAAACATTATTTTCTGCTCAGTTTTAGCATTTATTGGTGTCTACTTTATGCTACTTGAGATCTACTCAAGAAGGCTGAGAAGTCAAAAAGAAAAACAAGACAGAGTTTGAGCCCTTGAAGTGGAGGCCAGCATAGGTCGGGTGTGGACAAGTCATGACTGGGCTCCTGTGGAAGGAATAAGGCCTAGAGAGGAAGGCTAGGAACCCCCACTGAGACCTGAAGTGTGGATGTGGGCGTGGCCAGCCAGGACTGCAGAGCAAGTAGGGGAAGGCTGCCCTATCCAGCTGAGAGGTCTGGGGCAGTCTCAGAGGATGGGAAAGAGCTGTGGAGGCATTTACCTTCCTGAGGACTGGTAAGCCATATTTCACAGCAGGCTTGGGTTTAAGCTATATCTCCTTGGAGAGCTGACCAGAAGCAGCAAGAGCCTGGAGGCCTGGTGAGGGGCTAGGAGAGACAACAGGCCTCTACGAGTAGCCATATGTGAGGAAGGAGAAGAAAGAGAGAATGTAGAAGGGCTGTCAGGACTTGGGTGATTTGTACATTTGCTTTTGTATCTGAACAGAGTGAGCTTCTGGGGAGTCAAGGGTTAACAGTAATTATCAGTCGTTTCTAAATCAATTCATGTAATTACCTACACTCTGACTTTCAGAGTTCTCATTTTAATCTGGTTATTTTTAAGAAAAAAAAGAGAGAGAGAGAGAGACCAATTCATCTCAAATATTGTAAAATAATTGCTATCTTTAATAGCTTTGATATGTAATTTGAGCAAATAATACTTAGAGCCTCTGGACCTTGTATGTTACAGGGAAAAGAACGTCATTACTGAAGTCAGTACAGGTCTGGGTTAGAATTCTGAAGTTCCCACTTACCTCCCTGTGGCAGGGAGCCAAGCCTCTTAGAGTCTTTTCCTTAAATTCTACACAATGACAGCAATTATGGCTACCTGGCTCATAGGAGTGCTACAAGAGATGATAAGTGTCTAGCACAGCCCTGTCCCCAGGGCCCACACACTTCTCTCTCTCTCTCTCTCTCTCTCTCTCTCTCTCTCTCTCTCTCTCTCTCT
>JANHMN010000001.1:34454225-34466323 GCA_030674055.1 Rhabdomys pumilio
TGTGTGTGTGTGTGTGTGTGTGTGTGTGTGTGTGTGTGTGTGTGTGTTTGGTTTTTCGAGACTAGGCTGGCCTCGAACTCAGAAATCCGCCTGCCTCTGCCTCCCAAGTGCTGGGATTAAAGGCATGTACCACCACCGCCCGACAGTCCTGAAGTTCTTGGCTTGAGAATCTGAGAAAAGGCTGCTGAAATTAATTGGCATAAGAAGTGCAGGAGTTTACTAGGAAAAGAGGATGTGAGTTTACTTTTGATACACGTTAAATCTTACATGCCGTTAAGACTTTGGGGTAAGGGTGTCCAGAAATCAATGAGATTCAGACTCAAGGTTTGTTAGATACTGACCACCACCTGGTCATTGGAACAATGGCAGATGGGACATAGATTGGGAATAGATGTATGCTGAAAGGGAAAAGGAGGGAGCCAGAGGAGCCACGAAGTTAGTGTGGTTCGAGGACAGTCACATGCAAGTCTAGAGGAGAAGATGCTATCAGACGGCCATGGAACCCTTTACATCTTTGTGGGAAGGATGAATGACTGAATCCAACGCCAGCTGACTCTCTAGCCTAATGCACAACGTTATCTTTAGTAGGTTTACTATGGTCCTCAGGTGGATTGCTGCCTCTTACCTCCAGGTACTTATTAGCCAGGCGTAGGAAGCGGTCAGTGATGTTGAATATATCCCTCCAGTCAAAGCTGGTCATGTCATCAGCCTGGGTCTCTCGGGGACCGTTATGGAAGAAGTTTAATATGGCTTCAGTGGTAATGCCTTCTTCTCCAAGCTGCCTATTTATGAAGTCTTTTACTGTTTGGTGCTGCAGGGTATCCTTAGGAAGAAAAAACATAGTCACAGAAATTAAGAATTTCACAGGCTCTTTGGCCTTATTCTCAGACCATGTCAGATTTTTAATGATTACTGATTGAGACATGAAGGCTCACTAAAGCTGGAAGAGGAGAGGCAAGACAGAGTATGGAAGGGATACTGCTGAGCCTGTAAAAAAAACGATACAGAAGATTTCCTTTTTATGGCTTTCTGTTTGTTCTCATTTTAATTGCCTCACTATCGAGAACTCTTGCCTCTTGAGGTTTACAAATCTGCAAATGAGGCCAGACAGACACAAGTCACCATCTGAACCCGAGGTCTTCAAGTGAATTCATGGGGAAACTACTGACCCTGTGGCAACTTGTAAATTATCCCACAGAATTTAAGAAGCATATTCCCCACCCAATGCCAGTGCCAGTTTCCAAGCTAATGCTTGAGGTTCTGTTTGCTACAGCTTGACCTGGCTAGAGTCGGAATGAACTGTCTCCATGGCCCTTCTACTTCTTCCTCCCCATCCGATGTCGTGAGCATCCTTACTCGGATCATGGCCATCTGTGTGCTCTTCTCAAAGAAGTACCAGATCTGGGGCCCCACTTCCTCCCAGGCTTTGATCAACTTCTTAACTCGATCCAGTTCTTCAAAAGTTGAGTTGGCCTAAAATAGACAAACAGAAAGAAACCGAAGAAACTGTAAGAACCTTTGCTTCTGTCTTTTCAGCCCTCACCATAAACCTTTAAGGTGTTATACGAAGGCAAAGCTTTTTCTCTTCCTCCTCTTCATTATTCTTATTTTAAGTATATGGGTGTTTTGTCTTCATGTATGCCTATATACCACATGTGAGCTGCCACGTGGGTGCTGGGAATCGAACCCTGGTCCTCTGGGAAAGCAGCCAGTTCTTTTGACAGCTGAGCCATCTCTTCAACTCCACAAGGGGCTTCTTGGAAGTGCTTTTCCTTTCCTAGAATATTGCCATTGCTCAGACATCAAGATTGACAGAATCTAATTTGTTAGTATCTCAGAGATCTGTGCAATAATGATGTTACTGATTCCAAGCCTTCTTAAGTTATAGTTGGGATCCCAGTGAGCAAATACTTATCCTCCCCATCTTTGTCTGTTGTAGGAAGTCAGAGATCAAAAAATGCTGAACATTTCCATTAGGGATACAAGTCACACACTTAGGGAAAGAAAAGTCCATTGCAGGCTGCCTCAGAGAGGGTGGGTCCAGGCAGGGCACTGGAAGGAGGCATTCCTACCATGACTGTGCATGGCAGAGGAAGCCCAGGAATCCATTTAGGGAAAGTAAGTCAGGGGAGAGTCACTGGCAGGAGTCTATTTAAACACACACACCACACACACACACACACACACACACACACACACACACTATACACACACTACACACACACACACACACACACACCACACACAGGAACACATATGCACAACATTGCCTTCTGGGAGGTCCGAGACATAAGAGAACTACACCAGCTGGGATCGTACATTCTTCAGTAGCCTTCGAGCAGCAGGGGAATCTGGAGTAAAGAGGATTTTTCCCATCAGCAGTGGCTTTGCTGCCCTCCAGGCTATTTTGGTTAAAGGGTTTGACTCCAGGCTCTGGATCAATGAATTACAAAAGGATGCTGTCAAAAGAGAAGGGACATTTTTCAAAGCTCCCCACTGCTCATAACTAAACAAGGTCATTAGTGCATCAAGTCACATGCCCTTCTCTCATTCAATTCCACACTGGATGGTTTGAGAAATAATCTAAATTATTAGGCTGGACCCCACTAATAACAAGCTCATCATTAGTGAGAGAATGAATGCCACAGTGCCCCTTGATAATAGCCTCCGCGGTGAGACAAAGGACAGGGTTACTCTTGTGGTTTATTCTGCTTTAAAGAGAAAAACTGAGGAGCCTGCTTGCGATTTTTGCAAGAGACCAAAGGGAGTGAAAGCCCAAATCTGCCCCTCCACCCCACCCACCCATCCCCCCACCCCACCACTGCAGTTTCAGCTGTAGTCTCAAATAATTTCACATCTACTGACTCCTGACTCCTTCTCTTCCTTGTTGTATGTAGCTGTTTCAGCATTCAACTCTTTTTGCTATGTCTCTTGCTGTCTTTTCATAACTTCAGAGCCCATTCCACCTCAAGATAGTGAAAGCGAGGCAGAAGGCTTGCCGGGAGCTTGCCAGCCCTTTTGGCCTGAGCTCTACTGTGACTCTGCATTGCCTTCTCCTCTATCCCTCTTCTCTTCCCCTGGAACTTAGCCCCAGCTCAGTCACATCAGTGGGCAATGTCCCCTCTTCTCCCTTTCCGAGTGGGCATGGGTGACTTCCATGGCTCACGCCCAGTCTTCTAGGAGCACCGTTCGCCTCTACAAAGGGGAAGGAGAATTTCTGGGAGAAATCTCTTTGCCCAGGGCCACTTACAAGAGCAAGGAGAATCGACCCTGGGACTGGGGTTTCTTAGAAGTGCTAACCCAGTATCTCTCAACCTTCCTAATACTGCAACCCTTTAATATAGCTCTTGATGTTGTGATGACCCCTCCCCTAACCATAAAATTATATTCATTGCTATATTATAACTGTAATTTTGTTACGGTTATGAATCATAATGTAAGTATCTGTGTTTTTCGATGGTTTTGGGGAGGAGGGGGGAGTTGGCAACCCAGAGGTTGAGAGCCCCATGCTAACCTATCTTTTTTTTATTTGTGTGTGTATGTGTGTGTTTGAGTATGCAGGGTGTGCAGTGTGCATGCATGTGTGTAGAGGTCAGAGGACAACCTAAGGTGTGCCATCTACCTCATTTTATCATTTTTTTTTTTAAGGTCAAATTCTTTTTTGCCTTTTTTCTTTCTTTCTTTCTTTCTTTCTTTTTTTTTTTGAGATTTATTTATTTATTTATTTATTTATTTAATGTATGTACACTGTTGCTCTCTTCAGACACATCAGAAGAGGGCATCATATCCCATTACAGATGGTTGTGAGCCACCATGTAGTTGCTGGGAATTGAACTCAGGACCTCTGAAAGAGCAGTCAGTGCTCTTAACCGCTGAGCCATCTCTCCAGTCCCCTCATTTTATCATTAGCTTGGAACTTAGAAGTCAGCTGATCAGCAAACCCCAGTATCTTCTTGTCTCGACCTCAGCTGTGATTACAAGTGGCACCACATCTGGCTTTGTTTTTTCTTAGTGGATTCTGGGGATTGAACTCTGGTCCTTGTGCTTATACAACAGGAACTTTACCAACTGAGCCATCTGCCCAGCTTCCCCACATCCTCCACCCATCATCTTAATCAACACCAGAGGCCAATTTGCCTATAGGACTCAGAAGACTTACTTGTTCTTTTGTCATAAGAATAGGTGGGATCTTTCTTTGTGGAATCAATCCCCAGGAAGGCTCTATAGTTATTGTCTTCATACCAGTTAAAGGAGAACACTCGAGAGCCTCCTCCCTCTGGGTACCCACACAGGAGGTCAGACAGGATACCCATCAGCTGTGTGAAGGTCTCAGGACCACCATTCTGCAGGAGAGGTCTGGTTACCCAAAGCAAGTCTTGAACACTTGGCTGATGGATAAACTAGGATAAAGAAAGGGCTTTGAGTAGTTTTTTTAAAAAAATTATTTATTTTATTTCACATACATTGGTGTTTGGCCTGCATGTGTGTCTATATGAGGGTGTTATAGCCCCTAGAACTGAAATTACAGACTTCTGTGATCTGCCATGTGAGTGCTGGGAATTGAACATGGGTCCTCTGAAAAAGCAGCCTGTGTTCTGCTGAGTTAACTGCTGAGCCATCCTTGCAACCCTGACTTTGAATAATCTTAAAGCAGAGAGAATGAAGGTTGCTTTCTGTATTTAAAGGGAAACATAAATGTTCTTAGAAATTCTTAATTCAACTGCAGAAGAAGAAAAAAAAAACATTGTCATCTATTTGGGGACAATCAAAAACACAAAACATGGTAATATTGTCTGCTTTCCTTTGTTTGGGTTCCTTGGGATTGTGTCCTTAGAAAAATGCAGAGAATATATCACCATAAACTAATCGTTATTTTTTTTCTGGAAGTGCAAAGCCATGGCAAATTTCTATGATAAAAACTTTGGAATGTGGTGGTCTATATTTGGAAAATAATCCTTTTTAAGGTGTATTTTCATTTATAAAATAATATATTTTATATAAAGTATAAAATAAATGTGTGGATATCTTTTATCTGTGTCTGTATGTGCACATGCCCATGCAGACAACTGCAGATGTTAGAAGGGGCTGTCGATTCTTCCAGAACTGGGATTACAGGTTTACTGGGAGCTGCTCTGTGGATGCTTGGAGCTGATCTCTGGTCCTCTTCAAGAACAGCAAGTTTTCTTAACCGTTGAGCTACCTCTCTGTCTCCTCAAAATGTCTTCTTATTAACTTAATTTTATCACCTGTGAATGTTCCCATTCAGCTAAAATGTGTGGTTTATTCTCTCTCCCACCCCACCCCAGTTGCAACTCGAGAGTGTACATGTATGTGTGTTTGTGTGTATGTATGTTTGTGTGTGTGTGTTAAGATTCAAGCAAAGAACAGGAGATGTCTCACTTATTGGATGAAAATTTTCAAATTCTGTGTGCACTAAGAGGAACCTGGCATTCTTCTCATCTCTCTCTTTATGGTGTCATGGTGCCTGTGGCTTCATCTTTGAAAGGTACATCTGTGATGCTGAGAAGTCTGGGGGACACTGGCAAGTGGCACCAGTGTCCTGCTTCCCATCAGGCCACTTGGCTTTAGTTTAGGAAAAATATAAAATAAAAACAATGCCCTGTTTATTCCCTAGCCACACCTTACTGGTCACATTCTAAGGAACTTGGAAATTAAGAGAAAAAAAAAAAACCCATTAGGATTCAACCAGGCATGACTGAAAACATTCTCCCACTTCTATCAGGCATGTTTACCTGTGGTCTCTCTCTTTGTACACATGCCAACACTTGCTTTCCGAAACTGATGAGCACAAACCCTGTGGAATCCACACAGTGAGTCACCTTTATAATCACAGTCTCCACCTCAGTAAGAAAGTCAGAATCTCAGACTGCTTCAACAACAGTGGGTCTTATGACCAGAAGGGGTTATTATCATTATTATGTTGCTTAGTTAATCAAAGCACTCAGAAATGAAGGACTATGCTGGGGTCAAATGTTCTGATATCAATTAATATATACTGGGCCATCTGCTTTAACCTGGCTCACAAATGCTAAGACCTCTTATCTAAACAGGCAAGGAATCTTCTGGAGCACCCACACACAGAATGAAAAGTGACGTGCTTCTGGAGGCTATTTGCATTCTCTGCCGACTTCAGCACTATTACACAGATCTGAGTTTTTTAAATGCTAGAAAGAGGAAAAAAAATGTTAGAAACTCTCGCTGTAGCAGGTGGCCAGCAGTACGACAGGGCCTTCTCTCGCTCTCCCTGCCAGGCAGGGCTTCTGCTTTGCCATGACTGAACTTAACTTTATAAACACAGATTCCAAGCGTGTTATTTTCCAAGTTGGCTGAACCTACGGCAGCTGGGAAAATCAAAGGGGAAAAGCCTAGGGGAAAAAAAAAAAAACCAAAAGCTTTTCCATTTCACTCCCTCTTGCGCTCTATTCATCACACTTAAAGAGATGTCTTTCCCTTGTTCCTTGACTGTATATTCAAAAAGGCTAGTGACTCTATCTGTTTAGGCTCTTCCTGGCTCTGTCAGTAATGAACTCTTAAGTGGAGGAACCGATTTCCACATTTGAGAGGTTTTATGGAATCAGATATTAATTAATTAATATCTGATTATAATATAATATATTATAATAATTAATTATACATGTTTCATAAAACAGCACGCAACAATCACTTTGGAGGGAGGAAGTGCATCCGTGGGGTAGAGTACTAGGACTGTAGCCATAAGCACAGTAACAAGGCACCATGTAAGTATTTAATGCGTAAGTATCTGCTATCGTTGCTGGTGGCACGTTGCTTACTGCATCATTTCGTCCTAGAAAGCCTTAGATGCAGATGCAAGTCCGTGATGAATCACGCTACTGCAGACAAGTTGTGGCTCTGCTGGTACTTATGTCTAGATGAAGCATCACAGGAATTGTTATTTTCTTTTCCCCTCCTACCTAGGAGCACAGATGGTATAGGACATGAGCTAATGCCATTAAACCACTGGATAGAAAAAAGCAAATGCGTTTCTCCCTAACAGGCAAGAGGCACAATGGACTTACCCGATATAATGAGTGTGTTAGAACACTCTGAAGGCATAATAAATTGTAGTTTTGTTATGACATCCGGCTTCTTACCTTTTGCATTCTTGGTGACAGGTCAGATAATATTCCTTCCCAAAATCTCAAGTTGATTCCTTGAGAACTGCTGTCAAGAAGTGTGGGGAGCTGGAATCAACAGGGAAAAAACATTTTTTTAATGTAGTTACAGGCCTGAGGAGATGGCTAAGTCTGTGGAATGCTTGCCCCATAAACATGGGGCATGAATTTGATCCTGGCACCCATATAAAATCCTGTTTGACGGTACAGACATGCAATCCCAGCTGGGGAGGTAGACAGGGGGAGCCTCGGGACTTGCTGTCCATCTGTCTAGACAAATCCAGTGAGCTCTAGGCCAGAGAGAGGCCTGTCTCCAAACACAAGACAAAGAGCAGCTAAGAAAGACACCTGATGTTAGTTTCTAGCTGTACATGTATGTGTACATTGACACATCTATACAGGTGTACACACACAAACATCTACACAAAAATGTGTTTTACACAGACACACAGACACACACATACATATACACACTCACTATAACACATATACACACATCATGCACACACAGAGAGACACACCTACACACATATATATATACTCACACACACATACGCTCATGTACACACACATACACATACACAATACACACGCATATACACATACATACACACATACTCACACATGCATACACACATACACACATACACACACTCACATAAAAGTACTGTCTGATTTTGTACTACCCTTTCCTTTACAATTATACTTCTGTAAGGGCATCTTCAGATATAAAATCTGGCTTTTACCTGTGCCAGAAAAATGAAAGGCTCCTATTCCAAGTTTCCCTGCTGAACCAGTCAGTTACAGACAGCCTCATAGTGACAGAAAATATACCAGAGGGATTCTGATTGCTGGTTTGGTGACACCAGACAAGACGCCCAGAGGAGTGAAAATAGAGTATAGCTGGTGGAGTCCGAAGACTAGCCATGCACAGGGCGCCCAGCTGTTCACCTCCAGGCTCTGCAGGGCCTGCCAGCACTCCTTCAGTGCTCACGGATGTCCCCTTTGTACCCTTTCTGGGCAGGTCGTCACTTCTCTTCTGTTCACCAAAGCTCTGTCTTCTATCTCTTTTCTTCTATCTGTCTTCTATCTCTTTTACAAGCTACAGTTCATGTAAGTGAGAGGTCCCCTGGTCCGCTCTTCAGTTGAGAACAGCATTTGGGTAAGGCTTCCTCAGTTTTGCTGCTCTCCAGCCTCAGAGCCTGATTCAAACACCTTGAACACGAAGCTCAAAGCCTGGTTACCTTTGTCACAGCTTCAGGACGGAATTGAATCTCTGACCTAAAGGGTCTTTTAGGACTTAGGTCAAAGTGCTAAGACAATGGTTTTCAAACTCAAGGGTAGCCTAGACAGAGGCCTGGACAAAGCTTGAATGTCATCCTCATTCAGGTATTTGCAGATCATAGGCCACAAGCCTCAGCTCTTGACTGCTCTATCTGCATCAGGAGCTTAGGCGCGGGTAGCTAAGCATGCTACTTGAGTTCCTATCTCTGCCCTGTGTCCTTGCCTTCTTTCTCCTTCCCATGGTAGGCCTGCTTTTATGCTTTATGCTCTCTGCTCTGACCACTGGGATGAGGCATCCATCTTGCTGGGATTTCTTCTCAAACTGCCTGTAAATAGCTTGAATGGTAATGGATGCTAACTAAACAAGTCACTTAAATCCCTGGTTTTTGTTTTGTTTTGTTTTGTTTTGTTTTGTTTTGTTTTGTTTTTTGCTATAGGCTGTTGGGGTTGAGTTCAGTGGGTAGGGAAGGAGGAAGAATGTAAACAAATCACAGGGCAGTGAACACTCCCACTGATCTCTGTCTGTCTTCTCTCCTAAAAACTATGAAAGGTAAGTAGGGCCATATTACTATTATTATTTTCATTATCATAATATTATCATTATTATTTGGGTTTTTTTTTTTTGAGACAAAATCTCTCTACATAGCCCTGGCTGTTATGAAACTCATTATGCAGACCAGGCTCCCTGCCTGTCTCCTGAGTGCTGAGATTAAAGGCATGTAGCACCATACACAGTACTGTGTGTGTGTGTGTGTGTGTGTGTATGTATTATGACTGTCTACCACATCAATGTTTTTTAACCTGCGAATCATGACCCCTTTGGGGATCACATATCAGATATCCTGTTTATCAGATGTTTACACTATGATTCATAACAGTAGCAAATTACAGTTATGAAGTAGCAACCAATAATTTTATGATCGGGGGTCCCCACAACAGGAAGAAGTGTATTAAAGGGTCTCAGCACTAGGAAGCTCAAGAATGACCGATTATGAACTCCTTAAACACAGAAACGGGCTTCGTTTTTACATCTTCAGCACAGATACACGTAGGCAATTCATGAATGTGTATTGTAGGGAAGAGACAAAATCTCCTGAGATTTTTAGGTTCCGTGGGGGGTGTCTCTGCCAGGGAGGCAGTAGACTGTTCCACTACTATTGGGAAGGTGACCCTTGAGCTGACAAGGGTCTGAGATGATTGTAAGGATGAGTTGAGGGCAGTATCTGTGCACAGAAGGGGGTGGGGAGTCTGCAACCAAGTAGAGAGAGGAATGCAAAGCCAGACATCAGAGTCAGCCTGCATAGGTAGCTGGATAAAAACAAGATTAGGGATGGAGGGGGGGGGGTGCTGAAGCCTGGGGCCAGGGTGTGTGATGCATTTTTGTGTGTGGTCAACACTTTATTTTAATCTTGCTAGTAATTGGATAATAATCTATCGATCATACATTTGCTAAGCGCTGCCGGGCAGTGGTGGCACAGGCCTTTAATCTCAGCACTTGGGAGGCAGAGGCAGGCAGATTTCTGAGTTTGAGGCCAGCCTGGTCTACAGAGTGAGTTCCAGGACATCCAGTGCTATACAGAGAAACCCTGTCTCGGAAAAACAAACAAACAAAACAAAACAAAACAAAAAAACAAAAAAACATTTGCTAAGCGCTGATGTCATTTGACCCCTTTGTAGGTCAAATGACACTTTCACAGGGGTCACATATCAGATATCCTGCGTATCAGATATTTATATTACGATTCATAACAGTAGCAAAGTTACAATTATGAAGGAGCAATGAAATAATTTTATGGTTGGGACCCCCACAATATGAGGAACTGTATTACAGGGTTGCAGTGTTAGGATGGCGGAAAACCTCTGCTCTGGTGTGTGCTTAGTGGCCCAGCTGCATTTTCCTTCCTAGTTATTTTCCACAGGGATGATAAATGCTGAGGGACTTGTGTTTGGGAGAAGCCATTTACATCTCAGAACAAGCCTGGCTCCCAGCAAGACTCCCTCTGAATCTGCTCACTAGCTTTTAAGTCATGTTGCTATAAATTACAAGATAATTTCCCTTAGAACTCACTTCTTCCTTCAATTCTCTCCCTGTTATCAATTCCAATTCATAAGGCCTGTTCCTGTCAAAAGAACCAGAAGAGCTTGTGACTTTATTTCAATGGAAACAGGGAAACATTTCTAGAAAACGGGTCAAGGAACAAAGTAGCAAATACTATTACATGCACTCCAAATGCCTATACCAGCAAGTTTTCTTAGTATTTCAAATTACAAATAACTGAATTCTCCACTCATGACACATTTTTATGAAACATCTAGAAAAAACATCATTGGGATTGGCACTGATAACTTGAGATCAAGGTCTAACTAGACTTCTTAAGGACTACTGGATATACTGATAGGGTTTAAGTAGTGTGTCTCTATCAATTGTGGTTAGTCTGAATGGTCCCTGAGCAGTGAACCCCTCTTTAAAAAGTGATGCAAGGTCATCATTAGGGACTCCTAAATACCTCTGTTAAGATTATTGAAAGACAAAATATATTCCTTTCCTTGGAATTTGCTGTCTGTCTTCCAGTGTGAAATAAAGTGTAACAGCTCCTTAAACATATAAAATGGTATTCACTGATTCAGTAGCTGTCATTTCATCAGCACAGAAAAGGATTGGCCTATGATTGATGGATTTTTTTTTTCTCTCTAACTCAACGGAGCCGATCTGAAAACAATATTTATTTCTATGCTGAACATACACCCAATGAGTGGGTAGTCAGAATCAGCTTTAAAGTGTCTTAGAGAGGATAACATGGTCTCTGGGAGCCAGTGAAAGATTCTGGACTCAGGGATGGGTAGCTTGTCTTGCAAGCATCTAGACCAAAAGTTAAACACAAGTGAAGCTGTGGACACTGTGGGCAAGCAGCCCTGCGTGCTAGGTTTCTTTCCCAGCAGCTGCTACAGGAAGCCCAGGTTTATCCGGGAGGGAAGTTGTTGCTCAGCAACTGGATGACTATGGATTTAAAGCATGTTTGTTGCAGCCTGACAGTTGTTAAGCATTGGATAAAAAGAGAGGAAACTGCTTTGGTGGTGAGGGGGCGAGGAGGAGAGGCGCCCTGCGTGCTAGGAAATGCGTCATGAGTGGAGAATTCAGACTCAGTTCCATGAGGGGTGGGGGGACATGCCAACCGTCTCCGCTGGGAGAGGTCATCCAGACGTGCTGTCTCCCTACACTGGGAGGAACAGTGTCTGAAGGTCCAAGGCAGAGGGTGGGCTCTGGGTTCTGTGAACAGTCAAGTTACAGGACTTTCCTTAGTGCAACAGAAACTAGGCCTTTCTCCCTCCTGACAACTTCTGCCCTAGTGTCTGTTTCTGAGGAAAGCGAAACTTTGGTATCCAAAGGGAGCAGGCAGTGAAAGGTTATTCTGTGAGGTAACTTCCTGTAGTCCCAGGGGTCTGAGGAAGGAGTGAGGAGCCACTGCAGAGCCTAGTTTGTTCTCCCCCATCACCTGCCACCCTATTGTGTGTGGGGGTGGGGTGGGGAGGGTCTGTGTGTCTGTGTGTCTCTGTGTGTGTGCTGTGTGTTTGTATATATATATATGGTATGTGTGTGTATGTGTGTATGGTATATGTATGTGTGTGTGGTGTGTGTGTATGTGTGTCTTTGTGTGGTGT
>JANHMN010000001.1:34466333-34479874 GCA_030674055.1 Rhabdomys pumilio
ATGTGTGTATGCCTTGTGGGGTATGTATGTATGTGCATGTGTGTGGTATGTGAGTATGTATATGTGTGCATGTGTGTGTGTGCATGTGTGTGTGTGTGTGTGTGTGTGTACAGGCCAGAAGACATCTTCAGGGGCCATTCCTCAGGCACCATTCAACCTGTAATGAATGAGTGAATTAATCAATTTTTAATTTTGAGACATGGTCTTGAACTGCCTTGGAGCTTGCTAAGTGTGCTAGGCTGGCTGGCCAGTGAGCCCTTGGGATACACTTTCCTCTGCCTCCTAAGTGCAGGGATGTATAAGCATGCCCTACCATATCTGGCTTTTCCACATAGGTTCTAGGTATTGAACACAAGCCCTCTACTTGTAGGCCAACCACTTTACTGACTGAGACACTGACTGAACGAGCTCCCTCAGCCCACACTATCACTTTGGTATAAGCAAATTGTCTTTGGTTTCAAAGTGTGTTCCCCATCTTTTCTCTAATACAAATTTCACTGCAAGCGAGACGGGTGTAGAATGAGTCTTATTGTCAACTTCACAAGTGTGGAAGAGAAAGTCCTCTATAAACAACAGCAAGTTGTTATACAGTAGCCAGAAAGCAGTCTCTGGGCCACTAGGGGATGCTTGTGTGTGCTAGCAGGTGGCCCAGGACTCTGGTCCTTTACCACTGGTCCCATACTCAAGAGCCAATGTTGAGGAGTTTGATGAAAAGAGCCAAGGTCAATGACAACACCAGAAACCAGCATGGCTTTCTGCACCCTGCCTGTCCTCACAAGGAAGAAACATTTGGCCTGTGCTGAGGTTGGGCTGCAGGTAGCACAGCTCAGGGTCCTCGGAGTTAGCTTAAACTGTGCTGGACTCCAGATGTGTAGTCACATCTGTGTTGTGATTTCCTACCTGTCGCCCTGAACTCTGGAGCTCAGTATATACTGGGTTACAATGACATGGGGTCTCTCTCATGACTGAATTCTGATGCTGTTCTAATTTCAGAATATGAAAGTAAGCTTTCTACCTCTTAGCTGTAATCCCCTTGTGTGCCCAAACATAGACACAGTCTCAGCACATTCAGTGTCCGCCTTGTCAGAGCTGTGACACGTATGGGTACTGTGGTCCTGTCACTGTCCTGAGTGATCTTGGCCTGTGTATAATAGATTCTGTGCACATACACATGCATGTAAGTGCTTCTGGGGTGTGGGGTGGGTGTGGAGGACTAATCTGTGTCGTCCATATTTCCACTCTAAACTTTTAGAGTTAGTTTAACTCTTGAAAACACAAAAGAAACATCTTATTTTGTATATGAGACCCACTGGGGTACTTGTGTATTAGTGGTAGGTAGGTAAGAAATTTCATTGCGATAGCTTTTAACCTGGGGTCTGACTCCAGTGGCTCCCATGAGTCTCCACCCCATCACATCTGTGGGGACTTACATTCCCTAGGGAAAGGCTTAGAGCTGGTGTCAGATTCTCAAACATGATCCTAATCCATAAAACCAATTCAGAGCTACTGTTGTGCAGAGAACTGAAGTATCAGGAGCCAAAATCCTTCCAAAAGCCAATTTACACTGGAGGGGACCTGTTATCTAGCATGTGGGTATCACATATCGTAAGTACGTGATGATCTATGTTGACTGAACTCAGGCAGAGATGCCAGACCCCACCATCCGAACCAGCAGCTGTCCCAGGGACTGGTTTCTGTCCCAAGTCACTTTAGCTCTGACCATCAGGGATTCTTTCTTCCTCAGTCTATAAAGTCACATCTGGTCTGTCAAGAAAACAAGTCCTAGCTTACTGTATATATCTAGAGCCAAGGAAATCAAGACAAGCAAATGATAAAAGCATTAGCCCCAGGCACGTTAAAAGACTCCCCTTCTTTTCCTTTTTTTATTGAAATCTATTTGCCAAGGGGACCCCCACCCTAATAACCACTGGTTTGGTAGATGTAGATGGGGCGGGGGAGGGGGTGGGTACTACAAATTCTGTAAGCCAAATACTTCTAGTGTGGCTTAATGGTTTTTAAAACTCAGTTTCTGTCAAAGTTTTGTTTCTGCCTGCCACATACCCTTACACATACACACTGCCCCCCACACCGCCCGTCCAACACACATACACTACTGCTTGCACTGGAATTTGATTTCTTTCTTTTTTCTTCCTGAAGTAGGAGAAAGCTAGGTAGACACAGCAATCCAGAAGGAGGGAGGGAGAGGAGACGGAGGGAATATATCATGGAGGTAAAGTCACTGATGAGACATTATTGTTAAACCCAGGAGATGTGGGGTTTCCCCAGAGAATTGTGCACAGCAAAAAGCCACTCGAAAATTGGAACACATAGTTGAAATTTAACAAACTGCAGGCCAGTGACCCCGGAGAGCAGAAAGCAAGGTCAGCTCTCACCAGGCGATGGGCAGGCCTCCCCCGTTTATTCCCGGTGACTCAGGAATTCAGGGAGCAGAGCCAAGAGTGAAGCGGGACATGGGCAGCCGGCATGTAGTCAGGACCCCCAAGACTGTGCCTTTTCTTCTCTGGAACTCAGTGTTCGGCCAGCCAAGAGTCACAAGGGCAGGAGAGCAACAGAGACAGCCACAGCAGCATAGAAATCGAGAGAGAGTTAAAAATGAAGCCGAACTGTGCTATATAGCAGGAACATTGACAAGAGAGGAAAGTTGTGATCCCAAAAGCCAGCTTTCCTCCATCCACAGCCACGGAGGAGGGGGAAAGGGCGGAGGAAACTCAAGATTTCCCAGAATGGCGGTCTTAGCATCCGCCTCATCTCGGCTGAATTTCCACAAATAAAAATAAACATCCACAGACAACGGACAGATTTGCTTCTCAGCAAGATTTCAAAGCTGTGCACAGGAGTGGGCGAGAAAACAGGAAGGTGGGAGGGGTGAGGTGGGGTAGAAAACGGGATGGAGGGGCAGAGGGGCCTGCACAACCTGGGCCAAATCAGATGGGAATCCTCCTCCAACCCCTCACCAAAACACACTGAAGTATTAAAGGGATGCATAGGTTTTGTTGTTGTTGGGTTTTTGTTTTGTTTTGTTTTGTTTTGTTTTGTTTTGTTTTGTTTTAATGAGGTGCGAACATTTTAGGTATGCTGGCAGTAATGATGCCCTGGGCTCAGCTCTGAACCTCTGGGTTTCAGGTTGCCTGCTGTTAGCCTGAAAAAGTCCCAGGTGAAAATGAATGAATGTTAGAGCTTTGGAGGTGAGTCCCAGAGAAGCTAAACCATGGAGAAAATCCAGCCCCACCTGATTTGTTCCGTGCTTCCTCAATTCAGATACAAATGTGTGTGTGTGTGTGTGTGTGTGTGTGTGTGTGTGTGTGTGTGTGAGAGAGAGAGAGAGAGAGAGAGAGAGAGAGAGAAAGAGAGAGAGGAGACACTAAGACAGGGTTGGGTAGAGAAAGGCTTTTGGATTATTTGAGGATGACAACATCCAGTTCTGACCTCTAAAGGAAAGAGGAAAAACACAGCTGGCCCCAGTTGGTGCTAACTCCCACTATGTTCCCTCAGCTCCACAGATTCCCAGGTCTGAAGGTTGCTCCCACCCTACCCCCACCCTTGCTCTGTACCCAGCAGGGGTAGGTGCCGGTCACAGTGGCTTACTGAGATTTTTTCCTCTTTCTTTGTTAATGAGAAGTGACTTGGCATTTAATAAAACCGTATTTATACAAGGGCTACGTGTGCACAAGAAACAACCCAGGAGAAGGGCCCAGCGAGCGTCCCCCCACCCCTACCCCCGGGCCGGAATGACAGTGGCTGTGCGCCAACCAGCTGCAATAACAGCCAGGCCACAGAGGCTAGCCATGTTCCTCCAGGGGGCCGTGGGGTCTGCCCTGGCCACCCCGTGCCTGCCTGAGGATCATTTTCCTAAAACCAGGATGGGAACAGGAAACAATGAAAGCAAAATCTCATTTAATGCTTGCTATTTCTTTTAAGTTCTTCATTGGTAATTTATTTGCTTTTAATGTTTAGCTGCCCTGTTCATTTGTACCGGGGAAGGCACATTTCAAGGGCACCAGACGACTAGACAGGGTGTTTACACTTTGCTAGGCGCTCACGTGTTCTGCTTTACTTAATTCTTTCCTCATTGAAGCAGAAGCAGGACCGGGTGTTTTCCTCTGCCCCACCCACCTTTGCCTCCTTCCCTCTCTTTAAGAGAAAGAGCAGGCTGAGCACCTCTGAAGCTCCACGCTTGTTCTTGAAGCCCAGAGGTATTTGGGTTACGAGTATTACTGTTTCGTCTATAAAAACTGAGCTTGTAAAGTCCAACTCCCTTTGTTCAGGTGGATAAAAATTTTGACCCTGGCTGGAACTTGGAATTATCTGCAAAGATCTCGAAAATACCCAAGTAGTCTGTACTTTGGGGGCTAGAAGTGTACCTTGTTTTTTCTTTTCTTTCTTTTTTTTTTCTTTCTGAGACAGGGTCTCATTTAGTCTAGCCTGGCCTTAAATGCCTCCTGTAGCCAAGGGTGACCTTAAATTTCTATCCTTGTGCCTCCAACTCCCCACGCATTGGAATTACAGGTGTATACTACCATGGTTAGGTTTTTACAGTGCTGGAGATCAAACCCAGGGTCTAGTAGGCTTGTTGGGCAAGTTCTCTACAACTGAGCTGTGTCCCCATCCCCACACGTGCAGCTGTTACAGCGTTCCTGGTGACTCTGTGTTCAGCTAAGCTGAGGACGACTGCTGCTCTCAGGGACCAGTGTTCTTTGTGCTGAGCTTTCTCAGCTGAGGAGCTTTGAACAAGTTGGTTGGAGTGTTTGTGAGCTAAGTCAGAGTAGGAGGCACAGTGTTGGCACCACGGCCTCCGCTCAGTGCCTGGCCCCTGCAGGTACCTGCTGCAGCTGAACAGAGCAAGTCCATCTAAGTAAGTGATGGAGACTAGTAAAACTTCTGGTTTCTAAACCCAATGAACAGCAGAAGAAAGGTATGCTGGTTTGAATAGGAACGGCTCCCATGAATGTATGTATTTGAATGCTTGGCCATAGGGAGTGGCACTATTAGGAGGTAAGGCCTTGTTGGAGGAAGTGTGTCACTGTGGGGGCCAGCTTTGAGGACTCCTATGATCAAACTATGCCCAGTGTGGAATCTAGTCTCCTGACTGCCTCTGGATCAAGATATAGAACTCTCAGCTCCTTCTCCAGCAGCATGTTTGTCTGGACGCTGCCATGGAAGTGCCCCATCATGATGATAATGGACTGAACCTCTGACACTGTAAACCTGCCCCAGTTAAATGTTGTCCTTTAAAAGAGTTGCCTTGATCATAGTGTCTCTTCACAGCAATAAAACCCAAACTAAGAAGGTTTTCTGGTCTTGTTTGATAAGTAAACACCCAGACCAGTAGCCCCAGCAAGGGGTCAACTATAGTTTGTATCTTGAGTGTCACACAAGGGCCCATCTGTTAAAGGCACACTCTCCATCCTGACACTAGTGGGGATGGCAGAACGTGAAAGGGATAGGGCCTAGAGGGAGGTCTTTGGACTATCGGAAGGTCTGCCATTGAATGGCATGGTGGGAACTCCAAGACTCTACCTTGTTCTTTTGCTTCCTGGCCAAGAAATGAGTGGATTATTCCACCGTGTATTCAGCCACAGTGTGCTGCCTTGTTACAGGACTCAGAATGATGAGGCCCATCCATCACAGACTGGGATCTCTAAAACTGTGAACCAAAAGAAGCCCTTTCTCTGACAGATTAGGTAGGGTATGTGTTATGGTAACACAGAACTGACTAACACAAGGTCTAGTCACTAATGGATAATTTTGTCCAGATGCAAATCTCATCTGGCTCTACCCAGGACTTAGAGACCTGAAGACAGTGCCCCAGAGGAGGCAAGGGTTCTTGTAGTCTGCTGTAGGACAGAGATGTTCCGGCCACCGGCTGTTAGTTTTTTCTGCAGTATGGGAAGCATCAAGAGCATCTCTGAGGCCCAAGACAATTTGTGGTGGCCTCCTCAGGTCCTGACCCCTTCTACCTACTTTGGAGGCCTATCCCAATGAGCTGGGGGAAATTACACAGTAACTTCCAAGGGAAATTCAAAATAAACTCTGCCAGAAACTATGAGGCCTATTTTATTTTGATTCATTTTAAAGAATTCATCTGGCTTCTTTTAATCTCCTTTCTTTCCTTTTCTGTGTATTTTCCCCCAAAGACAAGGCCTCCTGTGTCCTAGGCTAGCTGAAGATGATCATTAAAGTCTGGCATTCCTGCCCCCGCCTCCTAAGTGCTGGGATTACAGATGTTTATGTGTGCTGCGGAGCTAACCCTGGCTTTGTGCATGGAAGGCAAGCACTCTTACCAACTCAGCAACAATCCTGTCCCCAGCTTAAAGACAAGCTAAGTGGGGGGGAGGGGGAGGGAAGGAGAAAGACAGAAAGTGTGAGAGAGAGAAAGAGAGAGAGAGAGAGAGAGAGAGAGAGAGAGAAAGAGAAAGAGAAAGAGAGCTAGAAAGGAGGAGAGAGAGCAAGAGAGAAGGCTAGAGAGAGGGTCTACAGAGGGAATTCCAAGACAACCAGGGCTACACAGAGAGAGAGCTACAGAGAGGAAGACAGAGCAAGAGAAAGGGAAAGAGAGCATTAAAGAGCAAGAGAGAGAGAACTAGAGGGAGGGGAGAGAACAAGAGAGAGAGAGAGAGAGAGAGAGAGAGAGAGAGAGGAGAGTATTTTCTGAGATTTGAGAAAACAACCATGAAAACAAACAAACAAAAAAGATGTAAATTCCATAATAACTTTAGAATATCTCAATATCTTAGTGAGTAACATTCCTCATGGCACAGCTTCAGAAATTAAAATATAAGCAAAAAGAAATATACAATTGGGGTGCTAGAAACAGCCTATCTTTTCTAAAGGATTCTAATGAATACTGTGTAGCCTCTAGGGACCCCCGTAAGAATCACCTAAGGAATGAAGCAGCTCCCCACCAGCAGGGCTGGGGACTTGAACTTGTGTGGTTCTGCACCCTCTCATGATCTCATACATCCTAAAGTTTGACACCTCTGTGCTCCACTGTACCTTTCTCCACTGTACCTTTCTAGCAAAAGGCAACATCCATGGACTCTGGGAGTCTGGTTACAGCTCTGGAGCAGAAGGCTGGCTTAACCATCCAGCATTCCCAAAATGTTGAGATTATGAACGTTTCTATTTTGTTTTTCTACCTAGAAAGAAGACCTTTGGGGGTCAAGGACAGATCAAAAGGAAAGAATTTGAACCCCTCTCTCATTTGTTGTAATTTATGAATGCTTTGCACAGTTTTTCTCTCTCCCTACCTTTTCCTACTATTTTATACACAGGTATGTCCAACTTATGGCCCACAGACTGCAGATTCCAAGGTAGCTATGTAGGAATCCCAATACACCTACAGTTGACAATGTCATGTTACAATGTCAAAAGGTGGGACACCCTGGAAGTATCACACTTGCTGTCTAGAGGAACATTAGAACCAGGATGGAGTCGATGTCTTGCCTGTAACCATGGGCTGAGAACTCACTAGTCTGCAGAGGATGGAGAGCACTCTTTTCACATTTGGGGTGGATATACATCTCCACATCACATGCTCAGGGGCAAACCGAACTCCTTTCCCTTGCTACTCTTCTAGAAGAACTAGGATTTTGGAATATCCTCAAGGCTTCTCACGAGCATCAAGCACACACTTTCCTTAATGTCAATTCTCCAATGGCCAGCCTGCTCCCAGGAATCGCCTCCCAAGTAAGGTACGTGGAACCCTTTCCTTACCACACGGAAGAGTTTGAAGAAGTCTACATTGGCATACAGAGTGTCTTCCATCCACTGTAGGGTGACCTGGGAGAGGGGACACAGGGCATCACGTACAGTCTGTGCCCCCCAACGCTGGCTGAAGATGAGGAAGCGTTGTAAGAGGTCCTCGCTGCAGGCAATGTTTGTCAGTTCCAAGTCTGGGACTCCATAAGCAAACTGTAGGGAGAAGAAAAGATGCTAGAGAAATCCTTGCAGGAAAACATTACCACCCTCCTGAACAAGGGTACCACATCCTGACCCACAAGCCTGACGGACAGACCACATCCCATGCCAAAGGGGATGGACAGAACAGACGGAGAATGTCTGCTAGCTAGTTGGTTTAACACACACACAGATTAGCTGATAGTGACAATTGCCTTTAATCCCAGTAGAGGTGAGGTAGGCGGATCTGTGAATTAGAGGCCACCCTAGTCTACAGAGGGAGTTCCAGGACAACCAGGGCTACACAGAGAAAAAAGTAAAACCAAACAAAACTCCAAAACACACAGATTAATTTGAGTCATCATCTGGGTGACATCATATAAGGGTACTTGATGCTGGCAGGAGGCAGAAGAAAAGCTGTGTGGTACTGTACTTCGAGAAGGTTTGACAGGCCATTGCTCATCTCGAAAATGGAGGGAACCTCCGGCCAAGAAGTGTGTACGGTCTGTAGAAGGTGGCTATGATGGGCAAATAGGTTTTCCTTTAGACATCGCGGTGAAGAATATGACTTAATGGCACCTGACTTTCAGACTTCTGACCTGGAGACTCATCAGATAATAAACCTGTGTGGCTTTAAGCCTTCAGGTTCACAGTCATCTGTTACAGCAGTAATAAAAATTCAAACCCTACCTTAAATCTCACTTTATCGGAAAGCTTTGTAAAGATTGAGAGATCTCCTTGGAAAAGGAAGCTAAGGTGCCATCACGACCTTCTCCCAGTGACTGAAGTGGAGGAGGAGTGAAAACAGTTACAGTGACATTGACCAACTTCTCACTAGAATTACCACATAAAAACATAAGATGGCCAGGTCAGTTCGATTTTGATTTTTGTTACTGTTTTTTGTTTGCTTGATTATTCGAGGCAGGGCCTCACCTTAGCCCAGGCTGACCCGGAACTTATTCCTTAGCTTAAAGTAATTTTCCTATCTCAGTCTCATTTCTTATCTCAGTCTCCTGACATTACAGGAGCAAGCCTCCATACCTGACACAGTTAAATTCGAATTTCAGCTATACAACGAATAACTTTTAGTGTGTCTCAAATAAATTACAAAGGGAACATAATTATGCTGATTTTTTTTTTTTTTTTTGTGATTCTCTGAAATTCTGAATCAAATATATAACTCGGATTTTATCCACAATCCTGGGCCTAGACAGCCCACATCCCACACCCCTTTAGAAGCTCACAGACAGTGACTTGGAACACCATGACTGTGATGCCCTCCACAACTAATACGGAAAAGAAGAGGTCTCAACCCTAGCCAGGGCTTCTTGGTTGCCTAGAGTGTTCACTAGCATTCCAGAGTTCCAGACTCTGAACCATGGAACAAATTCATAAGACTAAGCCCTGAAGACACCGTGTAACACCTAATCACACAGACCTTCACTGGAAAGCAGAGCAGGCCCAGGCTCTGTCACCCTCACAGAAACATGGAGACTACACTGGTCCCTCCACGAGGCACAGGCTGATGGTAGATCAGCTCTTGTCAGTCAGTCTGGAGACCTGTAATAGGGTGTTCCCACAGATCACTCTGCCTTTGCTCCCACCTCATTTTGTATCTCTGGGCAAAACCCCATCCTCTCTCTAGACAGAAGCTCAAACCATATTGATAGTTCATTCTGTCTGGTCCTCTCATACTCCAGAGGAAGAGGCTGATGAAAGGGGACCAGGCAACAACACACGTACACAGGGATTAACTAGTGCCCTAGTTTTCATTCCATTGCTGGGCTGAAACTCCATGACCAAAAGCAACTTGGGGAGGAAAAGCTTTATTTCATTTCACAATTTACAGTCCATCATGAGGGGAAGTCAGGGCAGGAACTCAAGGCAGGAAGTTGGAGATGGGAACTGAAGAGAAGCCATGGAAGAGTGTCACTTACTAGCCTGCTTTCCATGGCTTGCTCAGTCTTCTTTCTTATACCCTGCAGGACCACCTGGCAATCCCAAGCATGGTATTGCCTACAGTAGGCTGGGCCCTTCCACATCAGTCAGCAATTAAGAAAATGCCCCACAGACTTGCTTACATGCCAATATGATGGGGACTGTCTTAATTAACGTCACTGTTGCTTACCATGACCAAAGCCACTTGGGGAGGAAAGGGTTTATTAGGCTTATGCTTCCTCATCTCTGTTTATCACTGAGGGAAGTCAGGACAGGAACTCAAACAGGGCAGGAACTTTGAGGCAGGTGCTGATGCAGAGGCCATGGAGGGGTATTGCTAACTGGCTTGTTCCTCGTGGCTTGCTCAGCCTGCTTTCTTATAGAACCCAGGACCACCAGCCCAGGGATGGCACCACCCACAATGAGCTGAGAGTCCTGTTCATCAATCACTAATTAAGAAAATGCCCTACAGGCTCACCTACAATCTGATCTTACGAGGCATTTTCTTAATTGAGCTTCCCTTTGTCTCAGAGAACTCTAGTCAAGGCCAAATTGACAAACAAACAAACAAACAAACAAAAACCTAATTGACAAAATCTCACTTATCCAATCACTTACTCTTTCAACGTTATTCGATGAACTATTGTTCAGGGATGAGAATGGTGACTGGGGAATCTAGAGGTGAGGACCACAGGCTTCCTGTCCTTTGAGGAGTTCTCTAACTAGCTGCATATACTGGCAGTTAGACAGTATAAGTGTAAGATCAAATAAACCAAAACTAGACCGTGAAAGGAGAAGAATCAGAAAGTTCAGTCAGCGCTGAGATAAACTCAGTGGCAGAATACCTACCTACTGTGTGTGACACTCTGGGTGTCAAGCCTACCTTAGAAGAGAGATCGAGAGCAACCGTTGGTGGGAGAGAGAAGGGGAGGAAGAGAGAGCAAGAGAGTAGTTAGTCAAAGCTCCTAGAATTTACCAGCCATGGCAGTTACAGGGCTGGCCTATAATCCCAGCACTCAGGAGGTAGAGGCAGGAAGATCAGAAGTTCAAGGCCATCCTCAGCTAACAGTGAATTTGAAGTCAGCCTGGGCGACATGACTACCTGTCTCAAAAAATAATGGTGACAAAGTACTTGGTGCTTATTAAGGGTGTCTGGCAACATTCTAAGTGGTTCGCACATACTAATATTTTCAATCTCTTCTTATAACCACCATGTACGGTAGGCATTTTGGTGTTGAGGGAACAGGCATAGAGTGGTGCATTCGTGTGATTCACACAGAGTGTGGGCCTCGCAGAGATCTGACTCCGAGAGACTCGCCAACGCTTACTAACTCTGGTGAGTAAGGAGGAGTGAGAACTGGCCAAGGAAAGGAGTCTTATGATGTCTTCATTGGGGATGCACCATCTGGACTGGGGCCTGAAGCTTCCATAGGAGTTTTCGAGGCTGGACAGATGGGATGAGACAGAACTGGACTCCTCGCTTTGTTCAATGATTTCCTAGAAGCAAAGCGGTGTTGAGATGCCCTTCAGAGCTGTACCAGGAAGAGAGGACCGGAGGGAAACTACGAATGCTGATGAGGAAAGAGTTCCTGCTTAGTGGAGATAGTGAATCACAGCTTCCTCCAGGGACACTGAAAAGGCATGTTGACGTTGTGGCTGTAAGTTCTAGAGGCCATGTTGGATAAAGGTCACAGAACTTAGATGGGGTAGAAGTCAAGATGAGGGTGGAGGGGTGGGTGACCAGCTGAGAAGCAAGGTGGCCTGGGAGATACAAAGGGAGCCGCATGGGGGCAGGGAGTGGCCTCTCAGGAGTGACAGGGAAGCTGTGGATCTTGCTGACCTCAGAGCACTGGCTACTCCAGTCAGGAGCCAGTAGTACAACCTGGTGACCTGACCCTCGTTCTCCCTGTAAAGAACCTCAGTCCTGGTGCCAAGAGGGCAGCAGCCACTTGGACTCCAAAGGTCACGGCTGTACAAGCTTGAAGGAAATTTCCCCTAAATCCCAACTCTTATCTCGGCCTCCCTTTTATGACCGACTGGAAATTGTCACAGGCATTGCCAGAACTGGAATTTTATGAGCTGAAGAAAAACCAAACGGGAAAACTGGGCCATCAGTGCTGATGACAACTCTGGGTGATGAAGATGGAAGGCAGGCTGTGCCAGGCAGTCAGCCCAGATGCTCGGCCTCATCAGGAACTGACTCTTCTTCTTTGCGTGTCTGTTTCCAGGGATAACCATAGAGTCTGGATGATCAGAAAGCAGGCGTGGGCTCCTTCAATGTGGTGTGGAGAACCAGCATAACGACCCCTTCTTCATCAGCTGTTCCCACTGGGTGGGGAGGGTCTCCTCCCTCATCCAGACCCAGATGGCAGCATCTTGTATAAACCTTCATCTCAAGACTGACTCATGCTCTGAAATTCCCGACTTATGTTTTGGTGTTCCCTGGAGTTGGGCGGGGGTCCTGTCCACAAGAGCAATGGCCTTCCAGCCCGAGCTTGTTAGTCTCCCAGGAAGCTTGCTAATCCAAACAGCCATCCCTGTTCCTAAAAGCTTGGGCTCGACTGAGCTGGTAGGGCCAGGGAACTTGCGTTTCTAACAGGTACTCCTGTGTCTTAGATGCTAATGAACACTGGGCTGTGAGAGCCAGTCTAGTTTATTATGTCGGACTCGGTGTGGGACTTGGTGTGGGAAGCACTTAATCCCACTTAGGATCTGGGGAGTTTTAGTTGTAGCAGTCTGTGCAGAATAACTTTGTCACTAAATGCCTCAGTTTCCCCCACACTTTGTCCCATTTCAGGATTACTATAAGGGACAGAAGCAAATAGATATGAAAGTCACGCATTTCTGTAACTATTAACATAATAATAATTATAATATACAATATACTAACAGTAATTGAAAATTATTAAAATGAATGAAATAAATTTATAGAGGGGTCAGAAACATCTAGAACGAGCTGGAAAGCATGTGGCCCAGGAATACAGAGGTGACCCTTCTGCCCTTGTCAGATGTAGTAACTGTTAGAATCACCCTTTATCCACCCTGTTCTTTTTTTTTTTTTTAAGAATTATTTTAATTATATGTCTCTGTGTGTATTGTTCTGTGTACAGATGTGCTCACATGGGTGCAGGTGCCCAAGGAGGCTAGAAATGTGGGAGCCCCTAGAAGCTGGAGGTTGTAAGCCAACTGACAGGGTGCTGGAAACCACACTTGGGCCCCGTCTTAGTTCTTGTTCTATATAGCCACTCTGTATGCTAGAAAAACACATGGTCAAGGCAACTGTTACAAAAGAAAGCATTTAATCAGGACATTGATTAAAGTTTCAGAGGTTGGTCATTATTATGGTGGGAAAGATGGCGAGTATTCGTCAGACTGGAGCAGTAACTGAGAGCTACATTCTGATGTGCAGGCGGGAAGAGAGAGACTGGGCCTGGCGTATGCTTTTAAAACCTCAAAACGCACCCACAGTGACACATTTCCTCCAACAAGGCCGTACCTAAACCTTCTAATCCTTTCAAACACTTTCACAAGCTGCTGACTAAGCATTCAAATACTGGAGGCTATGAAGGCCATTCTTATTCAAACCACCACACAGAGCAGAGTGTGCTTTTAATCACTAAGCTATCTCTTCAGCCCCTAACACACACACACACACACACACACACACACACACACACACACACACA
>JANHMN010000001.1:34479884-34498603 GCA_030674055.1 Rhabdomys pumilio
ACACACACACACACACACACACACACACACACACACACACACACACACACACACAAGAGTTCTTGGCTGGAGCTTTTCCCTTAAGTGCTTGGCTGACTTTCTCCTTAGTAGGGGAACTCTTATCCTCCCAACAGCCAGGAGACACAATCTGTTTACATCAACCCTCCTGTGGGATGTCAGTATCCTGAGTCATGGGCTTTGCCTGTCTGGTCCACACTGCTCTAGTACTTATAGCTGTCAAGTATATTTCAAGATTTGATTAGTAAATAGATGGTGAGATTCCCCTTCTCTACAGGGTAGGTTCAGCCTCATAGTTGCTCTGCTTCCTTCAAGTTTCAAAACCCTGGGGAGTCTTATGGGTACTGGTGCTGCTTCAGAGTCCTGTGAGGGGAAGCTTGGTGACTCCTTAACCCCCAGGCATATCCCTGAATATGGAGCATGAGTCGTGAATTCTGAACACGGAAGCAAAAGAGAAAGGAAACCAAATAACCTTTCTCTTTCTCAGGCTGGGTACTTCTCCCTCTCCAATGGGCCTCACCTACCTGCTCCACGCGAAGTTGGGAGTTGACCAGAAGATGGGCAACTGAGTCAGACAAGACAATGTTTGTCGTGAGAAATCGTGTCAGTATCTCTTCATCTTTTAGGATGTCTCGGATTTGTAATCCTCTTCCTGCGTGTGAATGAAAGAAGACAACGTTGAAGGGAGATGAGTCAAAATGAGAGCAGCAGCTAGAACTGACTGAAAATGTCTCTGCTTGGCTCTCAGAAGGCTGTGTTCTTGGCTTCCTTGGGAACTCTGGGAGGCTGTGGCTGTTGCTAGTATCTGCCACCCACACAACTCCACTGAAGAGCCCTGGCACCATACAATGGGAAGGCACAGAGGTGGGAAAAGTTAACCTAGGGTGGGTTGGGAGCAGAGCACTTTTTAGGCTTGGTCTGCGAGGGTGGCTTTCAGGAGAGTGAAGGGTAAGAAACTACGGCAGGGGAATTTTGGCTCTGGAGAAATATTTGGCAACATCTAGAGACATCTTTGGACAGTGTCAGGGGAGAGAGACCAGTGACATTGCTAAACATTCATAGTGGACAGATCAGTGCAGTGTACAGATGACTCCCCAAAGAGTCATCTCCCCAACAAATGTCAGTGGTTCTGAGCCTAGAAACCCCTGCTCTACCTGTATACCCTACCAGAAAATTCATTGTTTTGATAACTTCCTGCGAATTAGGAGGACAAAAAACATCAGTTAAAAAGTCACTAAAATCAGTGGCTTTTCTATCTATCTCCAGATAAGATGCTTCGACAGAAGTCAGAAAACTGTGGAAGATGAGAAGCTCTCCTATGATCCTGGACTGGAGCATTCATAAGTTGAAAACGATGAATGCCCAGAGTAGTCTATAAGTTCAATGTCATTCCCATAAAAATTTCAATTACATTCTTCACATAATTAGAAAAAAAAAAAACAAACCAATAATCTCAAGTTTCTTATGTAAGCAAAAGGACCTCAAATACCCAAGGTGTTATTGTGGATAAAGAATTCAGGTACTACAACAGAGCCAAGGCAACAAAGCCAGAATAGCACCAGAACAAAGCCAGATGGTAGCCAATGGGATGAAAACCCAGAATCATACCCACACGGTATAGTCACCTGCTTCTTGGGCACAAACGGCGAAAACATACATTGGAGGAGACAACAGTTTCTTCAGCAAATGGTACTAGAAAACCCAGACAGAATAACGAAACTGGATTCCTGTTTCTCACTCTGTATAAAAGTTAATTTTAAATGAGATAAAGCCCTTAGTAAAAGTCTGAGTCTCTGAAATTGCTTGAACCACTTCAAGATCTAGATACAAGTAAGGATTTTCCAAGAGTCAATTCCAAAAATTGACAAATGGGATTTCATGAAATTACAAATCTCCACAATGAAGGAAAGTTACCAGTGCAGAGGAGCAGCCTACAGACAGGAGAAAATCTTTTCCTGCTATATATCTGGTAGACTATTAATATCTGGACTAGTTAAAGAATTCAAATAACTAAATACCGACCCAAAATAATCCAATCAATAAGTGGGCAAATAAAATAAACAAACAGCAAGACAAAGTATACGTGATCAATAGCTGTGTGCAGAATAGCTTGGTGGGCAAGATGGCTCAGTGGGTAAAAGTGTTTGCCACCAAGCTGACAGCCTGAAGGGTTTCTTTGTTGTTGTTTTGTTTGTTTGTGACAGTTTCTCTGTAACCCTGGCTGTCCTGGAACTCTCTCTGTAGATCAGGCTGGCCTGGAATTCACAGAGATTTGTCTGCCTCTGCCTCTAGAGTGCTGGGATTAAAGGTGTGTGCCACCACCGCCTGCCTCAAAAAAAAGAATTTTTTTTAAGCAAAGGGGGGAAAAATCCCTGTTTCTGGATTAGAGATGTCCAATCTGTTCTCACCGAGGTTATGATGGATGAGAACCCTTCTGTGGTTTCTGTTAGCTCAACTTAGGGTTAAAACTCTGGGTATTGGCATGAACAGGGCAATTAAAAGTAAGAACAGCTTCATGAAAGGGGGCAGTTTCAGGCCTGTTGCCCTGGCTTGTCCTGGCCAGCCTTAGCCACATTTTGTCCAGCTTCACTCAAAACCTTTTAGAAGCAAGAATTCTTTCTCGCCAGGCGGTGGTGGCGCACACCTTTAATCCCAGCACTTGGAAGGCAGAGGCAGGCGGATTTCTGAGTTTGAGGCCAGCCTGGTCTACAGAATGAGTTCCAGGACAGCCAGGGCTACACAGAGAAACCCTGTCTCGAAAAACCCAAAAAAAAAAAAAAAAAAATTCTTTCTCAAGGAGGCATAAAGGACCCCTTACTGTGAAGTCCTTTCCATGTGATCATGGTCACCACATAGACCAGATGTTGTAGTGGTAATAAGACATAAAGGAATCTGAAGCACTTAACTCCCAGGCCTGAAAGTAGTTAGTACTCAATAAATGTTTACTCTGACAGCGTTAATATCATCCCCACCCCTCCGGAGAATTCACTCCAGTACCTGCCACTTCTGTTGCTTCCTGGACAGGTATCAGAATCAAACAGGCTACTACTACAGTTTATGAGATATTGACCAGAGAAGAGTCCACAGGCTCAGCTTCTAGAAGTCATCTCAATATGAAGGCAAAGCCCTGGATATGTAATGTCAGTCATTATGGCCCAAGTTCTCCAGGTGTCTGGTGCCCTGTTAAGCTCTGTTTCTCCAAGGATCATACCCTTCCGACTCCCTTTCTCCTTCTGACTCCAGCTTCATAGCAAGCTATACTTCCCACCCAAACCTTTCCCTCTTCAGGCAAGTGCTTGACAACCTCCATCGCTGTTTCAGGGATGTAATGTTTCTGTATGGTGGCATAACTAGATCCACACTGCCAAAGATAATTTCCTATTGCAGGGCAGGGGTCAAGCCCGTACATCTGCCACTATCTAGGGCGGGGAGCAACTGTCCCTGATGTTTCCGTACAGCAGCCTCTTGTCAGGTTGCATGCCTTTGAGCTAGGCCTGGGGGAAACCCACTCTCACTGTCCAAAGACTGTAAGAACCTGAAGGTAGGGTCCCCCTGGAGTCGCAGGGCCAAGGAGAAGATACTGTGTTCAATCTTTGTGTTCCTTTCCTTTGGGTAACATACAGATCCTGTCTTTTTCCAAGCAGCCCCCTCTGTTCTCCTACCTCTGTGGTGTCAGCTCAACTGTTCTCTTGTAGTTAGTTACTCCTTTAGATACAGACTTGCAGGTCCTCACTGTCTGTGTGTATTCTGCACACAGTAGAGTGCATGCATGCTCGCACAAACATTCGAGTACAGGCATGCATGGGTGGTTTTTTTTTTTCTTCTTTTTTACATCCCTTGTTCTGCCTAGCCATATTGGGTACACAGAGTTAAGACCTCAAAGTCATTCTTTCTCTCCTCTCTCTCTCTCTCTCTCTCTGTGTATGTGTGTGTGTGTGTGTGTGTGTGTGTGTCTTCTTTTTGTCTTTCGCCCAGCTTTAAGGCCTGACATAGTATCAAGGCCTCAATAAATGTCTGTTGAATGACTCCAGGCACTCAATAAATACCTGTGCTCTTATCCTGAGAGTGAAACCCCATTCGGTTGTTTAGTTTTTAGTTATTCTTTAACACACTCAGCTGCCATTGCATACAAACCTTGGGAGAAGCAGCGAGACAGAGTCATTTTGTCCGAGTATCACACAACTGTGGCCTGGTTGAGTCAGGGGTGGGGCGGGAAGAGAAGGGCAGGGACACGGAGAAGCACACACCTGAGGAAGGTGTGGGGGCTACCCTGCCAGCAGAGTGTGGGGCCCAGGGTCTGAGCGACAGAGTGATACCAGACAAGCCCTACATTAGATTCCTGAGGGAGAGTGTGAAGCCGGGAGGGAGTGGAGGGAGGGGTTGCTGAGTAAAGAAAACTACATTTTTATTTAAAATGTGGTTCTACTCGTTCTCCTCCCTGGGAAGATTGGAGGCTGAGAGTAGGGGGTGGAGGGTAGCTGAGGGTGAGGTTTCCGGAAGAAGGGTTTAAAGATGAGACCACAGAGCCGGCTGGGGATAGGGGCTATGTCTGTCTGCAGCTGGTAGCTCCCCATTAATCCTCCCCTGCAGAGAATGCAGCCCTACAGGTTTGCTGTGAGAGAAAAGTGCTGTCTGGGTCAGCACTGACATACTTTCCCAGGGGACTGAGAACCCCACAGGCAAAAGCTTCGGCGGCTGCAGCTGTCCACCCAATTCTGAGACTGAGATCCTCATGGTAACTTCAGATTTCAGCAGTCACCTTGACCAACATCCTAGAACCTCCTACTCCTGCCACCTTGACTAGGCATCAATGACAAGCCCAAATTTCCTCCTAAGACCATATCATTTACTTGGCTATGGTCCCTGGACTCCTGTAGTTTCTGACCCCAGCTTCTGGGGAACCTTGGAAGGCTACCCTGATCTTCTGTCCCCCAGCTATGCGCCCTTTAGAAGATTCCCCCACAGCTGAAGAGCCTGCAGAAAGATCCACTTGCCTGCCCAGTCACCCTCAAGTTCTGTTTTTTTTTTGTTTTTTGTTTTTTTTTTTGGCTTAGAAAGTAGTGCTTTGGGTTCCAGACACTGCAGCAACCACGGAGAACTTCTGCTTGGAACGAGTTCTCTCCACTCCCTGCAGCCAGACTCAGTGTCACAGTCAGACACCTCAGTGCCAAGTGCACTTGATGGCAGCCCCTTCTGAATGAAGGGAGGAAAGTCACCCTGAGATCAAGGCAGTGGCTGTCTATCTTACCTGCTTGCTTAGCCTTGGACAAAGCATCTTTATGGTTGGCACATTCGCCCCCTCTGATTTCTTACTATTAAAGGGCAAATATGAACTAGGCATTTTGGTTCATGCTTATAACTCCAGCACTTTGGAGACTGGGGGCAAGAGGTTTGCCACAAGTTCTAGACAAGTCTGAGCTACACAAGTTCGAGGCTGTCTGAGCTAAGTATGGACCTGTCTCAGAAATTAGATAGATAGACAGACAGATAGATGGATGGATAGATAGATAGATAGATAGATAGATAGATAGATAGATAGATAGATAGAAAACGCTGGCTGTTTCTACCTTCTAGAGTCCTTCAGACTTGAGCTAACTGAAATAAGTACATTTTCAGACAAGCAAAGACAGATATTTATAGATATTTGTAGATATTTATAATCTAGGCTGTAGAAACGATGACCAGGAATATGGACTCTACTGCTTCGGAAGTAACTTGAATGTGACTAAGCAATCCTAACCCGGTGATCTGAATGTACTCCTGGTCCAGGCTGCAAAGGCAGAGAGATGGGAGAGGTCCAGATTCTATTTCCAGTCTTTTCCCCTCCTGACCCCCCATGCTCTCAAAGCCATCTGTTTCCCCATATGGTGAGAGGCATCATTGTCTACCATTGTCTCTAGGGGCCCTGTGGGCAGGCACTCAACAGCATCCATCTCTCTATTACCCAGAGACTGGGCTAGTCTATGACTCACACAGTAGGAGCCAAATGTGTGCTGAGGTCAAGGAGCTGTACCACAGGCTCAGGTGAGGAGGGCTGGCTGCATCACACCACCCTAACTTGACTGCAACTCGGATAAAAGCTGCTCTGTCTGGCCGCTCTTACCTCTTGACTCCCCCCCCCCCCCCACCCCCCCCCCCCCCCCCCCCCCCCCCGTAGTCCTTTCCTTGTCCCTGTCATTTTCTGAGGGTAATCTTTACAGTCACCACCTTTGTCTTAGGAACACACATCTTTCTACAGCACCAGCTGCTGCCTCTGAACTCTATTATTGGAAGTGTCTTCACCCACTAGTGGGCATTTCTTGAAAGACACCCTCTACCCAGGCCTGTGGCAACTTCTAGATGGTTCCTAGAGTTTTACCTCCTCGCAGTCTCTGAATTACAGATGCTCAGGCAATGCCACAATCCAACTGCCAAAGCTTGTCCCCACAGGTGACTAAGTGAAGCTGACACACCCATGCAATGCTCACAGAAGACTTAAGATCTGGTGCTGTCTTTGATGTTGGTTTTTGTTTGCCTCCTGTTTCCCCACCCTGAGGCTGTGAGACATCTCTCTGCTGTTCCATATTCTAAGTGGCTCTCACACCTGGATCTCTGATTACTTACTTACTTACTTAATTTTTTTTTTGAGACAGGTTTCTCTGTGTACCCCTCTGTGTACCCCTCTGCAGACTGGGCCAGTCTGGAACTCACAGGGATCTGCCTGCCTCTGCCTCTTGACTGTTGAGATTAAAGATGTGAGCCACCACCACCTGGCCTTGTCTGTCTGTCTGTCTGTCTGCCTGCCTGTCTGCCTGCCTTGCCTGTCTATTTATTTTAACTTGCATTGGTATTTTTGCCTTCATATATGCTTGTATGAGGGCAGCAGATGCCCTGGAAGTGGAGTTACAGGCAGTTGTGAGCTGCCTTGTAGGTGCTGGGAATTGAACCCGGGTCCTCTGGAGGAGCACCCAGTCTGGTTCTTGCTGTCTTTCAACCTGTCTCTGTGCCAGACCACAGCCTGATTCCTCATTTCCTTCACCTCTTCCTCACAGATGCTGCGATCCCCTCTCCATTTCACTACATCCACCCCCATGGTACCCATTCTGCCTGACATCCGAAATTCAAATACTCTGACTAAGGCCATCATCAGTTCTTCCGACTCGACCTTTTACCTATCAGTTAAACAGGATTCTAGAAGCCGCCTCGACTGCTGCTCCATGCATTTCAATTCCCTCCAGCTAATTCCTGTGTTAGTAGCTTCTCATAAAAGCTCAATGCAGCCCAGACTAATGCACACAGTGCAACTTCTGCCTTTCGTTGCTCGGGCCTTCCTTCTTGATCTGCTGTAGCTCTTCCTTACAATCCCTCCACCTCACATCCTGCTCTCAGCAGACCCATCTGCTTTGTTCTGGGTGCAAAATACTGTTTAAAAATGTCCATTAAAATGTCATTATGTGTGTTTGTGAGGTGTGCACACATATGTGTGGGGCATGCGCATGCATGCGTGTGTTTATGTGTGAATGCAGGTGCACACATGCCATAGCATGCATGTAAAGGTCAAAGGACAACTGCTTTTTGTTCACTGGTGTGTAAGACAGGGTAGGTAGCCTATGAGCTTCTGGTGATTCTCCTGTCTCAACTTTCTACCTCACCATCACCTCACTCACTACCTCACCGGGAATGCTGGGATTATAGGCATGTGTCTCTGGCATCTTTCCCCATGGACTCGCCCCACTCTTGACTCAGTTTGTGGTATCCTTGACTCTAGAGACACGTACAGAACGGGAACACTGACGCCCAGGCTACCTGCAAATCTTTCAGGGTGAGTCCGCAAGGTGTCCATGAGCTGGGACAAGGTACGGAGCTCTGTCCAAACCTGGCCAAGGTGCTGGACCTCTGGTGTGTCCCTGAAGAGCTCTTGAAAATCTCGATATACTCGTGCCAAGCTGTAGAAAGGAAAAAATATATTTCTAGTCATAATTTTTAAAAAATATTTTTTAATATTTATAATTCTAAACAAAAATATTTATAAACAAACAGCTATCATTTTCATAATAATACAGTAACAGTCTTGTGCTACTTTTAAATTGTTGTTTGACTTAGCATAGCCTCCACTGGTGGATATTTATAATTCTAACACTGACAGAGGTGATGAGAAATTTGCTCCAAATTCAAGTTGGGGCAGGGTAAAGTCACCTTAAACCCCATTTTCTCTGGGTCTGTTGTTCTGAGGGTGTTTGTAGATACTACCAGTGAGTCTTCCCAGCCTTCACCCAATTTCTCTGACATCCCCACCACCCACTCTTAGAGATGGGACCTGTCACCATGCTGACCCAAGGTCCTCCCTATGCATACCCATCAAGGCTGACTGGATGGGGAGAAAAGATGGACAACTGGATGTTCAGCTTTGTGGGTTAAAAAATGCACTATGTAAGTCATATCCCAAGATTCTGCCTCTTAAGTCACTAATAACAGTTTTAGGAGAAGATCTGGGATTTGTTATTTTCTTCCAAGAAGTAAACTTCACATTGCAAACCTGACTTTACATTTCCTTACAATGGTCCTTGACATTCTTCATAGGCCTTAGATGTCTAAAGAAGGCTTTGGAGGAGACAGAGATGGTTAAAGGTAGCCTATAGGAGAGGGTAAGGAAGAAACAGTCCTTCCACCTAAGCAGATGGATGACCACAAATAGCGGACACTTGGCAGCCAGGGCTGCTATTAGATTCTAGGTCACCTCTTGGGCATAAAGATGAAAAAATCATGTCTATGTGGCTTAAGTTTGAAGGTTTTCCCCGGGTGTCCTGCTGTTAGCAGACTAGTCCAGGTAGGAAGCTGCCCCCACCCCACACTCTTTAGAAACCCTCCATTTTTCAGGGGGTACACACACTCCCACATGGGAGGAAAATGGAAGGGGGAATAAGTTCCTCCCTGTTGGAATCTTAGCACTTACATGGAGTTGTTATAGTTTGATACCGTTCCAGGAGACTCTCCAGGGGTGGGGTTTTGAAAACAAGGGTTGTTCATATTGCAGAAAATCCCCTGGAGCCATGGTAGCAGTCCTGCCGAAGGCATCGCCTTGTTGGGAAAATGGCCTTAAGACAGGAAATGAAAACAAGAAGGAGTTAGTCACAGAGGCCAAACAGACCAGGAGCACAGACTTTCTGTCTCTCTCCTTGTTTATGAAGCAGAAGCATCTAATATAGTTTAGGCCCTGTGTTGAGAACTGGAGCATGGTGGCAGATAAGGATGTAGACTAATGGTCTCCGAGAGTCGAAGTTCTCACCCTGTGGGTCATGACCCCTTTGGGGGATCAAATGACCTTTACACAGGGGTCGCCTAAGACCATTGAAAACCACAGATATTTACATTATGATTCATAACAATAGCAAAATTATCAGTATGAAGTATCAATGGAAATAATTTTATGGTTTTGAAGGAGATTGTCACCACAACATGAGGAACTATATTAAAGGGTCACAGCATTAAGAAGGCTGTGTCCTGTCCTAGGACATTAGGTGGAATGGGAACTGAGGTTGGAAAATAAGTTTCTGGAGGGAAATGAAGTGGGCTCAGGATGGTTCAGAGGAAAGGCCTGTGAGTTCTTTGCACAGTATGGATGGAGGCTGTGCACTCCTGGGAGGTTAGCAGAGAAATGGAAGCTGGAAGCAAGAGCACCAGGGACTCAGCTGCATGATAGGGCATGACTCTTGAGGCCTCTATGTCAGCTGGACAAGACACCAGCCTGGCCAGAAGACACAGGGAACCTTCCAAAAAGGCTACTATCCAAAACAGGCTCTCATGAGGCTCGCAGATGCCTTGAAGCTCCAGGGTTTGTTTGTTTGTTTATTTGTTTGTTTGTTTGTTTAAATTTTCTTTTTTTTTTTTAATTCCCCTGTTTTGGTTTAATTAAAAACAGAAAAATTAGAAAGAGGTGATGGCAAAGCAGGAATAGGGTCGTTGTGATATCTAACTACTTCCTGCTGGTATTGGGGGCAACGTGTCTCTAGGGGGAACCTAGAAGAATGGGTATAGGGGATGTTTGTCCGGTCTTAGGAGAGTTGGCTGTTTCCTGCTGTCCAGGGTCTATGGAGCCATCTGAGAATAGGTCAGAAGGGACAGGTCCAGTAGAAGCATCTGTATATGTGACAGGAGATGGAGCATCTGGAGGTTGCTTCTCTGGAGCTGTTCTGGATGTGCCTCGACTTGGCAAGATGTAGGGAATAAGATTAAGTACACTTGGGAGAAAGAAAATTTTTTTTCTAAGATGTACGTTTGAAACTCAGAGGGATCCCACCCTTTGGAATAGGTAGTAAGTGGGAACTTTAGGCAGATGTACTTATCTGCCAATGCACCAGTGTTAGCCGGTGTTAGTCCTCCGAGCGCAGCTTAGAACAGGCCACTCCAAACCAAACAGTTCCAGGGGGGTGGGTTTATTCAGGAGATAGGGCAAAGGTGAGGGGAAGAAGATAGAAGAAGAGAGGAAGAAGAGAAGTAGAGGCCGGCCATGACCACATGAAGAGAGGGGGAAGGGAAGGGGGAGGTGTGAGGGGACAAAGAGACTAGAGGCAAGAGAGCAAGAGAGTAAGAGAGTAAGAGAGGGCCCAGGGTATATTTATTAAGTGTGATTCTGTGCTGTCCCTTTCTCACCGTCCCCTATCCCTGAACCATGTAAAACAAATTCCCTAAATCGGTCATCATGAAAAACAGATCTAAATTTATAATATAGGTATGTTTAGACAACAAAACAGTCAAAAATAACTATATACAGAGGGCTGCATTTGATTCCCAGAACTGCCAAATGAAAGAAATGAGTAGGCAAATAGTCCATTCTTCCAATGCTCCACTACAGCCAGGCTTGGTTTGCCCTGCACACATTTTAAGACACCAGAGTTTGTACAGCACTGAGGAGCCTGGTTTATACATCACAGCCTCTGAAATGGCAACAGATGTGAACCTCCCCCCACCCCACCCCCCCATTGCAACCCAAGAGCTTCCAAAAGGGAAAGATGACCAAGTCTTCTGGGGTCAGACTCACATTCATGCTGACTGTAGAGCGGGTTGGCATTCCTCAACCAGATTAACACCAAAAACAAAGACAAAGGCCACACGAGTTCCACTACAAAGCGAATCTGGAAAAGGGAGAATAAAACTGGAATGAGCAAAAAATGCTAAGAGATGTGAGGAGATATATAACCAGGGCAGACAGGCCTTCCCCTGTCACTGTCTGAGCACCAAGACAGGGCTGGTGTACAATCCTAGCCCATGTATCACTTCAGGCAGCCACTGATCACGTATCCCACGGTGGCCCCGTAAGTCATGATGGAGCCGAAAAAGCCCCATTACTGTCTTAACATTGTAGTGTCTGTGGTGACTTCACATCACAGGGACAAAGAGTGGAGCAGAGACTGAAGGAACGGCCACCCAGAGACTGCCCCACCTGGGGATCCATCTCATATACAGACACCAAACCCAGACACTATTACTGATGCCAAGAAATGTTTGCTGACAGGAGCCTGATATGGCTGTCTCCTGAGAGGCTCTGCCAGAGCCTGACAAATACAGAGGCAGATGCTCGCAGCTAACTATTAGACTGAGCACGGGGACCCCAATGGAGAAGTTAGGAGAAGGATTGAAGGAGCTGAAGGGGTTTGCAACTCCATAGGAAGAACAACAATATCTACCAACCAGAACTCCCAGAGCTTCCAGGGATGAAACTACCAACCAAAGAGTATACATGGAGGGACCCATGGCTCCTGCCACATATGTAGCAGAGGATGGCTTTATCTGGCATCAATGAGAGGAGAGGCCCTTGGTCCTGTGAAGGCTCGATGCCCCAGCGGAGGAGAGTGCCAGGGTGGTGAAGCAGGAGTGGGTGGGTGGGTGGGTGGGGGAGCTCCCTCATAGAAGCAGTGGGGGTTAGATAGGGGGGTTGCCAAGGGGAAACCAGGAACAGGGATAACATTTGAAATGTAAATAAATAAAATAACCAATAATTTAAAAAAAAAACCACAGCAGATACAATTATGTACAGCAACGACAGTAACGATAATGTGACTCTTAGAGGTTTATGCATTTACTGTGTTTAAGTCGTCAGTTGCGAGAAAATGTCTACTCATAACAAACAAACTGACAGAAACCAGAAGCTTGAAGCGAAGTGTGTTGGCACACATCTGCAACTGTAGGGCTTGGGAGGCTGAATCAGGAGTTCAAGGCCAGCCCAGAAGACATAGCAATGTTGAGACTACTCAGTCTCAGAAACAAAAATTCACCATTAAGAAGTTAACTGTAAAACCAACAGCCTCACTCCTTCGTCTTGTGTTGACTGTCTCTCCCCTGCATCATTTTGTCTTGTTCTTGCTTTAACCTTGTGTTTATTGTGGCTCTAGGAGCAATAGACCACACTATTCATAGAGACACATAGCCCCTAGAGCTCTGTAGGAGGCCATGGTGTAGGTAGGTTTGTGTCAGTACACTTGACAATGTTTGAAGGGTGGTAAAATGACCTAATAAGGCATCACCAGAATACATTCCATTGCTAAGAGTAGCTATTTACCTAAAGGACTTTCCTCTTCCGTCCTCTATCCTACACCACCTCCTGCCTGATTTACTACATCAACCAGATTCTACGTCCATCTGCATTCTGCCTGTGTCTATTCCTGAAAATAACATCAACACAAGGCTGCCATGAGAGACCTCAGGCTTCAGGGCTTGTGTGAGGCGAGTGGATGCCAGCTCTTTTTTTCTCCTTTCTCTTTTTTGGTCTTTCAAGACAGGGTTTCTCTGTGTAGGCCTGGCTATCCTGGAACTTTCCCTGTACACCAGCCTGGGCTCCAACTCACAGAGATCCACCTGCCTCTGCTTCCTGAGGGCAGGGACTGAAACTCTGAGCACCGCCTCCCCACCCCCACCCCCCACCACCTGGCTAAGGATACAGATTCTGATAAGCTCTTGTGTAACTGGTGCCTCAGACAGTAAACGCCTCGTGATCTCTCATTCTGTGGGTAATCGAAGAGACCAGCAGAGGTCAGGTGACTTGCACACTGTCACAACAGGAAGCAAAATCCAGCCTCCTGCCTCCAGAGCCAGACTCTTCCTACCCTTTCCCACTGTTTGGCCTTCTGGCACATGGTAGACCTTGCCTGAAGGTGGCCATTGAATTAGTGAATGAACTAGGGAGCAAATGACTCTGGAATACTGTGCCCCAAAGCAAAGTCAACAGAAATCCAGTTGGTCCACATTTTTCTTTCCTTCAATTACGTCTATCATTTAAGGGAAGCAGAAATACTGCTGGGGTTCCTCCTCCCTTTCCACAACTGGAAGAGGCAGCTGATATCAACCTATCATACAAGGTGGGTAAGCAGAAACTCTTGGTTTAGAGTCAGAGTTCTCCTGACTCTAAAAGCACAGACGCTTGAGTTTGGCCCTGCTCGCATCCCTGCAGGGCGGGAGGGCTGAGATGAGGAATTATGAAAAAGAGGGAGAGAAGCTGGATTAGGGAACTAGACATGAATTAGGGAATTAGGAGTTAGAATAAATGTATAATAAATCCATACGCTGCTTAAAATAACACAAAACAAAATACCCAGGAGTCTGGTGGCAGCCAATTCTACCATATTTGAAAACTAGTGGTAGAAAATAGAACACATGTTGAGGGAAAGCAAAAAATTTTACAGGTACTCTTTTTAAAAAGACTTGACTCAACACATAACTCAGGAGGACAGGTTGAAGGAAGCACACATACAAGAAGACAGAACAATAGGCTTCTTCTCTGAAGGTACTCAGCTTCTGGAGCTCTCCCATACTTTTTCCTTCAAGGTTACAAAACACCCATATTGAGCAATTTCCACCTGGCGTTTAAGGATACTGCCCCAGGAATACTTGATAGCAATTAAGATTGCTGGTAATTGTCCACAGGAAAGGCACATCCCGAGAGCCTCCCTGGCCTAACCCCTGCCTGTTACTATCTATCCTGGTGCCTAGGCCAACACTCAGGGACATCTGTCCTCCCCTGTGACCCCCAGCACCCCACACAAGGCAGGAGTCACAGGAAGTTCCCAACAGCTTTCTCCGGAATGTGTATGTCTCAGTCAAGATGAGCCTAGGGTGCTTCTTGGGGAAGCTGGAGTTGACTCAGGGACTCAGGCTGTGGACAGTCTGAAGAGTTTATAACACACTGCATCCCACAAAGGCACGTGTAGCAGCTTCCCCTCCCCCATTCCAGATCGTCTTGTAAGGGTGGTGGGGGAACGGGTTTGGCAAGATAGCAGCATGACAGGTGCAAGTGCTGAAACTGGAAGTCGCTCTCAGTGTCTTCTCCAAGGAGAGGAGACAACCAGTCCAGAGACTTTGCATGTGACTCCTCCCAAGACAATGTGGTAATGTCGGCTCTCTGTCAAAGCTTGCATGCCTATTCGCTGTGTCTGCCTGTGAGTCTTATGGGATGCTACATGACACCTGTGCTGATCTGGGAACACGAGGATTTGGGTTTCAACTATTCTTGGACTTGCTCAATTCCTGACTCTCGGTTTTCTCATCTATGAGATGGGGATGTTGTTTTGTCCTATAGTGTACCATGAGGATTAATAACAGGCTACTCTGGTGCCAATTATTGGGGTTTTATGACACTGGGAAACTTCTGAACCTCTCCATGCCACAGGGACACATCTGTCAAAAAGGAGTGGTACCAGGTCCTGTCTCCCAGAGCAGTTGTAATCATGAAATATGTTTATCACGCCCAGCCTGGCACACAGACCATTTATTATCGTTTCACAGAGTCATTGCCAGGGCCACAGGAGCACAGTGGGTGACAGCAGGTGACAGACAGATGATGAAAGAAACACAATGAAAATTAACAGCAGTCTCACAGCCCCTCCGTCACCTCAGCATAGCCAGCCATCTTTAAGAAGCATGGGGAGGGTGTGGAAGGGGGGAGTTGATGCTTTTCCTCTGCCTGGGATCTGGAGCGGCCACATTCACAGGCCACTCTACACAAAGACAACCTGCCTTCTTCCCCCACCTAGCAGAGGCAGGTGGGTCCTCCCAGCAGCCTCTTCCCCTCCCCCAGCATCAGTACCACCAGCCCAGAAGGGCATTACCCTTGCTGCTCAAGTGTATACAGGCATGCCCTAGGGAGAAATTCCACATTATAATAAAAAACATGTCTCCAGAGTCCCCCTCCCCACTTTAAACATGTCTGTAACTTTAATTAAGCCCAGTTCAAGCTCAGAAGCCCCCCCCTCCCGTGGAATGTTTCTTAAACTAAACTGGTATTTCCTTCCCCCCTTTTCCCTCCCCCCACTTCTTTACCATTCAGCCTATGTGGGGGAGGAAAGGTTCCTGGTCAGGGCAGAGTTGTGCTTGTTGTTTTAAAACAGCTAGTTAGGTTTTCTCCCATTCCCTCTCTGTTTTCAATTTAAAAGAGAGAGGTAGTCAGAGCTCCAGAGCAATAGCACTGACCCTCTCTTCTGGGCTTAGAACCCAGACACGACTCAAACCTGGCCCGATGCCACCCAGAGCCTGGCGCACTCGCAGCTGGTGCCAGCTTCTCTGTATCCCCAAGTTCTTTCTGCCCAACGCTGAGCCAGCACTAACAGCCACAGTGATACCAGACACATGCCTCTAGAGTTTAGGACATGAACCCCATTTTTATTTTTTTGAGACAGGGTTTCACTGTGTAGCCCTACCTGTCCTGGAACTCACTCTGTAAACCAGGCTGTCTGCCTCTGCCTCCCAAGTGCTGGAATTAAAGGTGTGGGCCACCACCACCTGGCTGTGAACCCCTGTTTTTATGAGTCCTCTGGCCTTCACCAAACATCCTGTCCTTTGCAAGTGGGACCCTGGGGCCACCAAGGAATTCTAGGATATGTATGCTCGGAAATAAGAAAAACTGGTGCTACTATGCTTAGGAAGCCCTCTCAACTGGAGTGGACAGGTATGATCTTGGACAGAGCCTTTGGGAGGCAGGGGTGTGAGGGTTAAGATCCTGAGAGACCTCTCCCACCTCGTGCCTCCTTCCACTCCATCCACTCCACTCGCATTTCTGCTCTGGAATCAAGTGGGAGCCTCCTTCTGCCTGACACATTTCCACCAGGGCAAGGACTGTTCTCCATTCTCCTTCAGGCAAGTCAGACATGCGCTCAGGCTACAGAGGCAATATTCGTTTACATGTACTGCCCTGGTTGGTGATAAATTAATTACCCAGTCATTCTCTCTTTGTGATATCTGTGACTAGTCCACTAGTCAGGGCAGTGGAGTTTGATGGTCACATCTGCTATCTGGAAGTCACACATGGTTAATCCCAGGTCCAACCCATGCTAACCCTGATGAACTCTCAGTCACTCATTGGTACCCACAGGGATAACTGTAGCCTGCATTATTGGTACCCACAGGGATAATTGAAACCTCTCAGTCCTTACTGCAAGGGTTAAATGATGTAACTAATTTAGTACCATGCCAGGTAGGTACTTTGTTACATCAAATAAAGGCTAACAGAAGATGGGAAATGAAGGAAGAGGAGTAGGCACTTGAAGACTCCCTTCCTGCACCTTGAGGGGATGAAATAGGAGGATGGAGAGAAAACCTTGGTCTCTGTTCTCATTGTTTATGGGTCAGTCATGCTGTACTTTCTGCAGTCACCATTTCCTGCACGCAGATCTTTCCAGAAGATCCAAATGCCTTGAGAGGACCTACAGACCCCCTCACAGAGCTACTGGGGGTTTAGAAAAATGTCCGCACCTTACCAAGACATCCTGGATTCATTGGCTATCTTGAGGTATCAGGACGATCTCAGTCTCCAGGCCATGAAGGTGATATCAAACACAGGCCAGTGACAAGGCTTAAGTGAGACAGGGTTCACAGTGTGAATGACTCCATCCCCTGGGGAGCACACAGTGAGGAGGAAAGCACCATCCCCCAACAGGAATCCACTTGCCAATGCCAGGGAAAGGCTCAGTTTCCTGAATCAGTTCTGTGTCTGGAAACTCTGTTAGCTTGCCACAGCAAGGGGAGCACTGCTGGTCAGCAGTCATGGTGTGAGGGGAGGGGAGGCGAGGGGAGGGTAAGAGATACAGGAGGTGGTGGGCTGGGCATATTGGATTTTCCTGGCAATCTACAGAGTATTTGCACCCTGGGAGCAGAAACTGAATTGTCTCATTTATCATTGGGAACTTAGCCCCTGGCACACTGCCTGGTGACCATTATTTCTTGACCGAATGAATGACTGAACTCGCTGAAGTTAACAATGAGTCTTGCTCAGGTTTTGACAGTCTTTTCATTCAAGAAGGGGAAGTTCTGGAAGGGATTGAGCCTTTGGTTACTGTTAGCACTTGGTCCCTGGGGGTCCCAAATAACCTCCAGACTAATTTAAAACGACACCAGTCTTGTGAGGGAAAAGCAGCCAGCATTAGGACAATGTTGTCCCCGTGGGTGAGCTCAAAACTGGAGTGTGGCACCGCCACCTTCACATGACCTTAGAGTTTTCCTCTTCTCTCCCAGCTGCTGTTGTGTGCTTAGCTGACACATCCCCATGCTCATCTTTCTCTGACCAAATCTGCCTCAGGTGGGTACACAGGTCTTCACATGCCCTGCCCCACCACCTGGTCCCATTTCTTTCTAACGTTCCCTTTGATACCCAGGAGAGGACTAGTCCAACAGAAACTACCACAGACCTTCCCCACAGCCTCTCTCTTTCCCTGTCCTCTTCCTGAGGTTCAGTTTTCTTTTCTCTTGTTTATGTGTGTGTTGAATGCATATGTGTGTGTACATATGTGTTAGGGTGTATTTGTGTGTGGAGGCCAGAGTTCAACAAGGGATATATCTTCCTTAATCTGGGCCTCATAATTTAATCTCAGCCCTCCCCACTTCCCACAGCAACCCTCCCTCCGTCAGCTCCTTAAGCCATTTCATGTTTTTCAGGGCTCTGGAGAGCCATTCCTTCATAACTTCCCTTCTTTCTTTTCCTCCCCCTCCTTCTCCTCCTCCTTATTCCTCTCTCTCTCTTTCTCTCTCTCTCTCTCTCTCTCTCTCTCTCTCTCTCTCTCTCTCTCTAGATCTCATGCATCCCAAACTGGCTTTGAACTCGTTATATAACCAAGAATGACCTTAAATGTCTGATCCTTTTGACAGGTACATACCCTCATGCCCACTTTATGTGATATGGGGATCAAATCCAAGGCTTACTGCAGGCTCAGCAGGCATTCTACCAACTGAGTTACATTCTCAGCCCCATTTCCTTATGGATATGTATTTGTTCCTTATCCTCCACAGAAAAACGGGGGAACCATTTGTAGCAACCCTGGAAGAGCTCCTGCAGCTCACACCAGCGTGTCCCCTACATTTGGCCTACATTATTTTATATTACTCTGGGTTCTCAAAACATACTTCAGGTTTCCCCAGCCGTCATAGAAGCCAGCTCAGGGGGAGCATGCACGTTACACCTTTATTTTAAACCCTCAGTCCAGTCCAGCCATGTCTGATCACAGAAGAGGCTTGGGAAAATCTGTGGTTAATAACACTTTCTGAACCAATAACAGACTTGGAAGATGCAAAGCTATTTTTCCGTGCAACAGAATTGTGGTCAGCGAAATTGTGACTTCTCTGGGAATTTCAGTTCCAGGAACATCAACGCCCTTGCGTCAAGAAAAGTTGTTCTTTCAGAGCTGCAAAGCCAGTCAAAGCTTTCTTGTTTTCCTTTTTTTTTTTTTTTTTTTTTTTTTTTTTTT
>JANHMN010000001.1:34498703-34522495 GCA_030674055.1 Rhabdomys pumilio
CGAGACAGGGTTTCTCTGTGTAGCCCTGGCTGTCCTGGAACTCATTCTGTAGACCAGGCTGGCCTCGAACTCAGAAATCTGCCTGCCTCTGCCTCCCAAGTGCTGGGATTAAAGGCATGCGCTGCCACTGCCCGGCTTCTTGATTTCTTTTGAGGTGTTTGATTTTTGGGGATTGGGAGCTTCCATTGTGTGATAAGAGCTGGACCCAACAGGTGTCAGAGCCCGAGGGGTGGGGAGCGAAAGTGGATTCCCATGCTGGGCAGGGGACAGAATAGTTTTCTTTTAGTCAAAGACAAGAGAAGGGTGTCATCCCGTGGGAGAGCACCTAGTCACCAAGCAGCTAAAGGTGGCCTCAGAACTAAAGGGCAAATTAGCCCTCCTCTCCTCCCCGCTCCCACTTCCCTCCGTTTACTCCCTGTTTTTACCTTTTGCCTTTTCCTCAGAGTCCAGTTCTTCCAAAGCAAAAGCTGTATCTGTCTGAGGAAGCCCATACTGGACCACCCCAGCACGGGGCAGGGGGGTGGGGGGGAGGATCACCCCGAGCTAGGGCTCAGGCAAGCACCGGACACAAAGGCCACTGGGACCGCGCGTCCAGCTCAGGCTGCTGTGTCCTTCTGGTGATTAAAAGCTGCATTTCCCCTTCAAGCATAATCCCTTCTAATTACCTGTAAGCCCTTTGTCAGGGAAAGGAGACAGACTTCGATTTCTCTTTAGAAGAAGAAAAGCCCTAAACACACAAGTGTGGGGCACAGAGGGTTCCGAAATGGGTCGTTCAATGGGAAACAGCCTTCAGGTACCCTCCTCCATCCGACTTCAGAGGGGCTCCTGCGGCTTCTCAGGAGTACACTCTGGATACCTCTGAATTTTGAATTTGGGACAATTTCCTTTGCATACCTAGAGGCTGCACATTTGCCTCCCAGTGCCCTAACACGGGGCAGGCTCCTGATTTGACTGTTTCTCTTTAATGAGGGAGAGCTAAAGTAACCCGTTCTCTTTCAGCCCTTTGTTTTGTCCTATAATAACTTCAAGTCTAATCAACCAGTCCTGGGGGGGGGGGTGTTGCTAGATAGATCGCCCACTGGGCAACGCAACTGTGATTCCAGAGACCCCCCCAAACATGTCTCCCTGGTACCTCCCCATGGAAGTTTTGCCTCCCCCCACCTCAAATCTCAGGAATATTTTCTCTTTGAAAAGCCCTAGACATTAAGACCTCCAAAAGGTGGAACGAGAGACCTGGATGGATGTTAACTCGGTCTGTTTGTAAATATGGGGCATGACATTAGATAACCTAAGAATGTATAGGGCAGCCATGAGGGCTGACTGGCGTGCTTGGTGAAGCTTCCGATTACAGAGTGAGTTTCTGCTTTGGGTGTTTAAAGGTTCCTTGAATAGTTAATATAGGCTTTGATCAATGCAAAATAGCATCTTACCTCTAGTACATTTAAGACATGGTGTAACTGTAAACTGCACTGTGTGTCTTGTTTATGTCATTCTGAGGTAGCCAACTGCTTAGTTTTACAGGGAAGCAATCTAAAATCTCGTGACATTAAGTACTTGTCTAGTTGTTACCCGTAATAACGCTGAGTTACTGAACTAAGTAGCTCACTAAAATTCCCTAGAGAGACAGGGAGGCAGGAATAGCTTATCCTGCTCAGGAAAGCCACAAAGAAGGACAGTCCCAATTGGTGGGAGATACCAGAGGAAGAGGCTGTAAAAGGAGACAGAGACCAGGCTCAGAAACTCATGATGATGACTGATTCAACATCGATTAAACGAGCAAATATGAAGAGATCACCAAGTGGCTCACAAGTGCAGGGCATTCTCAAACAGAAGCAAGCTCTGGACAGAATCGGTTAAGCACTTCTTGCATGTGAGAGAATGTGTTTTTTATCATCCAGGAAGAAATAAAAAAATACACTAATCCAGTGCCTATGAAAGACAGCTGTGTGGGGCAGGCCAATTGAGAGCAGGGAGTGACAGCAGTCATGGAAGAGAAGGGGGGAGTTTGGAGCGACTGGAAGCAAAGAGACGAAGCCGATAGGTGACTGGAAGTCAATAGTGAGGAGGAAAAGGCCAACTAGAAGGATTGGGGCTTGGAGCCTGACTGGCTGGATATGAAGGGTGACACGCCTCTCTGGAGGAGGAATGGCAATGGGGGCCAATTAAGAGGGTAGGAGGAGATTTGCATTTGATTCTGATATTTTTAAAGTTACTGTTTTGAGACAGTCCTAGGTTGCCCTGGAACTGGATATATAACTGAGGAGGACCTTGAACTCCTGATCCTCCAGTCTCCACCTCCCAAGTCTTGGGATGTCAGGCCTGAGCAACCCCATCCAGCTACCTCGAGGTGACGCTGAAGTCCCTGTGATGAGCCCTGCACTGAGGTGTCCGACAAGCAGCGGACACCTGGGTCTTGAGTCATGAGCCAACTTTTAGGATATATGGAGATATAGACTTGAGACTCATCAGCATGTAGACGGATGGCTAAGTCCCAGGCATGATTGATCGGGTTGCCAATGGCAGATATTTTGGAAAGTTTGTGAGGTTATGGTGGGCCAGGGACAGCTGATGATGGACTAGATATTCCAATTACCAAAGATGAGGAAAAAGTTATAGCCATCAGGTTATCAGCTACGTAAATCATCTTCTCTTATCATTTAAATAGTCTACTTTTAGCTGAATTAGAGAGGGGTGTATTTAACTAATGGCACTCACTCTGCTCTAACTCAGTTGGTAACAGTTAGGTAGCATCATTCCTCTCTGGCTGGAGATCCTCTTGCCTGAACAAATGTTGGCTGAAATAAACTGTTTCTCTTTTTCACTATGAAGTATACATAACAAAAAGTTACCATATCAGTCAGTTTAAAGTATATATAGTTCAGCACTGCTAAGAACAGGTCCCCTGCCGGACAGTGGTGGCACATGCCTTGAATCCCAGCACCCTCGAAGGCTCCAGGAGGCTCCTGTCCTGGAGGCAGGTGGATCTCTGTGAGTTTGAGGCCAGTCTGGTCTACAGAGCCAGTTGCAAGACAGCCAGGGCTACAAAAAAAAAAAAAAAAAAAAAAAAATTCCGTCCTGAAAAACCAACCGAAAAACCAACCAACCAACCAACCAATACAATACAAACATGGATGAACATGTCTCCTATTCATCTATCTCGATAAACAGTTATTTTTACTTTAGAATATCAAAACTTCATGCTCATTAAATAATAACTTCTCTTTTCCTCTTCCCACAGACCATGGAAACCACCGTTCCCATTTCTTTCATTTCAGTGGAATCATGTGGCATTTGTTATTTTTATGTCCGTCTAACCGTGTTAATGGTTACCTATGCTGTAACATGTCTTAATCACTATCATAACTATCAGATAAACCATAGATTTCCCCCTTGTCATTGTGGGGGTTGTGAAGACTAAGAACAAGATTCTGAGAGATGTGATGTCTGGTGAGGTCCCACTTTCTGGTTCCTACACAGTGCCTTCTGTATGTGTACTCACATAAGTGAAGAAGTAAAGGGCTTTAGTAAGCCTTTTATAAGATTGCTGGTCCCACTCACCAGGCCTCTCTTCTCATGACTAATCCCTCCCAAAAGCTCATACTTCTAATTCCGTTATACTAAGGGCAAGACTTCAATTTGTGGATTTTCAAAGACTATATACACTCAAGCCATAGAGCGTGAGTCCAATTTTCTTTCCTTAAAGCCAAATGGTATTTTATTACGTGTATATACCATTTTATTTACCTGTCTACATTTTGACCATTATGAGTAATGCTGCTATATTACAAATATTATGGTATATAGCATAGGCTAGCACAGGCCCAGAGGCAGTGTTCCCAGAACAACACTTGTGGTATCAAGGGGACATTAAAGGATACTCAGAGAGGATGAGAATGACAACACATGTCCCAGTCTCAACCAAGCCCCTGGCAGGCTGTCATTAGACATGACTGTGCTTCTGTATGTCAGGCAGTTTAGCTGTAAGAGATCCCAATGCTAATGCCACTTCTCTTTGCCTGAACATGTGCATGTTTGGCTCCTATCACTTGTAACAAAGATTCTTGACTAATGTAAGTTATTTTAACCATGAATGATATACATATATTCCACATAGATTATGCAGACCCACACGCACACATGTACCTTTTTGGATTGTATTCCTGCATAGGTCCATGATCATGGTATTATTGTAAAGGGGAAATTCTGTTGAGTTCTATAAAGTGTTAAGGGAGAGAACCTTGATGTCTGTCATGTGTATCTTTGACATATATGACATGAAGTGCCAAGTGCTAAGTTTCAATTAGGAGCAGGTTCCAGTTCTACTTAATACACAGTAGGTGACCACAAACAGCAAAGATGAGCTGTACATTTCAAAAAGCCAAAAGAGATTCTGAATGTTTTTCACCATCAAGAAATAGTAAAGGCAGACTGGAAGAATTGTTTAGTTTTTGGGGTGACCGCCTGCCCTGGCTTTGACCTTCAGCAAAGCATAAAGCTGAATGTGGCAGAGCACTCCTGTAATACAACACTGAAGAGGGAGAGGAAGGAAGATCAGACGTTCGAGGCCATCTATGACTGAACAGTGAGTTCAAGGCCAGCCTTGGCTACATAGTGAGTTTAAGGCCAATCTTGGCTAAAAGGCCAGCCTTGGCTACACGAAATACTATCAAAAGAAAAAGAAGGAGGAAGAGAGGAAGTGGTGGGAGAAATGATAAAGATTTGAGGAGACAGAAGTGCAGATGTACTTAATGTGACTGAAACATTCCATGGTGTAGATATGTATAGAAAGATAGCGCCGGGCGGTGGTGGCGCACGCCTTTATCAGTACACATACATACACACACTAACAATAATAATAAATTTAAAAATATTTTAATTATAGTAAGTAACTCAGTACTTTGGAAGCTGATGAATCAAGCAAGTGCAGTATTTGTTTCCAACTTTGAATTTTGTTTAAGATGTACTTATCAGTCACTGAGTGCTTACAGAATTCCTTGCATGAACCTCAGACTGAAAATATAAACACACTTTCCCCTTGTGTTTAGAAGTAGGAGCAATACCACATAGTTTATCACCAAAGAGAAGTGACGAATGCTTCAGAACCATTTGGCAGAGAGTGGAGGATTTTTTTTTTTTCCTAAAAACATAATCTCTAAAAGTCCCCTAAGAAAGAGTGTCTTTGGAGAAGAAAAAAAATTCATGAAAATGTAGGTATTGCTTTTATTTCCTCAGGACAGCATAGCATGCATCACTATGAGTTTCTAGCTGTATTATTATATTATACTTACAATTTTTCTTAGAACAATTATACTAAATTAAAGCAATCACTGTGTTATTAAGCACAGGAAAGGCGGGACACCCAGACAGTTCTGTAGGGATGTCATGCAAATGCAATCCCAGAATGCAACAATAACCTGTATCTGTGTAGTCCCGTTTCACTGTTTAATCAGCCTTGTCTGTTCGCTTACCTGACATGGTCTTTGTTTTTGTGTATGGTGTTGTGTGCATTGTATGCATGTGTTTATATAGATGAGTATGTGTGTACATGAGTGTGAGAGCGGACACATATGTGTTCATCGGTTATATTGGATGTCTTCCTCAATGACCTTCGACCTTACGTTTTGAGACAGGGTCTCTCACTGACTTGGAGCTCACTGATTTGGCTGTGACAAGTTTCTCTTGAGCCTTGCAGCTTAGAGCCATTTCAGATTCCTTTGATTTGGCCTGTCCTTGAGACAAGAATGGCAGGTCCATTTTCTACTTAGTCTTGCTAAGCACATTCACAGTGTTATTGACAAGGTCCAGGCACAATTACTAATTGTTATGAAACAAAAAATGAATGATCAGGGCTTTGCCATGTAAGCATGAGAACCTGTCTGATCCCCAGAACACACTTTTAAGACATTAAATGTGGTGTAGTCCCAGCACTTGGGAATGGAGGAGAGACAGACCCCTGGGGTCTGGTTGTTAGCCAGCAGATGCTATGTAGTTACAGGTCCATAGAAACAAGATCTTAAAAAAAAGTGGACAAGGCTGAGAAATGACACCTGAAGTTTTCTTTGAGCCCCCACTAGGATGTACACACATGTGCACCCATGTACAAACATGTGTCCATGTGCGTGCACACACACATACACACAAGAAATTAATGATCAAACTGATATAGTTTAAGGACTCTAGTCGTTGTACAAACTTATTGGTTCTATCAGCAGAAGAGAATGATTTTTACTAACTGAATCACTCCTATAAGAATTTTATATATGGCCGGGCGGTGGTGGCTTTAATCCCAGCACTTGGGAGGCAGAGGCAGGCGGATTTCTGAGTTCGAGGCCAGCCTGGACTACAGAGTGAGTTCCAGGACAGCCAGGGCTACACAGAGAAACCCTGTCTCAAAAAACCAAAAAAAAAAAAAAAAAAGAATTTTATACATCACGTGAACATAATTTAATCTTGCCTGAAAAGATTCTGGATGAACTTCCAGATTTTTATTATTTTTGAGTTAAAATGCAGATAGAAAACTTTAGCTTATAAAAACTGTGTTTGGAAAAAAAAATGCACCTGAACATTCCATGAGCTTTTTTCTTATCAAGAGAGAAGAAATATTTACTGTTTTTACATGTAAACAGTCTTTGACCATCTCATCCTCCAAATTTCCAGACTTCTCTGAGCAACTCCACAGGGGAAGATATCTCAGGAGATGGAAGGAACTGGCCTTCTAAAGAAAAAAAAAAAAAAAAAAGGCACAGATTTCTTTGCAATATCTTTTTAAAAGCAAAATCCAGAGACTTTACAGATGTCTGTCACAAAAGTATGAATGAACAAATTATAGTGCATTCCATTTTTGTTGTTGTTTTTGTGTGTGTGTGCATACATGTGCACATGTATAATACACATGTACACACACACACATATATATTACATATGCATACATGAAGTGGAAACTTAACAGTTGTGTTGGATGGTGTTTTGCTGGGGCAAACACGTGAAGGTGCACTTCATTGACACAGACACAGGTGAAAGGATGTTCTGCTAAAGTAAGCACATGAAAGAACAAGGGATGAACGATTCTTTATTAACAACAAGCAGGTAGGTATTGGTCTGCCTTAATCACATAGTTGAGCTCCATTTGGGATTCCATAGAGAGAAACACAAAAATCTTCCGATAGTATGCTGACTGCTTTTTGATGTTTCCTTGGATTTGTGCCAATTGGCAAAACAGTGTCAGCTGATACAGACTCACGTGGAGTTTTGCTAAGTCAGACTCACCTGCTGAGGCAAGACGCTTGGAGGACATGTGATGTTTGGAGGGAGTATAACTAAGACTCAATGGACAGTGATGGAGGCTGGGCTTGGCTTGCTGGTACAGCTAGCTGCGCTATGCTTGTTAGTCTTGCATCTTAGCTGATCCTCACTTCCTTGAGAGAAGCACAGTGGAGAACTTCTGGTGTTTCTGTTGGCCCTAGTCCCTCCTGGTGACTCGTGCTAATTTGGTTGAGGCCTGGCCATTCCTGCTAGATCATGACAGTGCTGCTGCTGTGATCTCAACACTACGGAACTGGACTGCTGATGTATCCATGAAGGGTTTGCAAATGGATAGAGTGCCACTGCTGACCGGTGAATTCTTGACAATGCAGATGGGATTTGCTCTAAAGAACAATTTTTAAACAGGTCCACTTCTCCCATCTCTTCTTTTCCACTACCTCTGGTGGGTGGTAGTCTAGAAGGGAGGTTAAAGTGGGCTTTTTCTTTCTTTCTTTTTTTTTTTTTTTTTTTTTTTTTGCTTTTGTTTTTATTTTTTGTTTTTTCAAGACAGGGTTTCTCTGTGTCGCCTTGGCTGTCTTGGAACTCACTCTGTAGACCAGGCTGACCTCGAACTCAGAAATTTGCCTGCCTCTGCCTCCCAAGTGCTGGGATTAAAGGCGTGTGCCACCACTGCCCGGCTGAGATCAAAGTGTTTAAAAACCATCATTAAAAATAGGTTTTGAAAAAAAACGAAGTTACACATATATACACATGTATGGGCATGTTTCATGTGTCACACAACACATGAGAGAGCTCAGAGAATTAGTCATAAGAATCAGTTCTCTCCTTCCACCATGTGGGTCCCAGGAATCAAACTCGAATCATCAGTCTTGGCAGCAAGCACCTTGACCTGCCAAACCATCTTGTCAGCCCTAATGGTTATGTTCTTTCCATCAACTCTCTTAGAACAATGAGAACAAGCTATAACCTTAAAGAAACGTGGACACTTCCTGCACACTAAGCCGACAGAGCATGAAGTAAAGTTTTTATAGCCTGGATTCACATACAGTTTAAACACAGGCAGAACTCATCTTTGGTGCTGCAAGGAAGCATGGCGGTGCCTTTTAGAGGAAGGACAGTGGCTGAAAGGCTACCTGGTGTGTTTCTAGGGGTGCTAGGCACTCTCTGCCATCTGTCCTGGGTACCCACCACAGGGGCATGCTCAACTTATGAATTTAACTTGAGCAGTCATGTGCACATATGTGATGTTTCAACAGACTGTTTAAACTACAGGCCAAGGAGGAAAACCCACTGAAGGCGGCTGAGCAGGGGGATGGAGAGACTGTCGGGAAAAGTCTGAAAGGAGGAATTTCTCTGGACACCATGGAAGAGGAACGTGTCAAGGAGGAGGAGGATGAAGTAGTCCACGATACCAAGTGACTCAAAAAAGAGTCAAGGATAAAGGCTGAAAACTGCCCATCAGCTCTCACAGCTGCCCATGAAGAGAATAGGAGGCAGAAACCAGACAGTGGAGGATCTCAGAATGGGACACAAGCACCCGACTCCGTAGCTGCTCTTTCACATAATTTGGTTGAGAAGAAGAGTCAGGGATGCAGTACCTAGGGGTCACAGCAGGTCAGGGAGGTCCTCACTTCCCTTAGGACAGGAGAGAGAGACTTTTTTAATATATGGGGAAGCCAGCTGAATGAGAGTTGCTAATGTTACTGCTGAGTGATTGATAGGTCCTGTGGATGGCGGCAGCAGGAATTAGCCTCGGGCAGGGGAAGGGTATCTTACATTCCATGGACACTGTGGGAAAGGATGCCATGGGCCTCAGGTGCAGCTTCACAAAGGAAGCTGGGGCAGGATCTGACAGAGCTCAAGCTGCAGCTCTTGTCTTCAGCGGGAGGTCAATGGGGCACTAAGTGAGATGCCGTGGAAATCCTGTGTGAATTATAAATTGGTCACAAATGTGAGAAACTAGCACATCGTTCTTTTGACTTCTTTGATTTTTCTTCTCAGCCATGTTGTTTGTTCAAACATCTCTAATAAAGAACGGTTTATCCATAGTGTGGTCCAAGGGGCAAATTCTTCAGTCTACCACTCTCCTTCCCCAGTGCTCCAGTCCTGTCATTTGTAGTGAAATTACAGAGAAAGGTGGTGGCTATTCAATTCATCTTGATCGTTTAAGCCGATAATCAGAACCAACTCTAGTCTTCTCTAATTTGCTATTCTTTTTGGTCCAGGATAGCTGAATCTTTGCAGAGACCTGCTGGGCCCTTGGGAGGTGAGGCCTAGCTATAGGTCAGACTATTTCCCTCTATAGCCTGTTGCCAGCTCCCCAAAGGCTCCCTGTGCACACTAGCCATTTTTGTCCAGACCCAGTCATTTTTCTGGAATTGGTCAAACTTTTGTGTCTGTCGAAACAGGCTATGTGAGAGTTCTCCTGTCCTGGCTCTCTGATCACATTAACCTGAGGAAACAATCCAACTGGAAAGAAACCAGAAATGCCAGCTACCTTTGAAAAAGTCTTCCTGGATTTCAGGAGGTAGAGAGGTAGAGGAGATACACTTCTCAGGATGAGGAACTGCCTGGTAGTGTAAAGCTAAACCAAGGTGTTATCACAGATGAGGGGGCGGCTCCATAGCCCCCAGAGCATTTGATTTGTTCATTCCAAAACTATTTAGTTCTGCTAGCTTGACATTCAGAAAAGACACAGAGCCTGGAGGTCTTACATTTTCTGGGTATTACACACATAACGTAGAAGTTGCCAGATAAACATTTTAAGGGCATGTGGAGGAGGGGTGGTTCACAGAAGAGCATCGGTCTGGGCTACTATCATGGTGGGGGAGTGTGTGAGGTGGGGGAGCCTGAGCAGCTCACTGAGCATAGCCTGGAAACCCTAAGTACCACACTGCTAGGGTCAGATGTGCTCTAAATGTGGCCACAGAGGGGTGGGAAATGTGGTGGGGGTGGGGGTGTAGGCAAGTGTGGGAGCGTGTCCCTAAACTCAGCTGTAGTTGGGCACCAAGGGTCATACATTCTAAAAGGCTCTGGGCAGAAGCTAGCAACACCACCAAATGACACAATGAACACAGAAAGTCATTCTAGTGCCAGGAAACAATTTGTAAGAATCGGAGCCCCAGATGGATTCAGAACAATTTCTTTATAACAATCCACTTAACATGAAGGAGATAAACAAGCTAATCTTAGGAGACAAAGACAAAGACCAAAAACCTCACAGGCAAAGGCAGCCTCGGCCCCGGGGAATTTATGTTCCGGAAATCGGAAAGTGACATTTCCAAAGACTCTGGACTTGCAGGTGCCTGGATGACTTTCACTGACAGATACCAAACATGACTCCTTCACAGCTTCACAACCAACAAGCAGCCAGAAGGACCAGGCCCGCTTTCCCAGTGATGTCAAACAGTGACCACAAGGGTTGTCTGCTTTTCAGCAACCATTTGACCTTGAGCTTGGGACAACAGAAGGGAAAGGGAAAGAACCGAGGCAGCCTTCTGTGAGACAGAGCTGGCGGTGTGGGAAACTATGTCTGTGGTTCCTGCCTGCTCAGCCTGACAAAGAAAGCGTGTGATTGGTTTTCAGATTCCTTCCATTAAATGTGTCAAGAGGGAGAAACCGGCTCTCTAGAGAGAACTTGATTTCCATGTAGCCTCCCCACCTCCCACCCTAGTGACTCACACGAGTCTTGATCCTGTCTCTTTCTTGATTACTCCTTAAGGCCAGGAAGCGGAAGAGAGAAGAGATTTAGAAGTAGAGCTGCACGTTGTGTGTCAGCCTTCGTCCCCCCCTCCCCCATGGACTCATTTCCAGCTCTGCCCCACTAGAAATGTCACGTGGTTACTTTAGCAAATGGAAAATCAAACACGGAAACGGTTGTGCTTCCATGATGTTCAGCCGTCCCAGCCATTACCCCAGGAGCCCCCACGAGTAACATGAGAAGCCTCTCTATTCCTTTTTTTTTTTTTTTTTTTTAAACTAATTTATATTAAAAGTGCTATTCTTGGGGTCTGGAGAGAGGGTTTAGAGGTTGAGAGAAGTTACCTGCTCTTGCAGTGAACCTAGGTCCTATTCCCGGCATCCACATGGGGGTTCATACGTGCCTGTAACTCAAGCTCCGGGGAGCGTGACCCTTGCTTCTGACTTCCCTGGGCCCCTGCATGCACGTGGTACACATGCACATTCAGGAACACACGAGGACAGAGTAAACAAATATCTTTAAGATGCTATTCTTGGGGCTGGGGTGTAGCAGTCGATGAGCATCATATAAAAGGGTGTGGTGGTACACGGCTGTAATCCCAGCACTTAGAGGCAAGTGCAGGAGGGTCAGAGGTTCAAGGTCACCTGCAGCTGCTTAATGAGGTTCAGTCAGCCTAGTAGAGATAAAACAACTAAGTCTTTAAAACAAAGGGCTTTTTTTTTTTTTCCCCTTCAGCTCTAGCTGTTTTGGAACACTCTCTGTAGACCAGGCTGGCCTCAGACTCAGAGATCTGTCTGCCTGACTCCTGAGTGCTGGGATTAAAAGTGTGCGCCATCACCGCCCAGCTGAAGAGTCTTATTCTTGATACTACTGGTTGGTTCTATACTCCCCAGGAAAGCTGGAGAAGAATCTTTTCCTAATCAAAGATGCACATTTTTTTCTCTGAAGTGTTGTTGAAGTTGCTAAAATCCATGTGGAGAAAGATTGGACATGTCTACAGTCCACCAGAGTGAAAGGTTACACTGTTTGTGTCAGGGCCGGTGCAGGCCCCATTCCAACAATGTCCTAAGAAGCCTGAAGTGAAAACCATGGAAGACCAAGAACTCAAGCTGTAAAAACTAACGGCTACAACAACAACAACAACAACAACAACAGCAGCAGCAGCAGCAGCAGCAGCAGCAGCAGCAGCAGCAGCAGCAGCAGCAGCAGCAGCAAACCTCACCTCAGCAGCCAAGAAGCCACCAGTGAAGGCAACGGGCCAACTTGAGGACTGGATAGACCGCAGAGCTGTTGCAAAACGGCAGGACTGCTGCAAACAGCTCGGTTCTCAGAGCCCTCGGGCACTTCTTCTGAAGGATAGGAGGTCAGGGATTTTCAAGGCAAACTTTGACATTTCAAAGTGAAACTGGGGCCTTTGGGGAACAGGGGAGCTTGGCAGGCTTCTCTCCGTGATGCAGAGTGAAATCTATGTTTCTTAAGCACAAAAATCGAAGAGCCCTTTAGTTCAAATTGCTTTCCTTGTTCATTCAGCTAGAGTGAGGGATAGGACAGCAGGGTGTGGCCCCGGGGGAGTGTCCATGGACCTCAGGCCACCCCTGCCGTTATAGAAGTAAGGACTCAATAGAGATCAACCAGAGGCCGCCTTGAGGACCCTGTGTCTCCAGTGTGCTCTACCTCACTGGCTTTTCACGTTCACTCTATTTGCCCTATCTGTGAAACACCTGACTTTACAGTATTTGACTTGAAGTTGGCTCAGTTTCCTTTCTATGTAGTCTTCCACTGGCCTTGAACTTGCCACAACCCTTCAAACTTACCCAGCCTCCCAAGTTCCAGGACCACAGGTGTGTGCCGCCATGCCTAGCTAAGGTTCTCTCGCTTGCCCTGTTTAGCTGAATCCTAAACAACACTCTGAGAAATAGTGGCTTTGTGGGTCTCTCCCCTCCCCCCACATACCTTACTTAAATTCATTAGAGCATTGAACTACTGAAATGCAGTCCCTACCCCCACCCTGAGATAGTATTTTTCTGTGTAGCTCTGACTGTCCTGGAACTATGTAGACCAGACTAGCCTTGAACTCAGAGATTTACCTGCCTCTGCCTCCCGAGTGCTGAGATGAAAGATGTGGGTTACCATGCCCATGTTGTAAAATGTAATTTTTCATACACTCTGATCTTGTGTTCTACTGCAGGCGAGCCCTACTTGGGAGGATTCTTCTTTAGGTGACACAGAGGGAGTTGCAGTAAAGTCACTAAAGGATATTTCTCTTCTCCTGTATTGAGGATGTCTTTACTATCTAATGTCTTAAAATCAACAGTGATGTAATTGGTCTTTTAAATGCTGGTTCATCTTATTATATAGGAAAACACACCCAAGAGACCAGAAAAGTCTATTCAGATTCTTACTACTTCCCATCAAACTGCAAGAACATATGTGTATCTTGACTCATTTCTGTGATTCAGTAGCCACTGCTGGTCCTCTAATTATTTCACAGCGGCAAAAAGACTTCACTCTGTGTGTGTGGGTGTGTGCATGCACGTGCGCATGCGTGTTCTCAGGTGTACTCACTTGCATGTGTGTGTATGAGGTGTGTGTGTGTGTGTGTGTGTGTGTGTATTTATTTGTGTGAGTATAGATCAGGAGATCAGGGTGGACGTGTGGAAGTAGGGAAACCTTGGGGTTGGTCCTTGCTTTCTTTGATTGAGAGAGGTCAGTTGCTGCAAAGGCCAGGCTAGTTGGCTCATGACCCTCCTGGGATAATGAACACAGGGTACTATGACCCCAGTTTACGCAAGTTCTGGGGATTCATGGTCCTTGTGTTGGATAACACACCTTTATCTACTGAACCATCTCCCTGGGGCCCCCTCACCCACATTTTTATAGGTTTTAAAGCATGCATTAACTCAGATCCTCTACCTCACCTGCCCTTCACAGATGCCTGCAGTGAAGAAACTATCTGCATTTCACAGATGAGGAGACACATTCCAAGAAGGTTGGGTGGCCTCCTGAGGTCACACAGAACATAAATAGAATGGCTGATACAGAGGTGCAAGCTCTCTCATTCTTTCTCACCACACTAATCTGACCAAAGCAGGAAATAAATACTAGGTTGAATCGTCCTCTGACTCAGGTCTCCCCTTCCTGGTGCATCATGTCACAAGCTTCGGAAGACAGTGTCTCAGTAACTGAGAACACATCTTGGGGCCCGTCCTGGTATATATATATATATATATATATATATATATATATATATATATATATGTGTGTGTGTGTGTGTGTGTGTGTGTGTGTGTGTGCGCACATATACATATATATGAAAAGCATTCAGCTGGGATGGATCATGCTCCAAGAGGGAAATCTGAGTCATTTGTTTTTCAGTGGCTTCCATTCTAACCTCCTCTTATGATGATAGAGAGTCAAGTGCTCCAGACCTTTTGGTGATTCGCTCTCATTGACAGCTTGTCTGTGGTTTCAATCCAGTTCCAGGAGACCCAATTTCCTACATCAGTATAGTACAGAAGTTGTCACAATGGACTTTGGTTACCACTATAATAAGCATTCAAACAGGAAAAAAAAAAAAGATTGGGAAGGGTTTACGAGCGGTTGGTTATTCATGATCTTTGGATCCAGAAGATGGGAGCTTTGAACTGCAGATCGTTCTCAAATGTATGTCCTACTGTGATTACTTAGTTTGTGTGTGTGTGTGTGTGTGTGTGTGTGTGTGTGGTTTTTTTTTTTTTGTTGTTTGTTTGTTTGTTTTGTTTGTTTGCTTGTTTAAGACAGTGTCAAGTAGCCCAGGCTGGCCTTCAAATTCAGTGTAGCTGAGGCTAGCCTCAAACTCCTAATCATTCTGCCTTACCTTCCGAGAGCTGGAATTACAGACACATGCCTACAGATGCAGTTCCCTCATCTGTGAAAGGTCAGATAACTACGCTGGAAGGTAATCCTCCATATTGTGGATATCACTGACAATTTGCGGAAAAAAAAAAAAAAAGGAAAGAAAAGGTGGGGTGTGAGGTGGGTATGGAGAAGAAGGAACTAAGAGGGAAAAATACGAGGCCACACAACTGGGAAGTCTCAGCGGCGATGGGCCTGGTAACATTTTGGACCATTGCTTTCTGCCTCTCCATCTGGCCATGGTCCACCAGCATCTCTTCACTGTATGGAACTGTTATCCTTCCGGGTTACTTAGTATCTCCCTGTTAGATTAGAAGTCACATTTGACCTTGGTGAAGTCTGTATCTTATCCCATTCAGACAAAGGGTGAGATTTATGAGAACATTCCCTACCGCTTTCCCAAGAGCTTTCAGACTGATGTAAAAGTAGCCCTTACTCTCTGCTTCCAGCTTCCTTTGTCCTCCTTCTAGGTTGGCAGTCCTCTCTGAATCCTTGGCAAGGTTTGCCCTTCCCTTTGCCAATCTTTCTACATTCTAAAGAGAAACCCCAAGTAAATAGTTCAGTTGCTAACTGGTAAAAATCTATTTTTGTTTTTTTTAAACAGAACTTCTGGACACTGGTATAATGATCTCCCCTAGTCTGCAGTCAAGTAACAAAACATGTAAATTAATATAAGGTTCAATTTGCAGATAGTAATGCGAACAGGGTGTGGTGGCACATGCCTTTGATTCCAGCACCCACGCAAGAGGCAGAGGCAGGTGGAACTCTGAGTTCAAGGCCAGTTTGCTCTACCAAGAGAGTTCCAGCGCAGCTGGGACTACATAGAGAAACCCTGTATCCCTAAACCAAACCCAAAACAGCAGGTAGAGGTCCTGTGGTGTGCTGTGGCATGTGTCAATCCCCAATACCCCCCACTGTCTTCCCCTGCCCTCCCCTGCCCTACCTGCTTGCTCTCTCCCTCCTTCCTTCTCTCTCACTTTCTCCTTTCCTCCCCCACAACTCAAACCCCCACACAGCACACATACAAATGAATGAATGAATGAATGAATGAATGAATGAATGAGTGAAAATTAGTGTGCATACATGCTACTATAAACTACACAACATGTAACTTTTCTTGTGGAATGTAGATACAAGTCCTGCATGACTGCATATGCTGTCCAACAAAAAAACCGAAAGCCTAAACTAATGGGCTGGGAACGGGTGTGAATTATATTTACATCCATGTTTAAACGTTGAAAAGAAATCAAAGGTTTGCAGCAAGGCTAGCCAGAGGTTCTCTGGAGGACACGCTGTGGAATGCACTTCTCTTGGCTGTTGCTCTAGTGGACACAATTCAATTTTAAGCAGATTTCTTTAATCCGTGCCGGTAACTGGGTCAGAGCCATCTGATTTCAAGCGTTATTCAGGAGACACAAACTCAGTTATAATTGAAACAGTTATAACCACCTTTCTTTGGAAGTTACTTCTTCTTTGTTGGTGCCCAGAAAGCCCAGTCTACATGCTTTTGAAAAGCCACAAACACCTCTGTTGCAGAGGAAGGGACAAACAGTGTGGTCCTTAGATGTGGTCCTTAAATGGTAAACATGCCAAAAATTCCACTGAGGATTTTTTTCTCTTAGTAGACTGCTTAGGAAAAATTCTTAATTAGCTTGCTAGAGTCCTTGTACCAGTACAGAAAGTTTCTGATGGGTGATTTGAGGGTCTGGTCTTGAGACTTTTAGAGTTGGAAGAATGAATGTAGTTTAAAACATAGAGAAGATGGGGCTGGAGGGATGACTCATCAGTTAAAAGAGCTTGCAGCTTTTCCAGGAGACCAGAGTTCAGTTCCCAGCACTGGAGTTGGGCAGCTCACAACTACCTCTAACTCCAGCTTCAGGGGATCAGACAATCTCTTCTGGCTTCTCTTGCTGTGTGTATGTGTGAGTGAGACAGAGACAGAGACAGAGACAGAGACAGAGACAGAGACAGAGACAGACACACACACACAAAGTTACAGGACAATTACTAGAGTGGTTATGTGTCCACAGGTGACCAGTAACAACAGTTCCAGGTAACTGTTAGGTGCTGTTCATTATTTTAGGATCTCTTAATACACAACAGTATCTTATTGATTTCTCATTTGTTCCGTCAAATTCTGTTCCAAGACTTACTTGTGTATATAAAAAAGCCCAGATCAAGTGTAGTGGCCCAACACGTGGGAGGAAGAGGCAGGTGGATGTCTGTGAGATCAAGGTCAGCCTGGTCTACATAATGAGTTTCAGGCTAGCCAGAGAGACCCTGTCTTAGAGAGAGAGAGAGAAAGAGAGAGAGAGAGAGAGAGAGGAAGAGAGAGAGAGAGAGAGGATATGCCTAAGTTGATGGATTCACTTGCAAATCCTCTATAGAACTCTATAGAACTCCAATCTCTAACTATTAATTTTATTAATTAATTTATTAATTTTTTATTAGTTTTATTAATTCATGCAAAAGGCATGTACCTGTAGTTCCAGCACCTATACGATTGAGACAGGATGATCACTTGAGCCCAGGAGTTTGAGCCCAGTCTGGTCAACAAATGAAGAATATTTCAAATGAAATGCTGGAAATACACAAGCATATCCCTTAATGACAGGAATGTGTTTGGAGAAATAGGTCCATAATTTGGTCATTGTGTGAACATCATAGAATATGCTTGCACAACACAAGATGTCTCTGATGTCACTAGGTGGCATAATCATATGGAACACCCATCTTTGACCATTGATTCAAGTAACATTACACAACACACGACTGTGTACATGTGTCTATGCAGATTAGACTGCATAATTTACTTTTTCAACAAATGGCTTACTTCTATGAAATTCTTTGATGAAAACTTAAAGAAGGGTTTCTACAAGATAAATTCACCAACGTGAAATTGATGAGTGAAAGACTTAATTTCCAAAGGCAGACATTGGTGAGTTGGCTCAGAAAAATTGGACCACTTCCTGTCAACCAAATGCAGGAATGCCCTGAATCCCAAGAACCCGGAAGCCTTGCTTGCCCCGGTTTTGTTGTTGTTGATGTTGTCTGGTTGGTTTTTTTGTTTTTAAAATTACAGTCAACACACAGTGAGATGGGTGCTTGCTACAACTGTTAGCTGAGAAACTGAAACATCCACTAAGGTCAAACTAAGGAAGACTGTACTTTAAGTAGAACCGTGCCATTTGCTGCCAGGCTACTTGCTCCAGGATTTACGTTCTTCTTTCTCCAGCAGCGTGGCACTGTGGTCTCTGCTCTACTACAGTCACAATAGGTCACAAGGGCCTTTTCCATCATCATGCCCCAGCACTTACTAAATAAATCAAATCCTAAATAAATCTGTCAACGCTGCCTACAGGTGTGTCCATATTCTCCTGAAATTATATGTTTAAACGTTATAATTATACTTCAAATGTAATTCTGACCAAGAGTAACTTTAACGTCATTCCAAAGGAGTCTGGTAAACATTGGACGATACTTGAACAGAATTGGATGCATTATTTAAAGAGTCTTATCAGATTATAGCTTAGTCCAAACAAGATGAGGCTATAGTTTGGTGGTAGAACACTAACCTAGAGTACATGAGGTCCTGGGTTCAATACCCAGCATTGCAAGTAATAAATAAATAAAACTCAGATAAAATCAATCTCCCTTTAATATTAAATGTAGTTTAAAACACTATGGCGGAGATGTTTAGGGTTTGGTGGTGCATGCCTTTAATCCTAGGACTTGAGAGGTAGTGGTAGCCAGATCTGTAAGGCTAGCCTGGGCTACACAGTGAATGCTAGGCCAGAAATGAGCAAACAAACAAACAAACATTACAGGATCAGCAGGGAAAGAAAAGACATATTCAGTGGGTTTCCAAAATTTATAGCTAATAAAATACACACATCACTTTACGGCATAAAGTGTAGTTACCATATGGAGTCTTACAGGGTCCCAAACAGTCCAGGACTTTCTCAGGATTGAACTTTGCCTTGGGAAGCAAATTAGAATGAGCTGCTCTATATTTATGCTCAAGCCAGGCTCAGCAGTGCACAGCTGAAATGCTCACATCTCAGGCTGCGTTGGTCTGGTGAGAGCATCTTTTTTTAAAGAACACTTAGACTCACACCTTGTGGTTTTTTTTGTACGGTCAGAGTTTTAAAAGAGGGGACAAAGGGCCAGTCGATGACTAGTCGACTTGAACCCAGAGTTGTGTGTAAAAGTTTTTCTAACTATAAATCCAGGAGATTTGTTTAAATGAATAAAATCTCAGCAATACGTAGCATGGGGCAGTGGGGGTGGGGCTTGGCGTTCTCAGTTTGAAGTGAGTTAAATCCTATAGAAAGAAAATCAAAGAAATACCAAACAGTGCAGGGCAGGGGTGGCGCACGCCTTTATTCCCAGCACTTGGGAGGCAGAGGCAGGCAGATTCCTGAGTTCAAGACCAGCCCGGTCTACAGAGTGAGTTTCAGGACAGACAAGGCTACACAGAGAAACCCTGACTTGAAAAACAAACAGACAAAAAAGACATTTTATTTTCTATTGGGATAACTTTAAATATTATTTTTCTCAATGCTAAGTTTTCAAGCAGTTCTTTTGCTAATTTTATTAATTTTAGTAGCTCACAAGTTGTTTCGGGATTTTCTGTTTAAATGTATATATCCTCTATATAAAATGCTTCTTTTTTTTTTTCCCCAAGGCTTTTTTTTTTACCCCATTAGACAAGGGGTCATATAGCACAGGCTGGTGTCAGATTCACTGAATAGCTAAAGATGGTCAAACTTTGAACTTTTGATTCCCAGTCCCAACTACCACCCAGGTGCTGGGATCACGAGTATGCACCACTATACCAGGTTAACGTGGTGGTACTAGGCATAGAACCCTCGGCTTTGCTCATGTCAAGTGACACTCTCCTTCCTTATTGCTACCTTTCTAGTTTCTTCCTTTTCTTTCTTTCTTTCTTTTTCTTTCTTTTTTCTTTTTTTCTTTTTTTTTTTTTTTTTTTTTTTTTTTTTTTTTTTTTTTTTTTTTTTTGGTTTTTCGAGACAGGGTTTCTCTGTGTAGCCCTGGCTGTCCTTCCTGGAACTCACTCTGTAGACCAGGCTGGCCTCGAACTCAGAAATCTGCCTGCTTCAGCCTCCCAAGTGCTGGGATTAAAGGTGTGCACCACCACTGCCCGGCCGTTTCTTTCTTTTCTTATCTTTGTTCCTCTCATTTCTTTTTCTCACTTTGTTTGGCTACAGACTCTTATATTGCACAATGCTGAATACAAGTTGTGACCACAGGAACCCACGTGTAATTCCTGACAACAGGGTGAAACTTTGAATCTCAAAAACTCTGTCTATAAATTTAGAGTGGTTCTTTCTATTCAAGAGTTTGCTATTTTACTTTTGTTTTGTTTTGAGGCAGTGTTTCCCCATGTATCTCTGACTGTCCTAGAACTCACTCTGTAGACCAGGCTTGTCTGCCTCTGCCTCCAGAGGGCTGGGATGAAAAAGGTGTGCACCTCTATCCCAGAGAGAAGTTTGATATTTTTTAAAATCACAAATGACTGTTGAATTTAGTCAAACCAATGTGTGTGTGTGTGTGTACCCATGCCTGGGGTCAATTTTGGGTCAACTCTTTCCACTTAAAATTTTTTTCTTAATGTATAGTAATGTTTTATCTTCGTGTGTGTATGAGAACCAGGTGCCAGCAGAGGCCAGAGGAGGGCATTGGATCTCCTGGTCCTGGGGTTTGTGAACTGACAGGTGGGTGCTTGGAATGACTTAGGTCCTCCAGAAGAACAGGAAGTGCTTTTTTCCCCCATGAACAATTTACATTCATTTGCTGACAACTTTAGTCAAACACACTTCAAATACAGCAGAACCTAGAGACCATAGAGTGGAACCATTGCTTGCCAATGTATAGGTGGCCTATGACAAGTGACTTGAAACACATCTTTGGGCTGAGGGCCCAGCTCCAGGCAAACAGCCTGAATAGGTGGACCTGGATGTGTTTTTCTGGCTCCTCAGGAGCCAAGAACGAATGAGTCTTTGTTCTTTCTTGTGCTTTATGTGCTTGAGCGAAGGTGCTGGAAGAGGCGTCCATTGCGGTGGTGAGGAGAACCTAGAGACCATAGAGTGGAACGATTGCTTGCCAATGTATAGGTGGCCTATGACAAGTGACTTGAAACACATCTTTAGGCTGAGGGCCCAGCTCCAGGCAAACAGCCTGGAATGGAGAATTCCGGGAAATGGAGCATCGGGGAGTCCTCACAATGCTCTTAACCACATAACCCTCTTTCCAGTCCCTTCATGTTGTTTTTAAGGCATGTTTCCTCACAAAGCCTGGAGCTCCTGATTAGGTTGGGCTGGCTGGTCAGAGAGCTCCAAGGCTTTGCCCTCCCTGGCATTGGGATTAGAGATGGACGACTCCGACTCGATTTTTATGTGAGTGGTTGGTCCTCATGCGTGTGTGTCAAGCATTGTACAGAATGAGCAATCTTCTCAGGCCTCAAACTTTTTATAATTTGTATGTATAAAGTAATGACGTTTTTCTCCCTTTAAGATATGTGGGCAGTTACATGGAACAGTTTTTTCAAAAATCTATGGTAAATTGAATTAAGCCAGTGAGAACTCAAATGAGTTCTTATCTCACAGGATAGTCACAGACTACACTGTTCCCCCTTTCTACTTTTCCAGGTAGCAGTGGTGGGTTTGTTTGTTTGTTTGTTTGTTTGTTTTTATGATGTTTGATATTGAGGTAAGGATTTGGAACTATTTTCCTTTGGTATCCTGGAAGAATTTGTCTATAATTTTATTTTATTTTTGAGACAACATTATCTGTGTAACAGCCCTGGCTGTCCTGGAACTTGCTCTGTAGACCAGGCTGGCCCCATACTTACAGAGTATCATTAAAGCTTTTAAAATAGCAGACTCAGGTTTTACTAATAAACGAGGGCTCTGCAGATTTTCCAGTTTTAACATTACCTGTGTTGCATTGGAGCAAGTGTGCAGGTGCAGGCGCCTGTGCGCACACACAGAGTCCAGAGCAGGACACAGATGTGGTCCTCCAGTGCTTTGTACTGAACTGTGCTAAGACAGTTTCTCACAGAACTGGAAACTTCACCAGCGTTAGACTGGCCAGCTAATGAGCTCTCAGGATGTCCTGTCTCTATCCCCAATGCTGGGGTTGGTTACAGGCATGTGAAACCATGCCTGGGTTTGTACTCGGGTACAGGGGATCCAAACTCAGGTCTTCAAGCTCTTATCCACCGAGCCATTTCCCTAGTTCATTGCTATTGATTTTTGTCTGGTTTTTTTTTTTGTTTTTTTTTTTTTTTGTCCTTAATTTTATTCTTATTCAAATACTCAAACCTAGATTGATCATTCTCATATTCCCAATGTTCACTTCTCTGGAGTTTGTTTTCTATTCCAGGTGTTATTTTTCCCTTTTAAAATGTTAGTTTTACTAGTTTATCAAGTTTCTTAGGCTTTTCCAAACCTAGCTTTACTGTTTTAAAGTTCATGTTCTATTTCACCAATTTCTATCTTTATTTCCCTTTCTACTTCCTTCTTCTGCCATGCTGGGCATCCTGGGGTTCACATGAGCACTCTTCTGTTCTTCTGCCATGCTGGGCATCCTGGGGTTCACATGAGCACTCTTCTGGGGAGCTGTCTCCATCCCCAGACCCTTTCCAGTCTTTGCTTTTAACTTTAACTGATTTTAACTTTTCACATTTCCTAATGATTGTAGGTAGGGCTTTACATTTCTCTCCCATCATTCTGACTTAGCTGCAGCCCCAACTTTTGACCTGGCTTGTTGGGAGCTGACTTGTAGCAGAAAGCGGCTATCAGCTTTGCAGCCATCTTGAGCCATATACCCTGACATGAGACTTGGTTTTCAACAGCCTACGACAGCTGAAGCACACTCTGATAAACATCTTGTTTATCCCACATAGCTTGTTTTGCTGTTTAGTGCCCACAGCTGCAAGGAGCACGTGGTATCCATGCCTGCAAAGCATGTGGTGCACGTGCTATCCATGTGCTATTCACGCCATACATGCCTGTAAGGCGCATGTGGTATACACGCCTGCAAGGCGCATGATGCACGTGCTATCCACGCTATACACACCTGTAAGGCTTATGTCATATCCACACCTGCAGGACATGTGGTATCCACGAGCCTACAAGGCATATGGCAAAAGCCTATAAATACCCCAGGTTTCCTTTCAATAAACGAGACTTGATCAGAACCTCTGTCTTGTCTCCATTCTTCGCGTCTCTTCCCTTTTATCCCTCCTCTCTCTCTCTCTCTCTCTCTCTCTCTCTCTCTCTCTCTCTCTCTCGACCCTGACCCGCAAACCAGAGCAGCTTGGGCCAGGACACAGTGGCCGCCAATCCGGGCAGAGTAGGTCTCAACACTGGCTCAAACAGTATTTTATTTGCTTTAAAATATTATTTCTTCTTTGAGCCATGAGTTAGAGGTGTGTTGTCTTTAATTTCTGAGCAGTTCAGGCAAAACTGAAGATTCTTTTTTTTTTTTTTTTTTTTTTGGTTTTTCGAGACAGGGTTTCTCTGTGTAGCCCTGGCTGTCCTGGAGCTCACTCTGTAAACCAGGCTGGCCTCGAACTCAGAAATCTGCCTGCCTCTGCCTCCCAAGTGCTGAAAGCTGAAGATTCTAGTTATCTTTTGTTACTAACTTTCAGCACCTTTCCCCTGAGGTTGGAGAGCATATTTTGAATTATTGAGATCTTCTGAAATGTCCCAAGGCTTTCTATATGGCCTCTCTTGCTTGTTCTCTCAAGGTTTCAATACAAACTTCAGTGGAATAGGAACCTGCCATTTGCCCTGTACCGTCTCAGGGTTTTGCTGTGCTCCTCATGTGTTTTCACTACGTTCTGTCTTCAGAGCTATGCTATGTCCCGCGCTACCTCCCGCCAGCAGGAAAGACGCGGTACACACAG
>JANHMN010000001.1:34525853-34542525 GCA_030674055.1 Rhabdomys pumilio
TCTCTCTCTCTCTCTCTCTCTCTCTCTCTCTCTCTCTCTCTCTCTCTCTCTCTCTCTCTTTTTCCGAGACAGGGTTTCCTGGAACTCACTCTGTAGACCAGGCTGGCCTTGAACTCAGAAATCCACCTGCCTCTGCCTCCCAAGTGCTGGGATTAAAGGCGTGCGCCACCACCGCCCGGCTAGAATTATTTTTCTTAAACCATTCCATTTTTATCTTTTGCTCTCACTTCTTTTCCCCAAGTGGAGTTCTTGCTACATTGCTGGCACCTCGCCTGGAATCCTTCCACTGATGAGACGCTCCTGTTGTAGGCTCGTGACTAGCTGGGATTACAGGCAAGTGCAACCGCAGCAGTCTCATTTACTGCACCTGAAGAGAGCTAACACATTCCAGGCTTCCAGGACAAGCCTTCTTTCCTCCAACCCGCCCAGTTTTACTTTCACAATTCCGTGTGTCACTAATTCCGTGTGTTTCTAAAAATAAACTATAATTTACATTGATTATTCCAAAGGTAGTGGCTTACTCAGGGCCTTTTTTTTTGGTCACTTGGATTGCTGACCTTTTTTCTTGTGAGCAAAAGCTAAACATCCCCTTGGCACCTGTTCCCTCTATGCTTAAATCTCTTAAAGCCTATTAGCCTTGCTTCCCAAGCTATTCTCTGGGGAGAGAATGGAGGTTGGCTTATTAAGTCTGTCATCTGCTGTGTTTTCTGGTTGAGTATAACTTGTCCAACTCACTATAACTCAGAAAAACTTAGATATTTTGGATGAAAATTTGCAATTATTTTTTATATACTAAAAGTAAGCTCAAAGTTGGGATGCACCCTAATTTCAGTGTCCTAGCAACTAGAAAGAAAAATCATCTTCAAGTATGACGGGTAGCTGCCTTTGTTTTAAAAAAAAAAAAAATCAAGTTTTAGAAATGAGACAATTTATAACAAAGACACCTGAGTTTACTTTTTGCTAGCTATACAGACTTTAGCAAGCCATTTGTTGTAGATTTGTTTGTATGAAAAGGCAGTTAAGCCTGTCTCAAAACTATTAAATAACTACAAAGTGTGTTTTTTTAAGAGTGCAATAAGAAGAGAACTTAGCAGAGAGTTACTATGATAGCAGGCTGTGCCAGGGGCTCTCAACCTGGGAGTCACGACTCCCTTGGCAAACCTCTATCTCAAAAAATATTTACAATTCATAAATTTATAGTTATGAAGTAGCAACGAAATAATTTTATGGTTGGGAGTCACTGCAACATGAGGAACTGTATTAAAGGGTTGCAGTGTTAGGAAAATTGAAAACCACTGCATGCCTACAACTATTCCTAAGACCTTACTGTAGCTTAAGGTACAGTCTGTTACCTGATCTCTACAGCTTAAGAGCAAAATTCACTTACCACCCAGCACTGCCTACACAGTACAAGGCTTCAAGTCTAGTGATACTGTTATGGCTGCGACCCGTGTCTCCCAAAGGCTGTGTTGAAGGCTTGCTCTCCAATGCAGCCTTGTTCAGAGGTGACTGGATCATAGAGATTCTCATGCACTGACAGCTCTATAACTAAAACAGACTAGGAGGAAGTGATGGAGAACAAAAGAGGAAGGGCCTGGCTGGAGGTAGTGGGTCACATGAGGCATACCATTGAAAGACTGGTCCACTGCTCTCCGTCTTGTCTGCCACGAGGACAGCAGCCCCCTCTCCTACATACTCCCTGTGCTGTGATATGTCTGAGCTCACACACAGCACAGTGGAGCCTGCCAAACATGAACTGAAACCCCTGACACCAAGAGCTCAAATCTTTCCACCTTAGTCTGCCTCAGGCATTTTGTCACAGTTACAAAAAAACCGATAACACCTACCATTCTTTTTCATGTAGGAAGACTTAAAAATACCATGAAAAGTAGACAGGAACCTATCCAGAAAGCTGAGGCAGGTTTTCTTGTGAGTTATTACCACTGCTCAAGGGTTATTTATGTAAACAGTCAAAGATGGACCCCAAAAGAAAACTCCTTTAAGTCTTCACTGTTTTTTTTTTAAAATGTTAATTTTAAACCGGCAAAGTAATTACACTGGTTGTAAAGACATTTCAAAGTAAAAAGGGCTTTCATTGAAAAGTTCTCTGCAATCAAGTCAATATTCAGTAATTGCTTATTTTTCAAAAATTGTGAACTGCTTTCTTCCCTTCCTTCTGGGTCTGGAATTCCACCTGTGTGCTGAAGACTGACATTGGTGAGATGAAGGCGTCAGGTCAGTTAGTGTTCTGGGAGGATGTGGTATGGGTCAGAGTTTTGTTTTTGATACATAGTTTCTCTGTGTAGCCCTGACTGTGTACCCACTTTGTACACCAGGCTGGCTGCTGCCTCCTGAAAGCTGGGATTAAAGGTGTTCACCACTTTGCCCAGCAAGCTCAGAGTTTTGATTGGCATGCTTGAGATCAGTGTGGTTAGAAGCAGTGCAGCCTCCATTGAGGATTCACTTAGCATAGATGGGATGCCTCATCTTCTCACAGGGAGAAGGAAAGAAGTAGGAAAGAAAAGACTAGATTAAGGGCTCAAAGACCTAAATTTCATCCAAAGGGGCAAGAGATTTTTGAAAAATGTCTAATTTTTGGTCTGAGATATGGAAAAGGGCAGGTGACTTTATGTAACAATTATGTAATGATTAACATACCTTTCTAAATTAAAAACCTATACATGAGGTGGCAAAGGCATTAAAAAGTCACCTTGAAAAGATTCCCAACAAGTCAATTCTGAGGAAATTTCTGCACTAAAATGAAGGACATTTTCATAATCTGTTCTGTAAAGAAGGAATCTAAATCTCTACTGATAGAAATGAACAAAAGAAAAACCATCTTCCTTACAGCAGAACACCAAAGCCACAAACTGACCGTGTGGCAATTAAAAAAGTGATTCAGTCAAGAACCACCAATGCACTCAAACTAGCCATTGGGAAACTAGTGGAAACCAGGTATAATTTCTAGGAATCTAACCCCAATCATTTTTAACCGCACATGACAAGTGCCTGTTGAGTGCAGGCATTCAACCACACGTCACGGTGTATGGGAGAGGGTCAGAGGATGACTATGTGGAGTTGCTTCTCTACTTCTGGTTTTGCTTGGGTCCCAGGGATTGAGCTCAGATTAGCAGACATACACTATAAGAGTGTTTATTTACTGACGTACTTCTTAATCACTAGCTTTACAATGGAAAAGCATCCTGGGTATCAACCTTATCAAGTGACCGAAGATAATAAATAGGACCAGGACAAATGGATATCACTCACCTCCTGGTGTAACAGATAGCTACCTAGCTAACCATTCTTGTTATGTTTTTGACAGCACCTGTGTTCCAGACTCAAGTGTTAAGGTCATGAGGTCAAATGCCAAAGAATTGTTCCAGACTGAAGGAGACCAAAGAAACTAAATCCCCCCCTGGTCTGGGATTGGGCTGATACAGGAACATTCATGAGGGCAATCAATAAAATCTGAATTTGATGTATTGATAAAGCATCACTACTATGACAATGTTAACCTCCCGAACTTAAGTGTACTCTGGTTATAGACAAGAAATAGAGGCTTCCAACTCATATATATTAGAGTACTCCGTATAAAAGACTCTACATGATCTAAAAATTTCTCTCCTCAACATCTTTCTTTAGTCTTCAATTTTAATTCTACTGAAGAAATGAAGCCCTGAAAACTTTTGTTTGTTGCTTGTTTCCAGGAATTCAACTGACTTCTGTATACCAACTGTGAACACAGAACTTTGCTAGACTATGTATCCTAACTGACTCATATACATCTAATCACATCAACGCACAAAAATTATTTCCTATCTTCAGGAAAGAGAAAACCATGGAGCATAAGTTACTTAGGAATATAGAGCAGTTGACGTTATAAAGATGTGCACAGTTGTACAGTTACACACTTACACACTTACTTACACACACACACACACACACACACACACACACACACACACACACACACGCTGCAATGTAATGACAGCTGCCAAAGTCCATCTTCAAGTCAAAAGGAAATGAGGTGCCTGCAAGTCAATCTCCTGGTGAGTCCCCTGCAGGGATCACAGTGGCTCCACAGCAAAAAAAATTAGCTTGATTATGGTTCGTCTAAAGTTATTTAAAATAACTTCCCTGGGCAGTGGTGGCATCCTCCTTTAATCCCAGCACTTGAGAGGCAGAGGCAGGCGGATTTCTGAGTTGGAGGCCAGCCTGGTCTACAGAGTGAGTTCCAGGACAGTCAGGACTACACAGAGAAACCCTGTCTCAAAAAACAAAACAAAACAACCCCCCCCCCCCCAAGTTCTGTTAAGCCTGTTTAGGGAAGTATGGTCAGTTTGCCAGAAATTTCCACAAAGTTCCAGTGGTCTCCGAGCTTCTGCCCTTCCCCTCTGCTCATATCAGTTTCCAGTCAATGCAGAGTCTCTAACTCCCTGTGGGTGGCTGCCACTGTGACTGGGTAGCAGGCACAGTGGATACTGTGGTCACTCTAGAAATCCAACTTTTTCTTTTGAGAAGCTTGCCGACGACTCCCAGGAAAAGAGCATCCATAGGTTGGGAAAGAGCCAGGAAGCCCTAAAGGTAGAAAGAGCTGCATTCAAACTCAAATGGGGAACAAAGGTAGTTTTATGCCACGATACATTCATCGGCTGGGCTGTCTCTGCATACTCAAGCAGGAGTTAAACCACCAAGTCTTCTTTTGGGACAGTGAGGACATAGTGGAGATGATGAGTGATGCACACCTGAGCAACAGTGTGAATACACTTACTGCTCCTGAACCACACATTCAGAAATGATTCATGCAGCCATCATATTTCACAGTAAGAATTGTTAGGGAGGCATTTGTGATTAAGTACTCTGATGAGTCTTAGAACTATCACACAGTTGCTAAGAACACTAAGAAGCAACATCAGAGAGCCCTGTGTTTGATATTAATTCTGCTAGTGACACCTGTGGAACTTGAAGTTGTCACAGAAGTCTCTCCTCCATCAGTGGCAGAGGAGTAATAGCAGGCTCACCTGCCTACTACAGGTTGCTACGACAGTGTATGTAGAAACTTTGGTAAGTGTGCATCATACAGCAGGGACTCAATAAATGTTGGCTGATTACATTTTAGGTTCCCACAGTGATAGGGTGTGTAATAAAAACAAAGCTTCATCGTGAAAAGGCTGGTTAATTTCTTCTTCGTTCTTAATGGCACAGACACTCTCACAGCTTGTCACAAACATTCCAGGTTGTAGTTAAGAGACGCATGACCCTAACAGCTGACCCCTAAGTCAATGGCTAATTACACTTAGATCACAATTTAAGAGGCAATATTGTCAGACAAGCCATGAGGACCTGAAATAATTTAAGAAGTGAATATGTACATATATTTATCAAATATAACAAGGTCATACAAAAGCATAATATAATTCACACATACAAAAGGCTACTGTAGTTGTCCCTTTTACATCCTATTTTAGACAAACAATGATGCAGAGAGTAACGGGAATGCACAAGTTCTGAAAACTAGGTTGGTGGTTTGTTTTTTTAAACAAAACAGATCCGGTCATCTTCACCTTCTCTCAGATTTCTAAACATGAGGCTTACTGACATGTACCCTTGGGATCAACTTAAATAAGTCTTCACTCCATTTCAAAGAACTATACATTTTCAGTGGTTGAAAGTCAGGTAGAAAAGAATATAAAATGATCCATAAGTCAAAACATTTCTTATAAAAGGAGCAGTTTAAACAAACCCAGGTAGTAAAAAGAGGAAATGTACTGAATTTTAAAACTTCTGAAAATAGCATCTTTCCTGGACCACTGTATGACATATGTTAGAACTGCTGGAAACAAGAGTTTATACAGACAAGACTAAGGGATACAACAAAACACCCCACAATCCCCACCAAACGCATTAAATCCACCTAACGTCAAATAAGAGGTAACGGAACTACACAGTTCAGGTTTAAGTGCATTTTTGGGGGTACAATTTAACTGCCACATGTAAGAATTGGCAATTAAAATATAATTAAATACAGGTTGGCAAACCCTTTGGCCATTATGTAAATATTAAAAGGCAAATTTCCAATTGAAAAATAAAAGCTGACTTACAATTACAGGAGCACAAATGGTCAAAGGTGCCCTATGAAACTGTGAGGAATCACAGCACATGAATACCTACCAGGCACTTGCGTTCAGAAATACTTTATAAATATGGACTTGGTCTCACTCTCCACACTAAAGCTGATTTTCCCCAACTGCACCAACTGCTAAAAACCATATCATGTATCAGTGATGCATTTAACTGGATCATTTTTTTCGGGAAAATCAACTCTAAAAAACATGAACCTACCCATTTTCTTTACAACTTCAAAGATCATTCCAGTGAGGCATGAATGGAGCCTTGTCAGAACATTCTCCCATCCCACATGATCAACAAACACCACAATGACAAACAGCTTTGGCAATCCTGTACAAAAGGGCCCTGTCCAAACATTCCTCTCACAAAATGACACCACAGAACAAAATAAAACAGAAAAATCTAAATTTTGACAATCCTACACAAACTGTGGGATTTCATCTTCAAGGTCTTCAAACTGCTGCATTCTTTTTAGTCGTGGTCTCTGGCAGGTTGGAGTCCCCTCAGGCAGGCCAGGCTCCTCAGAGCTCTCTTTCAGTTGGCCACTTGTCTGCACAGGACAAGCCAGTGTAGCCTCTGGGTCTGGGTCTGATTTTGCCCCATGGATCTGGGAAGCATGCACCAGGACAGGAGGCGCAGCTGCTGAGGGAGATGCTGTTTTCTCCTCAGCCCCCCTGACATTGAAGGTGGAAGTAGGTGGTTTGTAAAATGTTGTCCAGTGCTGGGGCTGCAGTGTTCTGGGTGCTCTGACGGCAGCGACAGGACAGGAGTCAGAGGACCTGCGCTCCGACACCTCTCTTGTAGACCTGGCTGGTTCTGCATGTGCTTTACTAGGCTGGGCGGCACCACTGGAATGGTCCCGGTTATTCCCAGTGTTTACTGTCAATCCCTTTTCAGGGTAGGCACTGGGAACAGTCATTGTAGTCTTGGCAGTAAAACTCTTCTGTACATATTGTTTGTCCCAGGATTTCTGTACATTTTGCTGGTCAAAGCCATTCACTTTGGAACAAGCGGTATCTGAGTTGTCCTTTCTGTGGGGTCCTTCACAGGCAGGGCTCTTGCCAAGCCTGTTGTCTGAGTCTACATTGCCTATATTCCTGCTGCTTTTCTCGGTAGGAGAACTGGCAAGAAGCAGCAGTCGGTCTACAGGCAAGCTCACAGGCCTCATCTTGGTCCTTGGCAGATGTCTCTGCACACTGTTTGCTGCCCTATCTGATTTCAGAAGACGCAGCTTGGGGCTTTTACAAACATCTTCCATCTTTTGGGATGCCGACTCAAGCTCTTGGTCAAAAAGCAAATGTACTTTGTTGTCTGAAAAAGAAAGTGGCACATGATAAACACTAGAATCTAAATAAGACAGACAGACACTGGACAACAGAAGAATTCTAAAATGTCCCCAACACAGTATCGTCTATGCAGAAGACCTGTTCTTTAAAGATATAGTTGAAATTTAAAAGTTCATTTAATTTTTGCATAAATTTATGCAAAAAATTCCAACCACAAAACATTTTACAAATGAGTTAAGAAAAGAAAATACAAAACCTGCTTGTCTAGTGATTGTTTTTTTTTTTTTTTTAAAACATGCTCCCCATGAACAAGTGTTTTCTAGGTCAAAAGGTCAACAGCCCCCCTGCCCTGCTCACATGTAGCAGACATGCTGCTTGTCTTCATGTGGTCATGAACAACGGGCACAAGGGCTATCCCAAAAGCTGTCTGGAATCTGCTCCCCTAACTTGGCTGTCTTCTTCTGTGGCTTCAGTGACAGAAGTGCCTAGTCCTGCTTGATGTGCCAAAGTAGGGGTTACTGAGGGGACTCTACTCTCTCAGAGAAGGGGGAAGGATGGGGAGAGGGAATATGGGCAGAAGGGGCAGTGACTGAGATATAAAGTGAATACAACAGGCAGACATTATCAAGTTAACTTAGAAAAATTATACCACCTCTAGCCAACTAAATGCAGGCGGGTCCTCAACACCAGGAACTCAAGAGACCTCACTCGATCTGTTTTTCGCCACAGTCTGCTCACAGTGACGGGGTGCTCCCCACAGCTGCTCTACTAAGAAGCTGTAACATCCCCTAGGTCAAACTCAGGATGAAGGACTGTGCTTTAAGTGAAGCACTGGCATTTCCAGGTGCTGCCAGTCATGGTCCCATGGCCACACTCTCACCTCAGCTCCATATTGTCTTTTTCCCCCCTTCTTCTTCTTTTTGGTTATATCTACTCAAGAAATTCCAATTCCTGCAAAGGTCCTTGAGCCCCAGCTCCTTGGTGCCGAGAAACATCAAATGACTTAGTATCTCGATACTGTTCTGACTCTGAACAGCAGGTTCAAGTATTGGCTCTGTGGTCTGATCTTCTCCCCCGTTCCTGGATATGAGGTCCAGGTGTATGTGTACAGGCGACCACCTGTGTCACTTGTCAGTCATTATCTCATCTCATCACCTTGGTCAGCTAACCTGTTTATTTATTAACTGTTTCTCTGTGTACATGGGCACAGGTACTCTCAGAGACCAGAGGTACTGGATCCCTCTGGAGCTTGAGCTGAAGCTGTAGGCAGCTGTGAGTAGCACTGAACTAAACTCAGGTCAATTCAGCAAGCCCTCTTAACCAAGGAGCCACCTCTCCAGTTATCAGATGACCTTTCTCCCTGGACTCCAAAAATTGTTCCTGTCATCTACTTCCCTGGGTTCTTCCCCGCATTCCCCCAGTACTCTAAGGGGCCTACCTCACTGCAGTTGGTCTGCAAGAGCCAAAGGGTACACATTCCTTCAGTGCTGCAAGAAGAGTCGCTAGCATAGCAGAAGACAGTGTGGGCTCTGCAGCCAGGGCCCGGATCCTAGTCAGTTCTTGACCCTCATCTGCACTGGATAGGCCTTGCACTGTCCCTACCTGCCTTCACCTGTCACATAATGATACGTGGATCTGAGTTGTTGTGTTGGTCTAAATGTTCTAACAAAAAAAAAAATACGTACGTAATACAGACTAAAAAGTATCTTCAAATTATTTATGTTTATTACGATTTCTGATCAGGAACCTAACTCTATATGAGGTAGTTAAAAAAACAAAAAATAGGCTAAATTTATAAACCAGACAGAACTTGATTCAAAGCCTATCTGAATAATTTTTGGTACTATTTCTCTCACACTGTTGTAGTACTGGGGATGGAGCCCAGGGCACTCACTTAACAACAGTTTACTTGCCAAGTGTTACCTTTGCACTCAGCTGTTCTCACACGGCTACTCACCGAGAAGAGGAGCAGCACACTTCCCCAGTGCATTTTGTTTTCGTTCTGATTCTTCAAATGATGTAGTTAATTCAAAAGTCTTGTTCTCACAATCTGTAGTACGGATATCCTGTTAATGAAAGAGAATTTTCACACTTGTAGAAACAAAGCACATTTCAAAAAAAGGAATGCAAGACCACTAAATTACTGACATACAGACAGCTCTAACACCCTTCTGCACTGGTCCAAACTTTGCTCAACAGTTAAACGTGCCATGCACAAAGCCTGACAACCCAAGTGTGATCCACAGAGCCCACATCAACCACCAAACAGACAGACAGACAGACAGATGTAGTAGCACGCATCTGTAACCCTAGAACTTCTTCAGGGAGGCATATACCTTGGAATTTCTCAGAAGCTTCTCAATCAGCTAGCTCGGATCACAGTGCACAGTAGCAGAAAGAAGACAGACCCTGACTCAACCTAGTGGAGGTGAAAATCAACTCCGCAGAGTTGTCCAATGACTTCTACCCGAGTGCCATGGCAAGTACGAGCCTGTCTTGTCATTTGTGTGCATACACACACACACACACACACACACACACACACACACACAGACACACACAAATTAACAACAACTTACTTCCTTTGAAGAAAAAAATAGTGATTTCATAGAATGATCTGAGTCTCTTTCATCTGGTGATAACAGAGGTTTTGGAAGATGCCCTTGATCGACATGAGGTGCAACAGCACCTGTGTTAGATATAACAGCTTGAGGCTGGAGGGACCCATCGAAGATCTTCTGTGAGTACGTAATAAGGAACTCTACTAATCGTGCCTGATTGGAATATTCAGCAAGGGACGAGATGGTGACAGGAGCCGTGGTAGGCCTTGGTCTAATGAGAGTTGGTCCAAATATCACCCCCAAGTTCTTAGAATTCATCTTGTTCTCTTCTGCATGATCTACCACCCTGAAGGGCAGAATACAGAAAGCATTATGAGACTTGGCTATTGAAGTTCTTCAGTGTACTTTACTATGGGCTGGGAAGAGTAGATTCATATTTCCATCTAATGTTTCCAGCCAGAGCCTGACACATGGGAGGCACCTGAGGGACCGTGTTGGCTGCCTGATGTATACACAGGGTACATAAGACTATGAAACAGCCAAGGGTCAAGTTGTGAGAGAGGTCTAAGAAAAATATATACTTATTTGATTAACTTTTTGATCACATACCAAATTTGATTTATTCATATTTTTTGTGTTAGGATAAATACCAAGTAGAAGGAATAGTTGACATTTTTCCAGCAGAAAAAAAGAAGAGACCTTAAAGATTACTTCTGTACATACTTCAAGATCTTTATAATGAGAACAGAATATTACTGTCAGTCTCTTCCACTCAAGGCTACTGCTCAGGCCCTGGTGTGTCCCTGGCCTCTGTCTACACTGCTGCTCTCCCACTCCCTTTACTTCCAGCTCTTATCATCTTTTGTTCCTATGACTACTCATGGAAACAAGAACTTTAGAAACCCCACCCCCACCCCCAGCCTATTGCCCTTGTCTTTGCCAGAAAGATGTAAGAAGCAAATCTGAGCATGTATGTAAAATTCCTGGCTCAAAAATCTTCAGTGAGTATAAGATGCAAGCTGGTAAAATCAGCTGTTAAACATGCAGGATTGTATCTGTATCTGGTCCACTGTGTGTGCTGTAGTGTGGCTTAACTATATTACCTTATTTCCTGAATGTGAACTGCTCTCTCCTATCTGTGCCTGCTATCCCCCTGCCTGGAATGCTCTTCTGAGCATTCCTGGACTGCTAAATCACGACTGAGGCTGACTTGAGGCTGCTTTCGCTGACTTACCCATCTTCCTTCATATGCTGTAAAAACCCATCAAACAAAATAATGCTATACTGTGTATGTACGCAGGTCCGTGAGCTGCAGATGGCAGAAACCTTGTTTCTCCAACTAGAGCCAGGCTCACAGGACACATCTGAAGAGGATGTTGGCTGCCTGAACATACATTTCCTCTTTCCTCTAACCGTAAAAAAAGTAAAATCAATTAAAAAAAAATACACGAATGAACTTAACACTACGACACCAAAAGGGTTAAACTAAAAATACACTAAAAATGGTATGGTGCTGTATGTTATTTAAGAAAAAACTGCTCAGCCACTAAGAGAGGCTCTGTTTATAAAACTCTCACCGCTTCAGATGCACTATGAGGTAATGAAGACTGTTGAAATTTGACGCTGGCAGCTGTCTTAGCAGGTCTCTGCTCTTCAGAAGGATTCGGTTGATTTCTATGCTCACATGGGGGTGTTTTTTGTCTTCGGGGCTATCTTTTTTTGCTTCTTGTTCTTCATTTACATGCTGTATCTCTTTTGCAAGATCTATAAATTCCTTGTACAATCTGAATAAAATAAATGGTTCTGGAAGCTAAAGAAATAAAATTACATTATGAATATAATTCCTTTTTTTCCCTGCTAATGTTAACTCTTATTCACAGCTACTCAATGATTCACCATGTCCTTTTAGGTTAACAAGATTTAAAGCAGGTCTTTAACTATATATGTTTGGAGCTGGAGAGATGGCTCAGTGATTAAGAACACTGGTTGCTTTTCTAGAGGACCCAGGTTCCATTCCCAGCACCCACATGGCTGCTCACAACTGTCTGGAACTCCAGTTCTAAAAGATTTGATAACATTCTGGCCTCCCTGGGCACCACATGTGCATGTGGTACAGACATACATTCAGGCAACCATGCATACACATAAAAGTTTAGATTTTAACGTTTGCTATAGACATGACCTATTAAAAGTTAATCTGAAATCATTGTTATAAAGTAAATAAATAAGACAGTAACTCAGACAATAAAACCTAAAAGTTCCACAAGGGATTTTAAAATGCTCATCTATGTTTACAGTTATATTCATTACAACCCCAATGTTAGCACCAATGAAAACATATCCACTAACACAGATGAAGTCAGTGAATTAGCAGGTACAGACCACCAGAGTTTGCAGAAATTAAAGAGTGACCCTAAGGATACTGAAGTTTCCAGCAGTGGGAAGAGAAAAGGCTGAGTAAATCTCCCAGAAAGTACTGGAGGACAGCAGAAGCTGGGGAATGAACAGAGGAAGGGGAGGAGACAGAGTCAGCACCGGTTGCCAAGCACCCAAAGCAAAGCTGCAGGTACTTACTATCTACACTGTTCAGCTTCCACCGAGAGAATAAAAGAAAAACATTTACAGCTGAGTAAGGTCCACTTTGCTCAAGAATTAGACATGAGCAAAAGCCTCCAGACCGACATGTTCAGGACTACCAGCACTACTCCCTTGGCTACTACCTCTTCAATTTCACCCAAGAACAGAACGCCATTTGGGCATGACCCAAGTAGTTTTGTCCTGATTCACAACACTGTGCTAAATTCTTATTACCTAACCACAAGCTTCTGCCTGAGGCCGCTTACTTTACTCCACAGACGCGGTTTTGTGAACATGCTGATGCAAACTACTGATCCAATCCTGAGCACGGAGAAAGACAATCTAGGGCGGCCTACTTCCTGACCGTACTCCTGTCAGCTCTCTAGTATATCCAGCTTGGAGGATAGCTCTGCCCGTTGTCCCAAACATGCACTCTAAGTTTCTTCCCACTGACCATCTAAAATTGAAATATCAGGGAAGACAAACCAAACTGATCCAGACGCTGCTCTGCTTGTGGGACAGTCCAATCCTGGGCTTTCCTTACAAAGCTAAACTACACTGTCAAATTAAGTTTCTAAAACGTAATACGAACACTCATGTTAGTTACGTCTTTACGCCCAGGAAAAGGTTTATTCCTTTACATGGTTAGGAAAGACTTTCCATATATATATGAAGTCAGGAGGCTGTAACTTGAGAAGACACATGGAGGAGGTCTGTGTAAGGTCGAGTGATACTCTATGTTCTCTTACTGTGAAATGGGAAATCAGTGTTTTACTATGTTTTTATGTTTTAATTGTATATCTGACTTATCTGTACTCTGACCTATACATTAATATAATTTATATCAGTAGGGTCTATATCAATGAAAATGTATATGTACAAAGGTCACGAACTGAAAAACAAAATACACATCACAGTTTTACTATTATCAAATATGGTGATTGGTTACATTAAAAAAAACACCTTTCTTTACCTGTCGCAGGTATAATTTCAAGACATCACAGATGTCATGTGAACTGAATTCTGAAATGTCTACTAAGTGCATCCCATTTTCCAAAGCTTGGCATAGTTTTTCAGTTTTTATTTTGTTTCCACAAACACGATAAATTCCCTTGAATAGAGAAACAAATTCTGCTTTAGTTCAAAAGGCCACTGCAGAAATCTAAACATACTTCACTTATTTTTAGTATCACAGAAAAAACATAGCTGGAGCAAATAACATTTTTTAAAAAATATAAATTGCAATAAAATCAGCTATTACAAACTGACAGTACAAATTCTCCTTTCATTACAACAAATGACATAGACTTAGGTACCTGGAGACACAAGGCTCTATTTTCAATTTCTGAGGCACATATTTTTAGTACGAAAGGGATGCCATCTGGTTCCTTTTTTGCAACTTGTATGAATTCTGCTCCAAATATGTGCATTTTCCCCTGTAGTTTTTGATGTCCACAAATAATGACTAAATTCTCCAAACACTTTCGATGACAAACAAGGAGACACTACAGGAAATGACATTTAAACTGATGAGTTCACTTTAGATCTATTTACAACTGAGCAAACTATGGACAGACTGGTAACATAATACAGAACAAGTTGATAGTGCATTATCTGTAAGATCCAAAATAAACCCAACAAGAGAACAAAATACAAACAATAAAAGGTGCACCGTAGTATAACTTAACAGAAACACGTTTGGAGGGATGGAAGAGGTGGTCAGCAGTTAAAGCACTGGCCCTCGGGAGCTCTGCAGTTAAAGCACTGGCCCTCGAGAGCGCCTCTAGAGGACTGGTTCCCAACTTGCAGCACCTTATGATGGCTCATAACCTTCTCTAACTCCAGTCCCAGGGTATCTGACACCCTTCTCTGGCCTCCAAAGGCACTGCAAACAGTTGCTGCACAGACATACATGCAGGAAAGCCATCAATATACACAAAATAAAAAATAAAGCAAAATATGTATTTATAAAAGAGCCTAATAAGTAAAATTTTAGCAAAAATGAAGTGTATTCAATGAAAAAAACCCCACTATTTAACGACACAAATGAAGATGCCATAATGCAACCTATCCTTTTATATTTTAGTCAAAAATACTGTAAATACGGAGAAGTCAACCAACAAACAGCAAATGAGAGGGCCAGGGCACCTCCAAACAGGTCTCACCTCTTCACACTCGACACCCGGGAACATCACGATGCCTTCACAATCCCTGCACTTTGTGGGGGATCGCAACTTGCGAAACTTGTGCGTGAGAGCTGCCTTTGACATCAAAGTTTTCTTAAATGCTCCGAGGGAATTGGGTCCTTGTAACAGAAACAGTGCATGCGAATGGAAAGATAAGAATGTTTTTACGTATTATTTTTATGCATTCTTACACTTTTCAGCCATCTATATGTTAAAAAAAAAAAAAAAAAAACCTACTGTCTGGGGTTTCTAACATGAAAAACAACTTATAGATATAACTCCATACTTCAAATGATATAACAGTCATCACCAAACCAGTAAGCTACTTCTAAGATGTCAAGACACAACGTACCCAAGATGAACAAATTTATGCTTTTATTAATAGGCCCTGTACAGAGTAGTGTGTTTATGGGTGGCATTACATTCCTAAGAAAACCCAATTACTACTTTAAAAGAGCTAGTTACATGAAGCTAGCATGCGAGCAATATTTGCATTAAAGATAGTACTAGTCTTACAAAATTACAGATTAATACTAGCTAGTTATATTTCTAATCATAGTGGAAGTAAGATACTCTATTAATTTGGGAAATTCTGCCAAAAGAACAGTATATCAAAGAAACAAAAACAAAATTAGATCAGTTTAATTCACGTCATTAAGGTAAATGATTGCTTTTTTGTTTTTCTGAGACAGGGTTTCTCTATGTAGCCCAGGCTGTCCTGGAACTCACTCTGTAGACCAGGCTGGCCTCAAACTCAGAAATCTGCCTCTGCCTCCCAAGTGCTGGGATTAAAGGCGTGCACCACCACTGCCGGCAAGATTGTTATATCTTAAACATCCACAAACATCCACAACTTTCCTTGTCCTTGAGAAGAACATTTATCTGCTTTTCTCCCTTAGCTTCTTGCAGTTTCTTCATTATGGTAATTGTTGTTTTGCAGTACTTGGGCGAGAAGTCAGGGCTTTGTGCACGGTAACAAAGAGTTCTACCACTGAGTTTTTCAGCCCATAGTCCCTGCACTATTAAGAATGGGCTTTTCCTCCTGGCAGTGGTGGCCCACGCCTGAGGCCAGTCTGATCTACAGTGAGTTCTAGGACAGCCAGGGCTACACAGAATAAGTTCACAGAGAAACTCTGTCTCGAAAAACCAAAAGGAAAAAAAAGGGGCTTTTCTAGAACTTTTTATGCAATGCCATGCTTTTAACAGAAAGTCACTGTATTGGACTTATGAAAGAACACCATATATGATCTGCTGTTCACATACTGCCAGCATATTTCAGATCTAGTAGCTTTACTTCTTATTCTTGTAGACATATTTCAATCATCTGATCGATCAATATCAATCCATACATATACATAAACGAGCACGTATATTTAAGATACATATAACTAATAATGATCTAGCATTAAACACTGCCACCATTTCAACTGGCTTAGTGGGTCCTAACTGAGAAGAATCTAATACCAGCTTCTGAAGGCGATGGCGGCTCTCTTTCATCTAGATCATCAGCAGAAGACATGGTTCCACTGGACGGGGTTCGTGGAAGTTTCCGATGGAAGTCTCCTAAAACGAAATTGTGGATACCATTATCCAACTACACATTAAAGAACAATAAAAATAGGCAGTGATAACATTCTTGGAGTTTCAAAATTTGTATTATTTTAAATTTTTCTTCTATTCTCAAAATCTAGGTAACAGGGGACTCACATATTCATCCCTAGGAACAAATAAAATGATATATTCTTATGAGACCTTACTATTATTCAGTTTTGACAGTAAGCACTTGAGGTTACAGGCTTTACAAAGACAAGCAGCATCTTCTATATCTAATATAAAATAGTAAATGTTGGTGGTGGTGTGGTCTACCATGGCAATTAACTAAAACACACACACACACACACACACACACACACACACACACACACACACA
>JANHMN010000001.1:34542535-34570383 GCA_030674055.1 Rhabdomys pumilio
CACACACACACACACACACACACACACACACACACACACACACACACTCCAAATAATGTCTTCATCACTAAGTTACTATACGATATGAACACAGAGAGCTGTTCACATCAACATGGATGAAGGAAGTCAAAATAAATTCTTTGATTTTGCCAGACCTACTGGGGAAGAGCACAAGATTCAAAGCTTGTCTTGGCTACAGAATGAGCTCAGGCCCACCTGGGCAACTTATAGTCAGTCTATGAATGAATGAATGAATGAATGAATGAATGTCAAAAACAAAACAAAACGGCTCAGGGCAGAGCTCAGTGGTCGAGTGCCCAGCAAGCAAAAAACCCTGAATTCAATCTCAAATGACAAATCAAGAGTAAGAAATGATTCTATTTTTATAGCATCCAGAAGAGGGTAAAGTCCATGAAATATATTACTAAAAACATTTAAATAGTTATAAAATGATTTATTCGGGTGGGATAGAAGGTGGTATTTTATGTATGTGTGTACACATGCATGTGCATGTGTTATATATGTATATAAAGGGGGCTTCTGATGTACTATTCATGTTCTGCTTGCTAAGTTATCAAGCATATAAAGGTTTCATTTTTTTTTAAAGTACACATATGTACATATATTCTCTTATGTCTGAGATAGTTCAAATGGATCATTTCAATCTTTCACTGAATTTTCAGTTACTTAAATATTTATTTATATGCATACCTGGACTTATAGACTCTGAATCCAGAGATCTAGACTCACTGCTTCCTCCAGTACTCTCAGAGTCACTAAACATCCCAAACTTCCATGATCTTATGAAAGAAGGACCTTTAAAAAAAAGAATAATTAAAACCTTGCCTACATCAACCAATGACTACTCCAACTGAGACCCATCCATCCCATGTGAGAGAGCCAACCTCTAAGACTATTATGATACTCTGCTGTGCTTGAAGACAGACGTCTAACATAACTGTCTCCTGAGAGGCTTCATCCAGCAGTGGATGGAAACAGATGCAGAGACTCATGGCCAAACATCAGGCAGAGCTTGGGGAGTTTTGTGGAAGAGTGGGGGAGAGAACTGAGCGAGCCAGAGGGGTCAAGGACACCACAAGAAGGCCTACAGAGTCAACTAATCTGAGCCCAGAAAGGATTGCAGAGACTCATCCACCAACCAAACAGCATGCAGAGACTGGGCCTAGGCCCCTATACACTTGTATCACATGTGTAGCTTGGCCTTCATGTAGGCTCCCTAACACTGGAACAGGAGCTCTTGCTGACTGTGGTACTTGCCAATGGATCCCCTTCCCCTACCTGGACTGCCTGGTTGGGCCTCAGTGGGAGAGGATGTGCCTAGACCTGCTGGGACTAGATGTCCCAGGGAGGGGTGGTACCCAAGGGGGGCTCCCCTTCTCTAGGGAGAAGTGGAGGGGGTAATGGGGAAGGGGATTGTAAGAATGGTACTGGGAGAAGGGAGGGGGGACAGTGATCAGGATGTAAAGTGAATTAAAAAATACATTATTGAAAATAAACCTTGTGCTGGGCGGTGGTGGCACACGCCTTTAATCCCAGCACTTGGGAGGCAGAGGCAGGCGGATTTCTGAGTTCGAGGACAGCCTGGTCTACAGAGTGAGTTCCAGGACAGCCAGGGCTACACAGAGAAACCCTGTCTTGAAAAACCAAAAAAAAAAAAAAAAAAAAAAAAAAAAAAAAAAAAAAAAAAAAAAAAGAAAGAAAGAAAAAAGGAAAAAAAAAAAGAAAAAGAAAATAAACCGTGCCTAAAGGTAGATTTCATAAGGTGAAATACTGATATTATATAAAAGGAAATGATCCAAATTTCTGTAACAATGACTTCTGAGGCAGGCATGGTGGTCAGAACTATAAATGATCTAAAACAGTTCATTAAGTCATCACAGCTGCGTGCCCTGCTGTTCCATAAAGCAGTGTCTGCTCTGGCTGAGTGTACCTGTCATGTCTGCACTGTTGGAGCACCTGTCCTCTTCAAGTTTATGGCAGCTGTCAGGAAGGCGAGCGACATCCTCTAGAGAGTCGGCAGGTCCGTACCCAGCTGTCTGGGGGCTGGTGGTCATCTGTTTGTTTACACTCCTATGGGGTAAAATACAGTTCAACACTAACAGTCTTCTACAGGTTTTCTTAATGGATGTACAATAAGCTTAGTGAGTATTAGTAACTTTATTATACAGTTTAACTTCTTTTAAAGATGCAAATATAGCTTTTAAATAATATGTACTTTTAACAGCCAAAACACGGAAGAGGTGTAACAATAGAATATTTAATATTTATGTCATGATTAAACTTTCTAGTCTAACATTAGTAGAAAATGTAGGCTAAATTTTTGGTACACTCAAAATATGTAGTCATCATTTGCTACTCCCAAAGGGTTTTTAAGACTCAAAGAAGTGAGGTCTGTATGAAGACAGAAAGCATCATTCCCAAGTATGCTGTATCTATTCCTTAAATTCACAAATATGAAAATGTTGAAAAAAATTAAAGTATATTTCAGTATAAGACACTTCCCTACAAACATAGACAGAAACTCAGCAAATGTTTCCTCATTTGAAATAATTTCTCCTACACATTAATTCTTACCTATCAACCTTTTCTTCTAATTCACTTGAGCTTGTCGCTTTCACGAATTCGCTGTACTCCTGACCCGGGTCATAGAGCTTGGCACTGTCACAGAGCGACTGTAAGCTGTCGGCCAGGGATGCAGCCTGTAGCTGCTGCATATGAAAGAGGTTAACTGTTACCTACAATCACAGACCAAGACAAAAGACAGACATAAGTCATGAGATAGGAAATGCTAGGCACATTTATGTCAACACAATACAAAGGCCATACGTTTGACATACAGGACACGGATTATCACCTTCAGCATGCTATGCTGACTGATGGTATACACAGTTTAGATGAAATCCAACAGTAGTTTTACTCTAACAGCTAATGGTTGACAACTGTCGAAAAATACGATCACTCCTACTACTTACACTAGTGACTCCAACAGTGATTCTTAACCAGAGTTCATATATGTCTGAGTTCTGTCTGTTAAGGGATTTTAGACACACACCATAGTTCAGTGTATCGTGGCAGACTGAGGAGCTGCTGATCCTCGTGCATCTATATCTTAAGGGCGGTTCCTAAAATATTTTGTGGTACTGAAGAATGCTATAAACGTTATGTAAGAATGTCATCTTGGGCCGTGAGATGGCTCAGCTGGTAGAGGCACTTGCCCACACAAGCCTGGGGACCTGAGTTTAAGTAAAGGTGGAAGAGAGCCTGACTCCAGAAAGTTCTTCTCTGACCTCCACTCACATGCTACGACATGCATGTCGCCCATCATACACACCCACCACCCCCATATACACCAGTAACAAACTGAAAGATGATAATGTTATCTCCTGCAGTATCACCATGCATGTGTTTCTGAAAGGGTATTTCAACATGATAGGTTAGGGAAAGGCCAAAGAGCTGACATGTGAAATATGAGAGACAGTCGTGTGAAGAAGAGCCAGGACACAGCTGCAGACAGAAGGCAGAGGCGGGACAGAGCTTGTGCTCCAGAAGCACACAGAAAGGCAAAGGGCTAAAGCACACTCAAGGAAGCAGAAAGAACTTCTGTTTGACTCAGGTCAAGAAAGGTCACTGGAGGTGGAGTGAAAGGAAGGCAGCTAAGACTTTAAGCAAGGCACGGACATGGGTGAGCAACACTAATCAAGCTATTGATGATTTCTTTGTACCAGAAATTTGAAAAAGTTCAATGAATCATCTGAGAGATCTTGTTCAAATGAAGATTCTAATCTCAAAATTCTTGTTCAAAATCCAAACCTCTTCATTACTTATAGGCTACCTCAGTAATGATAAGGTGATCTATCCAAAGACCAGACACGGGGGAGACTTTCTAAACTTGTTTCTGCATTAGTAAAATGGAGCTAAACCTATGCTTATGTAGTAGGACCTACCTTCTGCAAACTAGGAAGTTGGTATAGATAGATGTCCTAATACACAGACAGATACACACCCAATCTTAGTTATTATCAGCTATAGTTTGAGGTAAAGGAGATTTTACAAGTCTTTTAATTTAGTTTACAAACCTACATGCTAATAACAATCAAACACAGATAAATGATTTACAACTTTAAGAGCTCAAAGCATCCTCACTGAAGATGGACTCTTTCCCTCCATCTGAGTTCACTGACAGTCCTGGTCAGAACCATGTCTTAGCAGTGCCTATCTAAAGACTCCCCAATGGAAATGAAGTAGGCAGACTAGAAATATATGACAATTTTGGGTTCATTTCTCACTTTTCCTACTCTCATTATATTTTCCAGCCTAGGCTGATTCCCACATGTGTAACACTGGGTATGGATATGCACCGCTTCATGAGGGGGCCTCTGTGGACCGAAACAACCGAGGAACAGAAAAGGTGACTCAAAACATAGGCAGAAAGCCCCGGTTTCTCTGACCCATCCTCTCTGGCTCCATTACTCATACAAGCCTATGAGCACAGTCCTGAAAGAGTGATGGCAGTGACAGAACTGAATGGATCTCAAACTCTGAAGTGAATCCTCCCTTATGATCAGAGGAGCTGTGTTCAAAGAATGGTGGTGAACTCTTGAAACTCCTGTAGCTTTTATTTTTCTCTTTATTCCTGCATTGATCACCCACCTCCTCCACTTAATGAGTAAGAAGTGGTGGCTTTAGCTTTCTGGAGAGCGGAAGAGTAGCCAGCACTACACTTCAGCTTCCCACTTAGACCAAGGTGACAGGCACAAAGCTAGGAGAGAGAACATAACTAGATCAAATGTCCCCCACTCCCCACTTTAAAACAGTATTAGGACCCCAGAGTCCCACAAAACAATGTCGAAAATACCTAGGATAGCATTCAAAATTTGTTGTGGAATGCTGTCCTCCAGGCATGACAGAGCCTTCTTGAACTCTAAGCAGCTGGGATTCCCCTCCCCTCCTCAAGGATACAGAGGCAGTTAACAGTTGCTGGGAGTGGGGGTGGGGCACCACCAGGCCCTTCTCTTCAGAGGATATACAAGCAGTTAACAGCTGCTGGGGGAGAGAGACTATTCCTTTGTAATTAGTTTCTATGGTTCCTCAGCTCCTATAAGTAATGCTATAAATAACCCCAGCTAAACTGATTGGTTCGTCAAACTAGATTCCAGTATAATTGTTTCTTTGGCAGTTTACTGGTACTCTCTCTGGTGAATAAACATTTGTTGATGATGTCTTCCCAGCAAAATTACTTGTGAAATATCAGGAAAATCTTCCTCACTCACAAAAGACAGATACTAACATTGAGATCACACTAGGATAAAGCATCTATAGCAATTACTATAGCGGGCTGAAGAAGAAAGGGAAAGGCTGGGGAGATGGGGCTCATTTGACTTGCAAGAATAAGATTGAGCCTCACACTTTTTTTTTTTTTTTAAATTAAAAAAAAGCCAGGTATGGTGATGTGTGCTTATATCCCAGCACTGGGGAGGGAGAAATGGATCTCCAGAGTTCTATGGCTAGCCAGCCTAGCCCACTTGCTGAGAGACACTGTCTCAAAAGAAAAAGTGGATGATTCCTGAGGAAATGATACTGCTCTGAGCTCCTTCCATGTGTACCCACATGTACACTTTGTTTTGGAAATTTGATTTCCAAATTTTACTAAAATTTCCCTTTTTTGTGTCTTTAGTTTCCAATAAAGGACTATATTGGAAAAGAGAAACAACAGAGATAGGCAGTAAACTCTGAAGCAAAAGAACGGATAATACTTCTCAGCTTATTATGGGACTAAATATCAATAAACTCATCCTAAATGAAAATTTAATGTTCTAATAAAACCATTGCAAAGTTGAAAAATCATAATAGAACTTATATTAAGTTGGAGACTGTATTTTTATGAAGGCATGGATATACACATATGTATGTAACAATTAATGAAAAAAGAGGTGATGAATTTGAAAGAGAACGAGAGGGGTACATGGGAGGGATTGGAGGGAGGAAGGGGAGGAAATGATGTGACTTAAAAAATTAAAATAATTAACAAGTAAACAAATACCTCCCATACACAAACAAGAACAAAGAGAGTTTGATGAGGCTTTTAATGTACACTTTTAAATAAACACATACCCACCACAATGCATATTGAGTAAAGGGTGCTAAGTCTTCTGCAGTCCACTTGAAGCACTAAATACTGGTTTCTCACTAAACTGGGTAAAATTAGCACAAAGCTATGCATGCTGGTGTGCTGCTGTATCCTAGTACCTGGGCAGGAAAGGTAAGGAGGCTTGCTAGTTTGGGACAACTAGACCCTGTATTCAAAATAAAAGTTAAAGTGTACAGTTATTTCTCAGTACCCATGAGGATTGGGATCCATCCAGGGTCCCCTTACCCAAATCATGGAGAGTGAGTCTCTTATAGAAAATGGTCTCTTTGTACTTAGTTCATGCACATCCTCCCAGGAGATTTATCTTTAGATTACATATAATATCTACTAGTGCTACACAAACACAATGTGAACAGCTTTTATACTGTATTACTTAAGGAACGGCAAGAGAAGAAGTCTGTGTATATTCATTCAATAAAAATCCAAAGTTTGTTTCTATTCATTGTTGAATCCAAAGATTTGGGATCCACAGATGGAAGCAAACTGATAACTGCAAACACAGAGATACAAGCATATAATCTGCACTTCAATTCCTGTTCCAATAACTACAAAATTTAGACAGAATTAACCCCAAAATACGAATTTAGTAAACAAGTTAAAATGTTGATCAACAGTTCAGATAAACTGAAACTTAAGTCCAACAGACAAAATTAGATGAAAGGAAAGAAGTTATAAACAGGTAGGAACTAATATGGTAGGCCTATATCTGACCATGTGTTTACATTAAGCACGTATAAACACTCCAAAGACTCAAGCTAGATGTTTAAAAACTATCAAGATGAAAGTAAATGCTATTTGCAGGCTATACAAGAAGCTCATTTTAAATGTTTAAAAATAGAAGAGAAAGGGGCTGGAGAGAAGGGGTAGCAGTTAAGAGCATTTGCTGCTCTTGCAGAGGACCAGAGTTCAATCCTCAGCACCACAAGGTGGCTTACAACCACCTATAATGCCTATTCCAGAAGATCTAATGCCTTCTCTTTTTGACTTCTGTGAACACTAGACACACATGTGCTACACAGACATACATATAAATAAAATGTTCATATATTAAAAAATTCAATCTTTAAAAGAGAAAAATATATCATGTTTAAAATAATTAAAAGTAGACTGAGAGCTGGGAGGTGGTGGCGCTCGCCTTTAGTCCCAGTACTTGGGAGGCAGAGGCAGGAGGATTTTCTGAGTTCGAGGCCAGCCTGGTCTACAGAGTGAGTTCCAGGACAGCCAGGGCTACACAGAGAAACCCTGTCTCAAAAAACCAAAAACCCAAAAACCAAAAACCAACCAACCAACTAACCAACCAACCAAATAAACAAACAAAAAAGTAAACTGAGATATCATCATATCAATATCATATCATGCTATATCATAGCATAGCATATATATCTACTAATTAAGTAGACTAAAAAAGCAAGGAAATTTACGAGGCTAAAAAGAGGCTGTTGGTCAGTTATCAGTTTGGCACAAATGGCAGTCATCTGGGAAAGGGAAACCTCATTTGGGGAATTGTCTTCATCCAAGAGAAAAGTTCATGCAGAAATTAACTATGATTCTCAGTATTATGAAATAATTGAAATTTGAAAATAAGTGAAATAGATAAGTTGTGTTTTTAAAATTACTATTTATGTGTATGAGTATTTTGTCTGCATGTATGTCTCTGGACCACATACATGCCCGGTGCCCACAGAGGCCAGAAGAGGCAACAGTTTCCTTGACACTCAAGTTATAGACTAGAGTTGTGAGCTGCCATGCTGGCATTTGGAATTGAACCCAGGTCCTCTGCAAGAGCAGCCAGTGCTCTCCACTGCAGGGTCATCTCTCCAACCCCTCATGTAATTCCTAAAAAGAATAAAATTGTGCTCATATCTCATTTTCAGTATAAAGCAACAGAATCAACAGAGAATATACAGAAGTAAATATGTACAAATATGGTCAACTGGTTTGAAAAAGATGTAAAAGTAACTTAATGGAAATAGCATAGTGTTTCAACCTATCATGTTCATGCACCACAACTGCCTGGCTTCTGGTTTAATTTTTAAAAGTTGTGTGTGTGTGTGTGTGTGTGTGTGTGTGTGTGTGTGTGTGTGTGTGGTTGCCTTCTGTCTTCGTGTACACCAGAGGGAATCAAAACCCGTTACTAAACCCATACATATCCTCCAGATGGTTACCATCTTGTTGCTGGGAGAACTCAGAACCTTTGGAAGAACAGTCGGTGCTCTTCACCACTGAGCCATCTTTTTAGTCCCTTTTCTTTTTTTAATGTTATTTTTTAAAAAGGTAGCCAGGGAGAAACTGCACTTGGTAGTAGGAGAGCTCGAAGAGCTCTTAATACACACAACTAGTCAGTCTCGAGTGCACAGCCCAAGCCAATGCATCTCCTACAGTAGGCCCATTTCCCTGCCCCAAATAAACCAAGATAATGCTGAAAGACACGTGTCCTCATTCCCAAAGCTAAATGAATTGTGTGAAGCAGCCAACCCTAATGGTCTATAGTCCTTGCTCACTTTGCCTTTCTTTCTTTTTTTTTTTTGGTTTTTTGAGACAGGGTTTCTCTGCGTAGTTCTGGCTGTCCTGGAACTCACTTGGTAGACCAGGCTGTCCTCGAACTCAGAAATCTGCCTGCCTCTGCCTCCCAAGTGCTGGGATTAAAGGCGTGCGCCACCACCGCCCCGGCATCACTTTGCCTTTCTTGAGGAAGCCAACTAAAATTTTGTTGTTGTTGTTGTTATATTTTGTTTGAGACAGAGTCCCAAATAGTCCAGGCCTGGCCTCAGACTTGCCATATTGTCAAGGATAGCCTTGCATGTTCTATGGGAAATATTAAGTAATAAATTCTCTGGATCTGCCCTCTTTGTGCTGGTACTTGGCATCTATATGCAAAACAAAAAACAAAACACAAAACCCAGCTTCAATCCACACCTTGCAGAAAAATGAACTCAATATAGACCATATATATATATATATAAGCAAATTCAATCATATGAAAACAAAAACAACAAAAACCCCCCACACAATGAAAAGTTTAAAATAGCCAAATTGGAAATAAGCCCTTGAAACTATTTTTAGTGTTATTTTAAAATTCTAATAAAATATAATTATATCACTCTGCTAACCATGATTAGATCTTTACCACACACCTATTAGAGCAGATAACAATGTCATAATAAAAGGACACAGATAGAACTCTCACACTGATCAGAGGCACTCTGAAGAACTGTCTTACAGTTTCTTACTGAGTTAATGATGCATCTGACAGTGACATGCACACTCCTATATATTCCTATAAATATGAAATCTATGTACAACAAAACCTGTCAACAAATATTCTTGGAGCTTCATTCATAATGACCCAAACTATAAACAGCACCATGCCCACCTGGTGAATGGACAAGCACTGACACACTAACACCAGGCTGTCAGCTACCAAGAATGGAACTTCTGACATACTCACAACACTGATGAATCTCAGAGGGGCTAGGTGTTAAAAGCAGCCCGTCTCAGAAGGTAGTGTACTATGAATCCATTATGAGACATTTTGGGAAACTAGAACATTCACACACAGAGAAGCTTATTCTAATGTCTTTAGAGCTAATGAACAAGATGGAGAACACGAGAGAGCACTGTTACAAATCAGGTGTGGGTGTGGCGACTGACAACAGATGGGCAACACCGACCAGATTTCCCGACTCTCAACTGTGATGGCAGTTAACAGAGATTGATATCTATTTTTTAAATTGTTAACTACATGCCAAAAGGGCCTGTTGAATATAAACTCTTTACAAAATACTTAAAGACAGATAAAAATGTGATGCAGGATATTTTGAAATCACTCGGGTCAGTTTTACCATCTATTTTAAACTTAAATTCCAAAAAATGATCTCACAGCAATGTCAGATGTTTTGGGGGTTTAAACAGTTTTACCAACTAAGGCAAGAAAGGTAGTCAGTCAATTACCAATGCTCACATTTAAATTTTAGCCAAATAAACCATGAACTTAGAGAATACAGTGAAGAGAAAGAACAAAAAGTAACTAAAAAACAAAAAAACCCAACAACAACAAAACAAGACACAGTGGTGCATACATGTTGCAGAATGTTTGATCACACTGTGAACCCTAAGACGGTGTTATTCACTGGAAACAGCCCTGTTTCTAGTTGTGGTGTGGCTCAGCCTCAGCACACACCTTTAACTCTTCTGGCTAGGTACAAAACACCCTTAGTACACACCTTTAATCCCAATGAAGGTAAGGTTAGTTTGTACAAGGATGCAGTCATGTTTGAAATTGATGTCTAATTGAGTGGCAGGAAAAAAATGATGAATCAGAGAAAGATTTGACAGAATAGGACATGCCCAACTCTTAGGAACAGACAGGAAAGAGAGGTTCTATTAAGAGAGCAGAGAGAGAACAAGGGAGGAGGCAGTTTTACCAGGAGAGTTGTACAGAGAGAGAATAAGCTATACACACAGGTGAAGATAGAACAAACCAGAGAATGAGGAGTCAGAAGATTAGAACATATTGCCAAAGTTAGTATGAGGCCAAGCAGAGCAATTTGGTCAGAATCCAAAAGAGAAGCCAGACTGACAATCTGCTTGGAGAGGAGTTTGAGCCAGAACAGCTGAGCTGAACCAGCTAGACCTTAGAAGGAACAAAAAAGGGTGAGCTTATTCAGTCTCAAAGGCTGAGACCATTCTTAGGCCTAGATAAGATTGTACGGAGGCTAGAATCTTCCAATCCTAGGCCTAGGTTAGCAGACAGAGGAGGTATGCTTCAGAGACGATAATTCTATCAGGTAAATAAAAGTTATAAAAGTTACTCTAACATATAAATCCCAACACTCAGAAGCTAGGACAGAAGACTCATGAGCTGAAAGCCAGCAGCATAGGTTTCACAGCCCATCCTGTCTTGAAATGAGAGAGACACACAGAGAGAGACAGAGACAGAGAGAAGGGAGGGAAGGAGGGAGGGGAAGGGGAAGAGAAAGGAAAAGTAAAGAAAGAAGGGAAAAAGGGAGGAAAGAAGGAAATCGAGAATGAGAAAAAAGGTAGCTCAAATTACAGCTGACTATTAGAAACTCAGAGTCCGCCCACATGTTCTTTGAGCCTCAGAATTTAAGACTTAGCAACCAAACTCATCAGACCAAGACTTTCTCTTGTGCCTTCAAATAATGAAGAAACAACTTACAGCTTTAAGTGTAAGGTCACACTGGAAAACAAGTGTCCGAAGCTGTGTTAAAATTTCTCTCTTTGTATTTTCTAGATCATTCCGTCTCTCTTCAACGTTTGTTACACAGACTTTGTAGTGTTCGTTTGCTTCTTCTACCTTCAAGAACACCACAGAAACAACAGTAATCACTAAATTTATACTTGAAAACTACTGTAATTAAAGTAGTATTTTATTTTAAAAGATATATTTTTATTCATTTTATGTATGAGTCTAGTGTAGCTGCCTTCAGACACACCAGAAGAGGGAACTGTATGCATTACAGATGGTTGTGGGCCATCGTGTGGTTGCTGGGAGTTGAACTCAGGACCTCTGGAAGAACAGTCAGTGCTCTTAACTTAAAGCATTATTTTAAAAAATGGGAAATCTTTATTTATGAAAAGAAAAATCTGAAATATTTCAGTTTTCAATACAATACTATGAAATAAATTAAGTAAAATAATTTAAAGACAAAAAGCATTTTGTTAGCAATTTAAGAACCCTAGATTTTAATTGCTGGGGGTAATTTACAATTACTATATTGTTTGCATAAGAAATAGTCTCCATTTTTAACAGAATTTGTCAAATTATATTTCATAAATGATATAAAGCCTCTGCTTATTATGGTTCATCAGGTGTGTAATACAGAGAGACTTGCCTAAAGCAGACCTTACAAATAATCAAGTCAAAACTAAGAAAGAACTATCCTGAGTTCCTTCTTTAACACACTCCCAAGCACGCCAACACAGTGGTTCCTCAAGTGTGGATTGTAACCAGCAACACTGCGGTCACTGGGGACTTGTTAGAAGTGATGCCTGTCTGGGTCCCACCTTGACCAAGTGAAGAAGAAACTTGGTGGGCAGACCCAACAACCTGAATATGCTTTCCTGGTGATCCTGACTCCTGGTAAAGTTTGACAGTCAGATCCTTAGCAGAGTATTATTAATTCAAGTTTCAAATAACAAAAATCCTACTTTTTGAAGAGCCTCTTCTTCCAACCTCCGCCTTTTTTCTAGCTGTTTGTTGAGATTTTTTGCCAATCCAACACTTGAACTTAGCTGCTCTTCTTCTGCACGAAACATGGATGATTTTGCCTTTTCGTACTCATCTTGCCGTTGCATGCATAACAATTTTGCCTTTTTGAGAGCTGTCTCTGTTTCAAGCTACCCAGAAAAGAACATTAAACAGACTATTAGACAACATTTTAGGGAACCCAGAGTAAGACGGGTTATATACTGCAGGTAATTTTGGATGTTCATAAACTGGCAAGTGGGGCTCCAGTTCAATACTAACCAATTTATTCTGTTGCTGCTTCCAAAGTTCTTTTATTTCTTTCCTTTGTTTCTCCATTTCATTCTTCCTCCCAAGTAGAGGCTTTTAATGATATTAATAAGAAGTAAGTTTTATAAAGGCATGTTGGTATTTAAAAAACAAACAAACATATGCATGATATGCTATGTGTATTAATTTACCTGCACAAATTTGTTGGCTTGGAGAGCTGCAATTGTTTGTTGCAAAAGGTGACTGCTGTGTATGTCATTAAGAAGAGCATTGGTAAAGAGAGACTGCAGCGGCATAAACTCCTAGAATTTACAGGTGAAAGGTAAGGTTTACAATAGCACAGGGTTGGAGGCTCTTGTCTAACGTGCTGTGTGGCTCAGCCCCTAAGACTGACGTTAACAAAACCTGCTGCTAGAGTTCTAGATGCATCCCTGTTCTTCAAAACACAACTTTAGATTTTTTTTCTCTAGTAAAATGACTGTGTCTGTATGACACAAATATTGAAATTATGAACTAGTTAGCAAAATTAGTATTAAAATAGGTATTTGTATAAATCTTAAGTGCTCTAGTTTCATTCATAAGGAATAACCATTTAAATTATTTTTTTCCAATAAAAAGGTCAACAACTATGTTCCTTTTTCTGTGAACTGACAGGGAATTCAGTAAGTAGTCTTTTATTTCAGAGTCCGAGGGTTCGCAGAATACTTACTTGAATCCCAATGCTAGATCTAGTTGCCTCTGCCAATTTTACAATATTTCTAGTGGACTCCAATTCTGAAAAGGTGAAAAAAGACAAAATTGGCATTTTCTCTACATATACACTTTAAAATTATTTGTGCTTCTTCAACTAAGAAGTGATCACACGTATTAGTATGCATCATGCTATTATAAGGAATTAACTTTAATCCAACTGCTCATGAGAATCAACTGGGGAACTTTCTAGACATACGGGCACGACTTTCAGCTGTCAGAACAAGACGGAAGCCAGTGTAGTCTGAGCACAATCCTACTTGCCTCCAAACATGCCTCACATTCATAAACAAATCTGATGTGCCCTTGAGGAAAACGAGCATAGCAATCCTGTCGTGCTTACTCTCTAAGGATCAGGGGCTCAGGTAAGAGGGTCATAGGAAAGCTTCTTCTCAGCCGTGGCCACTGTGCTCACACTAGCTACTCAGCTGTTTCTGCCGTGTTCCCTTCCTCCCTGCTTGTGCAGCCACTGCTGCTCTTCTCTCCATTCACCACGGTACCTGATCACACTTTTCTACCAATGACAGTAGGGCGTCTGTCTTTAAAGGCAGAGGCAGTGTTGTCTGCTGCTGTGTGCCTACATCTAGCAGTCAACAGAAAATGTTTAGTAAGTGTATCTGGTGTAAGAAAGCCTAGCTCAAGAAACAACTAATTCTGTTTATTAAAATGAAATAACCACGAATTATAAATCATGATATCTACACTCTGTAGAAAATGAATCACAAATAATTTAGCTCTATTGTTTCAAAATTAATCAGATGCTCTAACAGAGAACTCACCCAAGTTGAGCTTTTTTTCAACCCAGGACACTATGTTCTTGGTATATTTTGACCATGTCTTAGCATATGACAAAGCCAGTTCTATAGAGTCAGTGTTCTTTAACAGCAAGTTGTCTAGTTCTAGAGGAGAAAAATTTCCTGAAAATAAAAACATCAGTATATGTTAAGTATGAGCACACAGTGAGTCAAAAAAAAAAAGTACTTGAATCCGTAGGAATTAATTAATAAAAACTGGTTAAAAATTCAAAGGATAAGTTTATAAACTGCCAGTGTTTATGCTTCAAATTATATTGTATTTTTTATCTTTAAAAATGTATTTACTTTTACTTTCTGTGTATGTTATGTTTTGCTTGTATATATATGTCTGTGTACCACATTCATGCCTGGTGCCCACAGAGCCAGAAGCAAGAGTCAGATCACACGAAACTAGAGTTATGGATGGTTGTGAATTGCCACTGGGTGCGGGACACCTGGCTGGTCTGGGTCCTCTACAAGAGCAGTGAGTACCTCAGACAGAGCCACTCCAGCCCTCGGGCTTTACCTTCATATACACTTCTATTATTTGTGACGCTATAATCTGTATGTGGTTATGATCAGTTTACACTATCACATCATCTACTCAGACAAGTTTTATGTTTTTTATATGTAAAACTTTCTATATTTATATCAAGAATGAATATACCAGATTATAAAGTACAAAGAGATTAAGTGTATCAAAATACTTAATGAAAGAAAACGAAAGATGTTCAATAAAATCTTAAACACTTACCTTTTTCTTGGGGTAAGTCCACTGAGTCCACAGAAATGTTTTCAAAAGACTTAAGGTATAGAAGAAAACAAATTCAAGATTAGAGCAGAAAACAACAAATCACTGCTTCCAAAATTCTTTTCTGATTTTACTATTCTGACATAATTCCTCCCCAAGAACTCAGAGGTCTAAGAAGTCTGCTTAAATACCATAACACTGCAAGAATTATAGTTCCCAAGATTCAACAATAAACAAACTATTTAATCTGATTAGGTAAAAATCAATGAATCCATATTGAACTTCAAATTTCACAAATCTGAAAAGGTTCAGAAGTTTAAGAAGCAGTTACAAACTTAAGAGACTGCAAGCTTGAGAGAGTGCCTGACCATCTTTTACCATTTTATCACAGCTACACATGTCTCTTCAGCTTAGGACACAATTTCCTGTGATAACGGAAATGCCATGCATATTGTATGATACATACATACATACACACACACACACACACACACACACACACACACACACACACACACACATATATCAGATACCAGCTACATGTAGCTACTTGAACATTTGGAATATGGCCAATCAGCTAGAAAATAAACTTTTAATTTTATATATCAATTTAAATTAAAGAACCACATTAAGTAAAGGCTACATCTATTAGACAATGTTTAAACATATCATAATTGTTAAATAAATTTTGTTTGGTTGGTTTTTTGGTTTTTTGTTTTGTTTCCTGGTTTTTTTGAAGACAGGCTCTGACTATGAAGTTCTGGCTGGCTTGGAACTCACTATGTAGACCAAGCTAGTCACAGAGATCTGTCTGCCTTTACCTCCCAAGTGCTGGGACTAAAGCGTGTGACTAAATACTTAAATCTGATCTACACGACTGGGCAGTACAGGGTTTATGGATTCAATGCACAAGGGATCAGAAGCACCTTTCAGCTCTGTTAGGTGTACTGGACTGTACACTTAAGAGTTACCTAGCCTTAGTTTGCTGTTCTCTAAAAGGGGATAGAACGCTATTTTCTATGCTCATGTGTGGCCTCCAGCAGCTCAAATATGGACATGTACCCACACCCATATATCCACCTGCCCTCACCCCTAGCAAAAAATATCTTCTCTAAGGTTTTGGACCACACAGCATAGATTCATGAAGAGTCGGGGTGGTTCTTTAATACAGTATCACTTAGAAAAGTACACCCAAATCATTGCTCCAGAAACTGACCGTATTAACTAATCTGCTTTGTTTGGCCTCAAAAGATAAGGTAATCTATGATCAGAATAATACTAAAATCAATGTCAGGAAACAGTTGTGATAGTAAGTTAAAAAAAAACTGACCTACCTTACTTTCTCGAGAAACTGGCAGTCGTAGTATGGCATCATTGCCTACATCTCCCATAAGGAAATTTGTGAGGCTGTCCAGAGAGGTGAAAGAAAGGAAAGAAAGAAAAAGACAAATCATTACACTTCCTGGTCTCTTACTGTCAATCTGTCATCTAGAATAAATTGTTTTAAGAAACACCTAGGATTCTCATTACACAAACCACAGGGTCTACAGAGACTTGTGAATACAGTCAATAAAGCAACACAGAAGGTAGCTCTTGCCAAGCTGCGATGGCATGTGACACTGCCTCAGAGTTTATTTTTCTCTATCCTACAGACTTATGGACTATATGTTCTCACTGAGGCATCCAGCAACACTGACGTCAACTTACATGTTTCCAAAGGTAAATGCGAGAGTTTCAATGGAGGAAAAGACTTCTCGAAATAGATCATTCTTGTTTTCTTCATTAACTTCTGTAAAGTTCACAGCTATAAGCAAAGACCAGTTGCAGTAAGTGGAGGAAAACACAGTGAGCACTAGACTTTCACAAAATCATTTACGCCTTTAGTCACTATTGCTTCAAAGTATGAAGGGGTTCAGAAACTTAAAACCTAATATACAAACTAAATGGAACATTTAAGTTCTTTATTAAGGAAATCATGCAAAAGCATCAACTTGCAAAGAAGTAGCTGGGATTGCAAGCCAATATATGCATTACATAGTCCAACACATCTAAAAGGTGACTCCGTGAGAATCAGTCTTGGAGTCACGGAGACCAGGCTGTACCTGACCTCTTTATGGAGTGTTCTGGGTTATTTTTTCTCACTACTGTTCTCTGGCATTTAAAAAAAGAACTGAAGATACTGCTCCATTGAAGTTGCTATCAAGTACAAGCTTGATATAAACTATCAGCAACTGGAGTCATAGGTACATTTGCTTATCATAAAACATATGACAGCATCACATTAAAAACCCAGTACTTTAGAAAAGTTAAAACCCTACTTACACATAGTTTTATTTCCTATCGACAGGCTCTTGGGATCTGAAGTACATGTTAACTGACAAAATTTTTTTGTTTATAGTAGGGATATTCTGACATTTGCATTTTGTTATTGAATATTATGAAATACAATCTGAAAAGGTTATTTAGTTTCTTTCTGTGTACTATTGATAAAACCCAAAACATAATTTACCAAGGCAAAATCTGGTTGGAATTGGCCTTTTTTTCTTTAAGCAAGCCACATTACTCTGTAAGAAGCAGCTGGTCCCTCCAGCACCAATGTGTTTACAAAGGACGACTGAGAAGCTAGAAAGCCGTCCTCCTTTTACATCTTGGCTGGAGTTCGAAAAATAGCTCCATCACCAAAGACTTCATAGGTCTGTACTTTTTTTAGAAGTTGACTCAAATATGCAAATATGCTTAGGAAGCAAGAACTCCTGAAATTACAACCAGAACTGTATGTGAATATGCCTCTGTAGACTATGGGGTAAAGACACTTAGGTCCCTACCTTTCACCAAAATTTTCTCAATGTCCCATATAACAAGACAAAAAACTTAAGAACCAGTCAGTGTAAACAATTTTAAGAATATTTCTAGACATTTGCCCTGGTCAAGTTGAAGAAACAGACTCTACTTCTGCTTGAAATAACTAAAAACAAACAAACAAACAAACAAACAAACACCTACACAAAACTGAAGAACACACTTTTTTTAAGACATTAGATTATTAGGCAGTAATCTTCTTTGTTGTTTTTTTCGAGACAGGGTTTCTCTATGTAGCTGTGGCTAGCCCAGAACTCACTTCAAAGACCAGGCTGGCCTCTAACTCGTAGAGACCCACCCACCCCTACCTCCTGGGCGTGTGCTACTATACCTAGCTAAAATGCAGTAAATTTTACAAACAAGAAACTAACCATAAGCTTGCAATTGTCTTAGTTTACTGCCTAACATTACACAAAGTAGATTTCCAAACCAAGGACATGTCTAGAAGTATTTTTAAAATGCCATAATACTGAAGGTCTGGTTAAGTAGGACAACATAAAAATTTTACACATTTGTGTACATATATTTATAAATGTATAGAGCTGGAAAGTTCACAAAGCAAAAACTGACATAACCACAATGAAAAATAGATATATTATCAGTGACAGATATTTTACTATTACTCTCAATAGGTGACAGAAAACATAAAGGTAGGATAGTGAATTTCGAATGATACTTCACCAACTACAACCTGACAAGACAGACATTTTGTACTCTACCCAGAAGCAAAATGCATAAGACACAAGTTCTTTGCAAGTGGATATTTAGAAACACAACCATATTATGGGACATAAGCTACCTCTAAATAAGCACAACTACTCAAATTATTCAAAATACAGTCTCTGATTACATGGAATTAGATTAGAATTAACAGGAAAAAATTGTAAAAAGTTCTTGAATACTTGGAAATTAAATAGCATACTGCCATATAACCTATGGGTCAAATACAAAGAGTGAGATTAGTACTTTAAACAGAATGGAAATAAACACACAAAACATCAGAATCTGTAAAGGAGAGAAAGACACAGGCGAAGGGAGGAATCCTAACAGGGAAGCATCATCCCGGCTGGCAACTGTGTCACAAGAAAGAATGTGCATGTGGCAACATTTATAAAAGTAGCATTAAAGTAAAAGGAGCTTGCTGTCTATCAATTAGACCTCAATAAAACTACTTTTAATTGTTCATTGGAAAGTACTTTATGATACTATCCCAATTTTTATAATCATTTTTTCCTTTCCTATAGGTATGTCTTTTTATGACATTAAACACAATTAGGAAACACAAATAATTATTATAATGACTGTAAGTAATAAAAAGGTAATTCTTTTGAGCCACCCTTCTTGTCTTTATTTCTTCTTGACCAGGGTTTCAGTCACCTAATGAGATTCCCGTAAATGCCTTTCCTTCTCCTTCAAGGCAGCTCTTATCCCTAATGTGGTTCCATCCTTTTTGTTCCAATACATTCTGTCTCTTGAGAGCCCTGAACCAACACTGTTCCTCCCTCCTCCTTTCACTAGATCTCATTCAATTAACATTTTTTCCTAGGAAAATGTTCAAATATCCTTGTTGTGTGAAAGAAAAATCTTGTTTTACCATGTTTCTTCTTAAGCTACTACTATCCAATCTAATTTCCATTTTCTCTACCAAGTCTCTATAATAGGTAATGACTGTTTTAAATTTCAGTATAATTTCTCTCAAATTCTCCAAGACTGGGCTTTTTCACCCAGGTCAATGTTAACTTTTTCTATAAAGAGTCAGGTAGTTAAATGTCTGTAATTCCCAGGAAATGTTTGGGTGAACACTCGGCTGAAGGAAGCTACAGACCATCCAGAAGAGTAAAATGCCTGCGTGCCCATAAAACCCCATCTGTCCTCAGCGCGTGGTGCTGGTGCTGACTCCTAAGAAAGAAGACAGGCTCTACAAACAGCCCGCGAAGGCTGAGTCTTAGCTTTGTCCTGACTATATATAAACATTAACATCTCTAGTCGGTTTCCTCATTTATTAAGTGGGAACAATTATAATCTCAACAGTTGTGGGAATTAAATGATGCTGGAGCACTATCAATCAAACAGCACTCTCAGCCAGCACCAGCTTTCCATCAGTGAAAACTGAACTCTTAAAGTTATTTGTTATAATACATGGAAGAAGTAAGGCTCTGGAGTTTCAGACGTGGGTTCAAGTCTGACCTTGACTACTTCTAGTGTTGACACAACCTACATTTACTTTCTTTACATGCAAAGTAGCCTATCAAGGATGGAACGAAGTGTCTAGGACGGAGTGGCTATAGTGGCTGCTATGCAGTAGCTCTCATCTTAGGCTGCCCCCTCTGTACCTTACGGAACCCCACAGAACTTCCTCACTTCCATACTACCAAGGAAGTACTTGTCCAGGCGCTGTCGGCCCGCTGTAGACTTTCTGCTTGCTGTTTCCTATACATTGCTCAGCTCAGACTTCGTTTCTAAAATGTTTTCTTTCTTATCATTCCTACTACTACTGGCCTTCTCTAACTCAACGGTTCTCAACCTCCTTAATGCTGAGACCCTTTAATAAAGGTTCTCATGTGGTGGTTCTCCCCAACCATAAAATTATTTTCATTGCTGTTTCATAATTGTAATTTGCTACTGTTATGAATTTGTTAATGATATGAAAGATATCTGCATCTCCCAAAGGGATTGTGATCCCTTTAACAGAACACATTTTGTTTCTCTAAATTTTAGACTTCAACTTAAGAATGATTCCATAAAAACTTTAGGAAAAAAGATCTAGAGAATGGTGAAACTTCAGAGTATGGAAGGTCATTCTAATAACTCAAAACATGCACAAAAGGACTGATACTTTAAAGTATAAAAATAAATAAAAATAAATAGAAAAGTAAAACTATAAACTATATTGAAGAGCTTATGTTAGAAAGTTTCTACAAATTAATTATATTTTAACAATATCAAACACCAAGAGAAAATCAGGTTATAAGCCAACTCAAATAAAAGGATGTGCAAATCACCCTGAAACATACTCAGTTGCACTCAAAATGGAGAAAATGCAGATCAAACTACCCCAAGACAAAGGTTTTTACTATGAACCTGAGTAGCAAATCTTGAAGCGAATAAAGCAGCTACTTTCATACTATCAGAGGGCAGGGCTTAAGAGAGGGTATCTGACAATATCCCGAACGCAAGTTCTCTCAACACCAAAGTTATTACTAGGAATTCACTTGGCTATGCATAGAAGCATCAGCACAAAATAATTTAAACATCTACTGGGAATGAACTGGTTAAATTATAGCATATCGACATTACCTATCACCAAACAGCTCTGAAAAATATCAACAAAAGCCAAAGAACTGAGAAACGTTTTATGTGCAGACAAATGAGCAAGTAGAACACTATCGTTTATATAGCAAGGGGTTAAAACGGAGAACTGTACATGTGTTTGCTTGTATGTGTGTGTGATGTATTTTTAGAAAGACTCAAAAGAAATCAGTGACAATCACTGTTTATCTCGGGACTGGAATGAATGGCTACACGTTGAAAAATCAGGTTTGCAGAACAAGATGAGGCTTTAACATCTTTGTGTGATTAAGGCTTGTTTTTCTTTTTCTATTTGCCAATTTATGAAAGCAGGGAAATAAATAGATATTTAAAAAACCACATTTTTCATTTATATTACAAATAAAACTGACCTAAACAGCTGAAAATACTAAGCACATCATAAATTACTGACGTCTGAAGATGTCTTTATCTGCTTCAAAAATAGGCTGTATCTCTCTTACCACATTGCAAATATTTTGTCAACTGAACTTCCTGTTTGGAAATAGAAAGAGACACAGGAACTACAAATCACTGTCAGATGAATGGGAGAAAGCTAAGAATTCTTCTTTTAAAGTTATTACAAGGTAAATTCCATGATTACAGTTTTCTTTTTTTTTGTTTTTTTGTTTTTTTGTTTTTTTGTTTTTTTTTTTTAAAAAGCAACAAAGATTCTGTTTTATGTAAAAAAATCAGATGTGGCAACACAACCAACCAGATTTTACAGCCCCAAAGCTATTCTGTATTATGTTTTTTATTTCATTTTAATTTTGTTTTGAGCAGTTTGGCAGTTTTGCAAACTGAATTTGGCAGTTAATACATCCAAAACAAGATAGCTGCTCAGGTCACTGCTGTTTTAAAAATGCAATTAGGGGACTAGGATCTAGATGACGCCTCCATTCCTACAGCTTTCTGATCCCATACAACTGCTTTTCTTGAAGTTTCTTCCCAAACTGAAGAAGACAAGAACTCCCTGTCCAAAGATGGCAAGTATCAACACATCTAGACTGTTTGGTTCCTACATTCAGAGATGATTTCTACCTATATCTTGCCTTCTTAGGTTCTGAAAATTAAATTGCTATTAAATAAATTGATTTAGCCTCAACTGTGCAGGCCACTCTATTTTAGGAGGGTCTCAAAACAACAGCAACAAAAAAAGCAAAGCCTTCTAACATTTTCTGGTTTCCAGGGAATCCTACAGAAACGGTTTTCCACCAACAAATCAAGCCTATCTTCGTCTTTCCACTTTCAATCAACACCAAAGTAACATAGTGACAACAAGTCTGAGTATAAGACAGCCACAGTGTGAAATACTATTTAAAAGATTGCTTTACCTCAAGGTTAAAAGGCTCTTGGAGGTAGCTGGAGCCCACGCTCTTGAGATCTGTCTCTGGAATGTGGACACCAGCCACATGCTGGTGCACTCCTTCCCCAGGACATCCTGACTGCACACAATAGTCACTAACAACAATTGAACTAAGTCGATATTTCCAAGCATGGAAATTTTACTATCTATAGACACAAATTTCCCTATCTAAGTGAAGTTAAATGGTGCTTGTAAACAATCCCCTTAAAAACAAATCTGGTTACTAAGCACATTTTTACGAGTCACACAACAAGCTACCCCTGCTTCCCACTTAAAACTGTCTACAGCACCTTTTCCCTCTCAGTGCTTCAAATAGAAAAAGCGGAGACCACACAAACAGGAAAGGTTTTTATTTATTTATTTATTTATTTATTTACTTGTTTATTTTACAGGAGAAGTCTTAGTCAGAAAAGAGATGCGTATGTGGGGGCGGGAGGAATATAGGCTACATTTTTATTGCAAGGCTTTTATTTCCTTTCTACCTTATCCCAACACTGCCTTCTCCTCGTCCTTTCTGAACACAAGCATCTCACCACTGTCCTCAGGCTCTTCAAATCCAGAGTTCTCATACAGGGACCCACCTACACTGCAGCTTCAGCCTTGACAGCTCAGTTAATGACCATACCTGACCCAAAAACTTCTGGACAGTAACCTTTCCTTCTGGTAAGTCATCATTGGCAGGAGATTACTGTGCCTCTGACTTTCCACACATCACTGCTAACCACTTTTTATGGTGCCATTACCGGAAGTCATGTTGTCTTGTCAGTGACATTTTACTCTGATAAACATTTTCCCCCCATTTCTTTCTTAAAACCCTGCACCTCTGAAACTCCATGATTTCCCCCCCTTTGACAGACACTCTTCCAGTTTGTCTTTCTTCTTTGACCCCAGTTTCTTGTCAGTCCTCTCTTTCTGACTGGGGTCCTCTTCCCTGACCACAGGTCTGCATCTTCCAGTGTCCCTATAATCCTGGTCCTTAGCAATTCCCACATCCCACTTCTACTCAAGCTCACACCTTCTGTTTTTATCTAGTGCATTATGTCTCACAGTTCCTAAACTAATAACTGCGTCACTCAGTCTTACTTACATATTGTATCCCAGAATAATTTGTAACAATGTCAAGTGGCTGTCACTACAGAGGCCAACGTCCTAATTTCCTAGACTGCTGAGTGCACATATAATATAGACATACTATAATGTATCTCCACAGATACTTGATAAAATTAAAATTAGAATTTCATTTTCACATACCAAACTGAGCCTTCTCCATTTGGAGTCACTACAAATGACCATTTTCCAACACCACTGTCTTCACATAGCAAAGAATCTTTAGGCAGTAACAAACAACCTTAAAGGAGGATGAATTCATGATGCACAAAGCTAAAATTGTAAACGCTGGCTGTTTAATTTTTACCATGTCTAACAGCTTTTTTTTTTTTTTTTTTTTAAAAAAAGATATATTTGTTTATCTTATGTATATGAGTACACTGTAGCTGACTTCAGACACATCAGAAGAAGGTGTCGGATCCCATCATGATCAGTTGTGAGCCACTATGTGATTTCTGGGAATCGAACTCAGGACCTCTGAAAGAGCAGTCAGTGCTCTAAACCACTGAGCTATCCTCTAGCCTAACAGTTTTTATTTTTAAGAGAAGAAATCTTTAGGTGTTTATCAAAATATACAAAATTCTTCTTCAGCTAAATCGTACCAATGCCTTGAGTAGACGGCTACAGTCGGTCCGGCCCGACACGTGAAGGTGTCACTGGACCCTTCCGCCCTCAGCGGCCCACCCTTAATAAACCTTCCTTACCTTTCACTTTTGCGGTAAGCATTTCTGCAGCATTCTGAAGATCTACAGAATTGAGGTTCTGATGCTTATTCATTATAGATTTTAAAACACGGAGAAGTTCATCCAGACGGATGTGAATGACTTCTTTAAAACAGTCTTTAAAAGAAAAACAAGAAAAATTAAAAATTAATTTCCAGTGCAAAATTCTAGAAATCTAAGCTACAAAAGACATGAAGATACTTTGAGTAGAAAGCACTGGTTCTATGATTTCTGCCCAGCATATATTCAGTTCTATTTTCAATTACTGCAATTATAAACCATTTTTTCAGTACTTTCAGAAAACCATTTGTCATCATTGAATTCATTACTGACTCAAGGAGCCCACATGGTGGTGGCACGCCTGTAACCCAAGTACTTGGGAGGAGGAGGCAGACGTCCAGTAAGGTTCACGTTCATCCTCAGCTATGCACTGAGTCTGAGAGCCGCACCAGTATGTGTAACTCTGGTCTAAAGGACTAAGCCAGGCAGTGATGAACACCTTTAATCCCAGCACTCGGAGGCAGAGGCAGGCACATCTCTGGAGTTCAAGGCCTGCCTGGTCTCTGATGTCTGACATGAGTTCTAGGACATCCAGGGCTACCAGGACTACATAAGAGAAAAACCTTGTCTTGAAAATCCAAAAAATAACAAACAAAAAAACCCAAAACAAACAAAATAAAACAAAAATCAAAACCCACAACCAGACTAGTGGGATGTATCAATGGGTAAAGGTATTTGCTCTGAGAGCCTGGCAACTTAACTCAATCTCGAACCTATATAAAGGTAGGAGAGAATCGACTCCCCAAAGTTGTCCTCAGACCTCCAGATACATTCCATGAAACAGATGCACAATCACAATCATCACCACCACCACCTCAGGATTTCAAGGCTATTACAGTGTGGCCAATCTAACACTTTTTCATTTTTCCCAGTCTAAACATACTCTTCAGACTTTTTAAGGCAACTAAATTCCTGTCTCACGTCTCCTAAAATACATGGTAACAAACTCAAAATCCCTAAAACAAAGTTAAGTTTCCACATTAGAATTGATTCTCCACATTAATTATTAGTTATTAGAAACAAGTAACCTACATGTACATATGTAAGAAACATCATTGGATGTACACATTTTAAAAATTGGGATAAATTTACTTATAAGATACACAAATCTTTTACTGAATTTTTGGCCTTTTACAAAGGTTCAATTAGTTGTTTATGATGAAAAAATGGCTACAGTAAAGAAGCCTAGACTTCTACCTACTCCTGCAAATGTTACAGTGGTTCTGATATTCTTAGCAGTGTTCTTTCTGGGCCCAGGCCACTTCTGCTTAGAATGTGCAGATCACACCACCTACAACCTCTGTAACTTTGTGACCATGTAACTTAGCATTTGAATCAAAATGTTTTTTATTGTGAAAAGGGAGAGTGGCACAGGCCTTTAATCCCAGCACTCAGGAGGCAGAAGGGGGCAGGTCTCTGAGTTTGAGGTCAGCCTGGTCTACAGAGTTCCAGAACAACCAAGGTTACACAGAGAAACAATGTCCTGCCTCCTACAAAACAAAACATTTAGAGAAAAATACTGTCTCAAAATATTTAATACTGTCCAATTTCATGTTCCACAATTTTATTAGAGTTGGGTTTTTTTTTTTTTTAAAAAAAAAACCAATTATACAAATGAAAATACCAATTAAACACACCAAATTTATCAGGTTTATTATACTGTGGAGCCAAAATTTAAACCCAGAGTATATAATTCCAGAATTCATACTCTTACTATTTATTGTCTCTATTGACATAGCTTTAAAAATAACAAAAATTGTAGATAGTTATTTCATAATTACATTAATATTTTTTACAATGAAAGATAATAACCATAAAGAAAAACTATCTTCAGGCTAAAGAAACAAAAATATTCTCCCATCTCATTAACCATTCCCTCATACTAACAGCCCTATCAAAAAAGAAATGAAAGGACGAGAGGGCTCTCTGTTAAAAGGGGTTCCAGGACAGCACCACTAGGAAAGAACAGAGACTTAGGACAGCAGCTCTTAAGCTGTGGTCACGATCCCTTTGGGAGCCTAAGGATCCCTTCACAGGGCTCACTTAGGACCATCGGAAAACACAGATATTTACATTACAGATCATAACAGTAGCAACATTACAGTTATGAAGTAGTAATGATGTAACTTTGTGGTGGGGGTCAGCACAGCATGAGGAGCTGTACTAAAGGGCGGCAGCATTAGGAAGGGTGGGAACCACTGCTTTAGGAGGACAGGCTAGTGAACAATTACAGGACACCGAGGGAAAGCCATGGAAGACAAGTGTGAGACCCCAGACCTTTTTTTCTCTGCTCTGGAGCTTCTGATGTGATGCTGTGAGCAATTTCTCTTTACTATACACTCCCATTATCCTGTGCTGTGCCACCTCACACAACAGAGCCTTGGGGGCTGATCATCCACTGTGAGTCAAAACTCACTATTCTCTTTAAGACTTAACTTCAGTAGATTCCCTCCTAGAGGGTTTGTTTTGCTTTCTTTTGTTTAAATACTGTAGAACATGCAGTAATTATCAACATAAATGGTTTACCAACTTCAACTTCCTCTATTCTTACACAAGAAGTCCTTTAAACAGATAACTGAAGTTGTTCTCAATGAACATACTGAAAGGCTGTAACTGAGTTACTTAAAATACATTTCATAAAACCTCAAATTGTACTCTACTTCCAGTTCCATATGATTTAATATACACTTCTGAAAAAGTCTATAAATCAACAAAAATCTAAAGGGAAGTCTGATCACAAAGATTCATAATAGGACATTAATATAGCCTGATAATTAACTTCACCAGAAACTTCACACATTAGCAAGCCTTCAACTATCTGTACAGGAACTGTTCAAAGAAAACAAGTTTCACTTATACCAAACATTCTTTCCCTTATAGTAAAGCTATCTCCAGTTAGTTTTGTGAAGAAAAGCTCTCCTATCCTACCATGCAACTGGCAACTTTTCAAAACTTCCAGGAGTTGAAATGGTTCCTTTAAGCTACACCAAGTTATCTCCCCTTCAAAAAACCAAACTAAGCAAAAACAAACAAAAGAACAGTGGCTCGATTAGTCAAAGCAAGAGGCTGAGGAATCTACATATGGTAGAACCCTACAAACTCAGGTTAGGAAAACCAACCCTGGTTGCCACTTCTTTAAAATGAAATGCTGGGCTTTTGGAACTTGTGTTCATTATCAGTAAAAAAGAATTGATCAGAGTATCTCCTTTTCCTTTCTCATAAGGTTGCTGTGAATATCAACTAAATAAATATGAAACTGCCTTTGTCTTCATGCTTGCAAATAAGATCCTTACAAGTAAATCTATAGCTGGGTGGTGGTGGCGCACGCCTTTAATCCCAGCACTTGGGAGGCAGAGGCAGGCGGATTTCTGAGTTCTGAGTTCGAAGGCAGCCTGGTCTACAGAGTGAGTTCCAGGACAGCCAGGGCTACACTGAGAAGCCCTGTCTCGGAAAAACCAAAAAAAAAAAAAAAAAAAAAAAAAAAAA
>JANHMN010000001.1:34570483-34644349 GCA_030674055.1 Rhabdomys pumilio
AAAAAAAAAAAAAAAAAAAAACCAAACCAAAAAAAAAAAAAAAACAAGTAAATCTATAAGTCATTCACACGAAATGTCTTTTGAAGAGAGATACACTTCACAGAGATTTAGCAACAGATATGCTTCGCCTGGACCCACAATATTTTAGTTAAAAAAATAGTTAAGTTTGAATTTAATTCTATTGTAAAATCAATATTAGTAAATAACTTGGAAATCAAGAGTAGATTGCATTAAAATATTTCTGTATCTTACATTTAGTATCATTTAATTTAATTACTTTACTTACATTTAGTATCATTTAGTACTATAACTAAATACAAAGCAATTTTATACATAGCCACCCTATAAATGTAATGCCTGCCTTTGATTTAATACTACAAAGGTATTACAGATGGAAATATAAGCAAGTTTAACTAGTTTTCCACAACAGTAAAACAGTATCCCAATGTCTGGTGTCCCCGTCAGTGTGGCACACTGCACTTTACTGCACTGTTTCACCCATTAGTGCCGTTCATTTCTGCTACATTCAACTTATCAAGTGACAACAGATTTGCCAGCTCTACTTTTTTTTTGTTTCTCAGCCATTAACACAATACCACAGTGTTTGTACTGCAAACACTTCATGGAAATGCTTAAGTGGATACAAGAAAAAAAAAAAATCACGGTGTTTCCCTTGATTAAAAAAAGAAAAACTGACCAATTTAAAAAATGGTTTTGTTAATTCAGCTTGACCAAAACAACAAAGGAAAAAGCATCAGAAAACAAAGGCTGGGCAGTGGCGGCGCACGCCTTTAGTCCCAGCACTTGGGAGGCAGAGGCAGGTGGATTCCCAAGTTCAAGGCCAGCCTGGTCTACAGAGTGAGTTCCAGGATAGCCAGGACTCAGGACTACACAGAGAAACCCTGTCTCGAAAAACCAAAAAAAAAAAAAAACAAAACAAAAAACAAAAACAAACAAACAAAAAACCCCAAAACCCCCCCAAAAACAAACAAAACAAACAAACAAACAAAACTTACTAGCTACCTGGGAACTCTAAAACTAGTAACAGCTGACTTAAAGCACTTACGGAGAGTTTTGTATGTAAGGACTTATTTAATAAACAAAAATCCAGAGATGTGCTAGTTTCTCCTTGGTTCAGGTGTACAGAAAACCAGCAAGAAGCAGAATGAGGGCTGCAGGTGTGCTAACTTGACAGTCTGCAGCTGATTTATTGGGATAGGCTCTTGTTACATAATAACCTTGAATTTGCCAACCTCCTGCCTCAGCTCCCCAAGTCCTGAGATTACAGACATGTGTCTAGGTACTGAATCTCTCTGATAAACTGTTGCGTGGTTAAAGAAGTTATAGATTAATGGGAGTCTATAATATGTGATTTACATAATAAACATATCTTTCATCTTTGTCTATTTAAAAAACAAAAAAGGTAAGGGTAGGGGAGAGGAGAGGAGAAAGTGAGAGGGGGTAAGGATCCTTGTCATCTCTAGTACTAAAGGCCCAGAAAGGAGACACTAGTTCAAGGCCAATCTCAGCTTCATGGTAAGACTCTCAAACAAAAGAGCACAACAGACAAAACAAGACAACTGGAAGAACAAAGTAAATGGTAAGCTCTTATTAAAATCCATTTAAAATTGTGTTATATAAATAAAAGGAACATTACAAGAATTATCAAACCTGTTTTTCCTTCAAATATATTTTATAATGTTTTTCTATACTTTCAAACATGAAATAGCAGAAAAACTAGGAATTTTGTGCTGTGTTCTTTCTATGTAACTAAAGGTTTTAAATTTCTAAATTCTCAGATTCCAGAGGCATGTTATAAAGGCATACTCTAAAATTCCTTCATGAAACGCTGGAGCTGGCTCGGCAGTTAAGAGCATTTTCGACTCTTTACAGAGGACTTGGGTTTGGTTCCCAGCATCTCCATCAAGTAGTTCAGAAATCTTAGGCCAGATCTACGAGCATCCTATACCCTTTTCTGGTCTCTGTGAGCACTTGATACATGCAGCATCACACACTGGCAAAACAACTTACACAAACAAAGTAAGTCTTTTATTTTAAAAAATACTGCATAAACTAGAAGAACATTTGTGAATCTGTTATTTGGAAAGCAGAATAGATGATTCCTGGGGTGGGGGGGGGGGAAGCAACCATAAACTTGAATTAGGCTTTATATTACATATATTCTAATCCACAATTTAAACATATAAATTAAAGTGAGTATCTTTAGCTCCTTAATGTAAGATGCATAATTTATCCCTATAATTATTAGTAATGTACCTTAATGATACTAGATACAAATCTCAAACTTAAAATTTCACACCTGCTACTTGTGTAAGGCTACAGGGGAACCTCACCTTGGCTATGAGTACTGAGGAGTCACCAAACTAGCACTTAACTGAGGCAGACTAAGGATTCAGGCCTCAGATCTCTTTCTTTAAGAGGTTCATTTATTTATAAATCGAGAATCATCTAGAACACCTGCACCAGTGTGTGTGTGTGTGTGTGTGTGTGTGTGTGTGTGTGTGTGTGTAGGGGAAGGGGTAGGAAAGAGAACACATGAATGAGACTATGTATTTCCTATCTGTTAGGAATACAGAGGTCTTTGATAATCACCAGTTCATCAACTACTAAAATTAGTTTCATAGTTCTACTTAGGAAACTTCAAATGCAGAATTTGTTATAAAATCAGTCTTGGGAAAAGAGGGGATACTTTGTAAAAATGCATCACAAAACTTGTAGATAAATCCACTGAGCTATGTTCAGCTTCAGCTTCAATCTCCACTGCTTCTTGCTCCAGAGGTGCTCACACATGTTCCTTCTTGTGGGTGCACACATGTATACGCATGCTGTGTGTGGGTGCACATATGCATATGTATGCTGTGTGTGGTGGCCTCAAGTTGAACTTGGGTATCTTTTTTGAGCTCTTTCCATTTTGAGGGTATCTTACTGAACATAGCTTACCAGTTGGGGTTTGTCCAGCCTGCCAGCTTGCCCCTACTATCCTGTCTTTCCTGAAAGGAATAATTGGTGGCCACTGAGTCTGCCTGGCTTCTACATGGGTTCTGAGCATCCAACTCTAATTTTCATACATGTAAGGCAAGTACTTTATTCACCATGTTTGTTTATTTGCTTTTTTGGGGGTTGTTGTTGTTATTGTTGTTGTTGTTGTTGTTGTTATTATTATTATTATTATTATTATTTTGAGACAGGGTTATTATTATTATTATTATTATTATTATTATTATTATTATTATTTTGAGACAGGGTTTCTCTGTGTAGCCCTGGCTGTCCTGGAACTCAGAGATCTGCTTACCTCTGCCTCCTGGGTGCTGGATCTAGGAGTCTGCCACTACTGCTGGGTTACATGAACCTTTAATTTCAGAGTAGTCTCCTTCTGTATGTTATAACCACCTTTCTCTTTTCTCACTGAGGACCAGTGAGAATCTTCTTAGTCTCTGGTTTGTCTATGTCTACTTACATACTGAAACTCATAAATTTATTTAAGATAAAAGATGATACAACTTGTTATAAAATATCATTTTAAATCTATAAAATAAAGCATAACTATATAAGATATAGATTTGAAAGAATATAAATTTCTCCTCCAAAAATACCAAAAGAAATTCTAATACAATTCTTTTTTTTTTTTTTTTTTTTGGTTTTTCGAGACAGGGTTTCTCTGTGTAGCCCTGGCTGTCCTGGAACTCACTCTGTAGACCAGGCTGGCCTCGAACTCAGAAATCCACCTGCCTCTGCCTCCCAAGTGCTAGGATTAAAGGCATGTGCCACCACTGCTCGGCTCTAATACAATTCGTAACTAAAACTTAAATAGAAACATTAAACTATACCCTACTATAAGCTGAGGTAAATACTTTATTACCTAAAATATTATTTTAAATAGCCTTTCAACCAGTAATGGACTATACATCAAAAAGAACAAAAATAACAACTTAAAAGTAACCTAGTTAAAAACAAGGCTTTATTATGAAGCCATACTTCTTTGGATAAATGGCAGGTTTGTTGTTTTGTTGAGATGCTATGCGTATAATAAGGCATTTAGGGTATCTTCTAGCTTACTGCCATTCAATCATCCATAGCTAGATGGACTATTAAAATATAAACAGGATTGTGAGTAACTTCTTTAACACTTACACAACCTCAAAAGAACAATATATGATGAAAACTTTACTAAAATTTTGAACCTTCCACTTCAATCCAAGTATTTTAGGAATTTCAACTTGAAAATTATAGTTATGTTTGAAAAATATTAGTATAAAGATAAGATGACATTTTAGGAAATAAACATTTTAGTTATATGCTCAAACATATTTATTGAAATCTGATAAATGTCTATGAAAGCCCAAGAAGCCTCATATACCAGAGATCCTTATGTCTAGAGATGATGCTGTGAACCAGTGTTTATTACTAAGAGGCAGATGTCTCTGAATCACTACATGTCACTGACATCAAATGTGGTGGCACTAATAGCTAAAAGACAGGTTCTCCAGTCAAGTCAGAGATGTACATTTCGGATTAAATTTTGGCAAGAATATGAAAAGCAAATTTTAGACTAAAGTGCCAGTGAGGTAAATTACATATGTTAGTCTGCTTCTCAGAGATCCGTACCAGGAGTGTTTAGATTTCAGTGTTCTCAAGTACACCAATGTAAAATATACTCAACTCTGCTCAAAATCCAAAACTAGTTTTTCTTTTGTGTTCTTGTCCTCTCACACTTAACAAGGCTTCTATGATGTACTGTTCTTTTATCTGATTACAAAAACATTTACATTGTACACATTTAACATTTTGGGGAAAGTCACAAACTAAGTAGTGACGAATGCCCTCTTCTTGTCATGGGACACAAATAATTGGGCTGGCGCTTAAGTTTTACAAACTACCAGTAAGAATACTGAGAAAAGTTGACAAACCTGAAAGAATAGCTTCCTTCAAATATAGTAACATATGGGAGAACTTCCTGATATCATTCACCAGCTCCTTGATGTACTCCGGATCAAAAATGGAGTTGGAACTTACGGACTTGAGCCCCATTTCAGAAGTTGTAATAGCAGCAGAGAGTTGGCCTGATGCCCAAACACGTTTTTTCTTTGCCTTTTTCTGTTTGTGAGCAATCATCCTCTCATTTAACAGTCAGAAAAACTGAAATCCTTAAGGGGACAAGAAACAAAAGAGAGGGGAAAATAGCATATCAGCCAAGAAATATCATACTAGGTTTCACCAACAGCCCCCAGCCCACCTCAGCATTCTAGTTCTGGATAAGGAAACACTGAACTTAATGACAGCAGCTGCCACGAGTGTCTGCAGTTCCGACAACTCTAGGATAAGCAATCCTGGGACGTGCAAGCTCCTGCCAAGCTTTTCATTTCACAATGCAAAGAACCTGAGCTTTTGAGGCTGAAATGCCTCTATATTCCCAACTAATAGCCGAAGTTCAATCCTACATAAACCTTAATGCTAAAATTTGTGCTCACAACTACTTTAATTCTTACGATAGAGAAATTTACCTTTTTTTTTTTAATTGTAAAGACAGTTCCAAAGCATCACTTAGTGACAGTCATATTTTCCCTTCGCAGAACTGCCTTAAAACTAAAGATGAAAAACACTTTGAGATATTTTCAAAATCTTTCCTCTACCACTTACTGTGTGACCTCACAGGCTGTTAATTCATCTCTTCACTGTGATATGCTCACTCAAGGAAAACACTGACAACACCTACAGCAGAGATTACTGTCAGAGTTAGATGAGACAACGATACAGAAGTGTCCATTCAGCACATTAGTTCAATTAGAGTAATTTTCTGAGAATGCATATCCGTGCACATATATCTAGCTTATCCAAAATTGTCAAGAATATTTCTTTGTTGAAAGAAGCTTAAGAGTGTCTAGTATTCTCACAAACCTCGACTGGACAAACAAATACTTAGCATAAGAAAAACTTGTATTTTAATCTCAGCTCTAATATTTTCCAAATGTAGGCAATCTATTCAATTAATTTATAGGCGCATATGAAGACTAAAAGAGATCACAAAATAAAAAGAGTTTTCTGTTAAGACATCTAATTCCGATTTACTGGAGCTCAAATTTTTTGTCTTTTTATCTTTATTTAACTGTTCTAAAATTCAAAGTCCTTATTTTGGTTGTATCTCTTGGAATCAGAAAAGAAACAACAGAGGAGGGCCAGGCAGTGGTGACATATGCCTTTAATCCTATCACTCCCCAGAGACAGCAAGATCTCTGTGAGTTCAAGGTCAGCCTGCACCACATATTAAGTTCCAGGATAGCCTGAGCTATCTATGTAGAAAGACCTTGTTTCATAAGGAAAAAAAAAAAAAAAAAAAAAAAAAAAAAAAAACCAAAACCAAAACCCAGACAATAGCACAACAGTGGTGGCACAAGCCTTTAATCCTAGCACTCTGGAGGCAGAGGCAGGTGGATTTCTAAGTTTGAGTCCAGCCTGGTTTACAGAGTGAGTTCCATAACAGCCAGAGTTACACAGAGAAACCCTGACTGGAAAAAACAAAAGAAGGGGCTAGGGGTGGTGGAGAATTAGCTCAAACACCATTAAAAAGTTTCCCAAATATGCTATGAGTATTTGGATAATTTCATAATGATAGAACAACCAAGGACCTCCATGAAATCAATAATATAATAATATCTTTGTTATATGTAAGAGACATTATTATTTATTCATACCACATAATATTTTTGGGTCCCAATTACAATTCTCTAACATATCCATTCTTACTTTTACTGCTAGCATACTAATGAACTGCCATTACTTTTTGTTAAGCTACTATATTAATTTCTTAAGGATTTAGTTACTTCCGTTTATGTGTCAGGAATCTCTAAAACGTACACAACTTTAATCCTAGCACTTAGGTGGCAAAGGCAGGTAAGATCTCTTTGAGTTCTAGGCCAGCTGGGTCTACAGAGCAAGTTCTAAGACAGACTATGCAGAGAAACCCTATCTAGAAAAGGAAAGGAAAGGAAAGGAAAGGAAAGGAAAGGAAAGGAAAGGAAAGGAAAGGAAAGGAAAGGAAAGGAAAGGAAAGGGAAAGGAAGACAGACAGACATCTTCCTGTACCACTGGCATCCCTTTATAACCACCACTAAACCAGAGCAGAGTCTCCAACAATGCTCTTACAGTGCCTAAAATTTTCACTTTGTATTTACTATAGTTCAAATAGATGCCTTAAACTATGAATCCCTGTCCAGCTATAATCTTGACATCAAGACCACAACCATTTGCTAACCTCCATATTTTTTGCTTGTATCACAGTAAGCATGTAAGGGACAGTCTACTCGAAACTATCAGCCAAACGAACGACTTAGCAAGATTAATAATGAATAGGCTTATAAATTTATTCTAACAGTTTTTATAGAAACACAAAAACAACTCTAGAATGTAATATTTTGTAGAGAAAATTGTTTAAAAATCTATCTCTAAAATATTCTCAAAAAAGCATACAAAATTATGTAAAGGTGTGAGATTACATAAAATGAAAATTAAAGTTTTCTTTCTTTCTTTCTTTCTTTCTTTCTTTCTTTCCTTCTTTCTTCTTCTTTTTTTTTTTTTTTCCAAGACAGGGTTTCTCTGTATAACCCTGGCTGTCCTAGAACTCAACACTGTAGACCAGGCTGGCCTCAAACTGAGATCCACCTGCCTTTGCCTCTGAGTGCTGGGATTAAAGGAGTGTGCCGTCAGCAGGGCCTGGAAGTTGTATTTCTATTATTACTTATGATTATGTAAATATGATGCCTCATTACTATTTACAATTTCAAAGATTCATTTACTCAATGTCCTTTGTCAGTTTCAAATTATTTAAGAATATACTCTTTATACTTAAACTAGCTTACAACCTCAAATTATTCCTTGTAATTTCCAAAATGAACAGGACAATTTTTGGTCATTAATATTAATATTAAAGTATCCCCTTCAACTAACAAAAATAAATAAAATACTCAAGTACCTTGTTTGGGCAGATCTTTTACATATTACTGAGAAGGTTGCTAAGTAGCCTATCAAACTCTACCTGCAGTTTACATAATAAAGTCTTTCTGTTGTTTATGTCACCTTTAAATTTAGTAAACTAGACACTTAGTCATAGTCACTTATAAAGATGATTTAAAAAATTAAAAGATTAACAAGTTTAAAATCAATTCACGAGTTAAAAAAAAAAACTGAATAATTTGTGTCAAATTAGCAATCCAAAGTTGTAAACCCCATTTCAAAAAGACTTCTAATTTTTAGAAAAGACTTAGAAAACCTGTTAACATACCAATGAACACAGAGGGGAAAGGCATGAAATATGCATTATGCTAAATGTACTAATTTTTTAGAACATCTTTACAATTTTTCTCACATTTAAAACTTTTAAAGAAGCAACACTACAAGTGAAAAGATGTTTAAAATTAAAATCACAATTTTCTAATTGAACTATGACAAAGAGAATGTCTGGACAATATGCACTTTGCAAGGTCCCGTACATTACTTTCCCATGCACCCAAATAGTATTCTCTGCTTAGTGGTAATATAAAGTATAGTTAATAACAGATTGAAACTGGTAATTTAATTAAATTAGATAGTGATGCATGGAAAGTACTTAGCACAGTGCCTGGCATGAAGACTCAGTAATTGTGAGCTATTATTACTAGGGCACTTTATTGTGGGAAATTGTTTTTAAGCATATTTAAATAATAAACAAGCTGTGGCTTCCTAAGTCTGTAGATTGTAAACAAGAAATACAGGACTGGAAACAGTCCCAGAAGCTTAGCTGATTTCATGGAAACCTAGAATTGCTTCCAAGTGAAGTTTGAGCTGTGCAAACAGACTGCTGAGTGAAATATTTGTGAAACTAATTCTCTTCCAACTCTAAGTCATAAATATTACACACTGTATTATCTAGCTCTTAAAGAATTTTATAGAAAGTAGAAAATGAATATACAAAACAACTCTAAGCTCTAAATCATATGTGTTTTACAAATGTGGACTCAGAGCTCGGTGGAAAAGTGCTTGCTGCCCGGAAAAAGGTCCGCAGTCCCACCAACCAGGAGGAGAAAAAAAGAGAAAAAGAAAAAAAGAAAAAAAAGAAAAAAGAGAAAAAGGAAAAAAGAAACATTCATACAGATTTCCTAAACTCCCAAATGGTCACTTTTACGCGACTTTTGTATCAATCAAATGTCCCCTCACACACTCCATAATGTATATGACTGGGATGTAAAACTGCTCAAAATATCTGCACTTTAGTTCTTACTACTTATATTTTAAAATTGCATAATTTCAGAAATCTGTTGTTTCAGCATAATTTCTGAGTTTGTGAGAATCTATAAAAAGACACTGAAAAAAAAAAAAAAAAAAAAAAGCCCACACAGGAATCAAGTGTAAAGGTCTTTAATTACACTTTTAAAAAAACATTTCAAAAACAGAACAGGAATATGTCGGGAACAGCTTTATCCTTAACAATTCTATAATAAGATATACAACACACATTTCATTCCTGTGTAGTCTGAATCCAGCATGATAACTAAAACACTGAAAAATAAAAATAAAAATAAAAAAGAGGAGGAGAAAAAGCTGCCCTGCCTCCCACGCCTCCAGAATGTCTAGCATTCCTGGCAAGGAGGGCTCGCCTTTAACCAGCCAAAACCACCCAATGCCAAAGTGCACGTTCCCCACGCCTGACTTCATACATACAGAGGAAAGAGAAACGAAAAAGGACAGCCAACATTGATAGTGTTAGACAAAAGACACAACTGACAAGAGAGTCAGAGGCCTTAACAGGTAGCAATCCTGTCTCCAAAAGGGTGTTTGGTGAGTTATCTCTCAAAGGTGAAAAACTGATAAGCAGAGACTGTCACCAGCCACTAGAATTCTACCTACAAAATCCTCAATCTTGAGCACATCCATAAATGTTTTAAAATTAAAACCAAACCTCCAAACATATTCAAAACAAAATGAGAACACACCACGACACTGAGAAGTGCTCAAACAAAAAATATCCTCTAAATACAAAACGTAGAAGACAACAACATGCATGATGGAACTCCTAAAGTGACCTGGGACTGAGCACCCTACTTGGATTGAGAACTGCTGGCGGGGTTGGCGGGAGCACACTGTGCTCGAGAGCAAGAGCACGAATTCGGGGGCAAGGGCGCCTAGGTTTAAGCCTTGATATTGTCAATTACTACTTTGGGCAGATTTTTAACCTCAGCTTTCCTGTGTGAGAAATGAGTTCAAGGGTCGCGGACCTGTCCTGAAAATTAAAGGAGTTAGAAAATGCGAAGTTTCAGTACACTGTAGGTAAACGTGAGCGAAATGCGCGGCTTTACTTGGAATACCATCTGCTCAGCCCTGCAGGTCGGAACTCACAGTCCGGTTCCCTAAGCTCAGCGAGGACTATGAGCACCAAGAACTAGTCACATATTCGGACCCAGACTCGACTGCAACTCAGGAAAACCCCAACGCAGCAGCCTCGGTGGGAACGAGCACCACCGCCGCCCCTCACTCACCGTGGGGCTCCATCCTGTATCCCCCGTGCCGACTCCAGAAGAACACTCACAGCCTGGCGGCGGCAGCGGCTGCTGCCGCCTAGGACTCAAACTTGCTGCCTCCATCCCCCATGCCGGGCCAAGCCAGCACTGCTGTGCCGCAGCTGCAGCAGAGATCCTCCGCCCTGGCCCCACCTCTGCCCCGCCCTGGCCCACCCCCTGGAGTTCAGCCCATTGGCTCAAACTCAGAGGGGCGGGGACAGAGCACAGAGAAGGTAGAGGAGCCCAGGGTGTGGTAGTCTTTCAGCAGCTTCTGGTCTGACAGGGTCTCCTCACAGAAAACATTACTTAGGAAAAGTCACCTGAGAACTGGATTTGGCTAGTAGGCGTTCTTGGATGGGAAATCTGTATTTCCTGGACCATTTTCATGTTCTGTCTCCAAACCCCAAGAGTGATAAGAGCAGAAGACGAAGGCTCTACTTAGGTAACATGCAACAAGGCCTAGCCCAACACCTTTCCACAAGAATGAGCTACACGGAAACAAAACACCATTCTGCCCCCTATAAAGGGCAGAATTTCCCACTAAGGGTCGTGTTTGGTCAACTGCCTTCTCAAACTCACCTCAGGAAGAAAGGATATGAAGGAATGACTTAAAAGGCAGCAGGTCCCGCAGAATACAAGGGCTCTTGAACTCAACACAGAAAACTGAGATACAGAAAAACATGGGGAGGGTGCCTGTGGGAACAGTACAGAGACAGAAAAATGACCACCTGTGGGAGGAAAAGGATCCAAGGTAGTATGGGGGAAGGTGGAAAGAAAACGTGGGCGTAGACTCACAGCAGCAAACACCAAGGGGGAAACAAGCAAAGAAAGAAGAGAGTGGGGCCCAAGGAGACCAGAAAGCAAGACTGAAATACTGTAGGGCCAACAAGTGAGGCACTGAGTCAGGAGAAAATTCTGAACGATAAACACAAATCTTCCAGTTATTACAAGAAAAATAGCCCCTTTCGTGTAACTTGAAAGGATAAATATGGAATTGCTTGGTCACTTTAGCTCTACAGTGGATTTTTAAGATTCACACAAATGTACCCCTTCTACCCTCAAGCACAAAATACCAAATTTGTGCTCCAAATATTCAGGAACCTCAAAACCAAAATAACTTTTCATTGCATTGGGGGAAATTGTAACAAAGACTTTCAGCACAGAAACTGATGATGTCTGAACTTCTAAAGCAAGCAACTAAGAGGAAAGGCATCCTCAAAAACAGAGGGTGTGAGAGTAGACTGCAGTTGGAAGCACACACTGGGAGGAAACGGTAACAAGTGGCTCCATCTTCTCCATGTGCTTCTCAGCTGCTCACACCCCCCTTCAGTCTATTTAAAAATATTCCAATTCTCTTTTTACGTCTCTGCCATTCCATTTAATAAAGAAAACTGAGTTGAAGTTGGTGGCACATTTCTGTAATCCTACAATTTAAGAGATAGAGGCATGTGAATCAAGATTCTAAAGCCAGTCTTGGCTACCCAGTGAGTTCCAGGCCAGCCTAGGCTACACAAGAGCCCATCTCACTGACCTCTCAGCAGCCACCAATTGCCCCCACCCAACTAACAAAAAAGAAGATTGTGTTCTGATTAAAATGGATCTGATTATGTCACTGAACAAATGGGATGAACAAGTAACTGACAGAAAGGGGCACGAGGAGCTGGGAGAGGGACAACTGTGGAGAGGAGGGTGAGCAAAAGACAGAGACAGATAATGAAAAATGAGAAGGAATCAGAGATAAAAAAAAAAAAGCTACAGAGAAAGACTACTCACTGCTAGGAGAAAAGTGGAGGGACACTTCGATGTAAAAATTTCTGGGTAAAGTGAAGCCAATTGACCTCTGAGCAAAGATAAGTTGAGAACAGAGGCTCCTTGGTCACTTAGCCCCACATTTTTTCTTCAGATTTGATTGTTTAAAATGCACTCATAAAGCTTCAAATATAACTGTATCAAAACTGAAAGCAATAATGTTGAAGTCATGTAAAAAACATTTCCTTCAACACCACTGCAAGAGAATAATGCACCACGAACAACCCATGAAACCACTGGTTACTCAAAACTGAAGGACACACGCAGGAGAAGAAAGGATTCTGAAGGTCAAGAAAAGATATATAGAGAATAAGGTATTTGGGTCTATTTTCTCCATGTGGTTCTTAACATTTTCTATAGTAGATCCAACTCTAACCATCCCACTCATATGGAAACAGCCAACTATCTACAGAACCTTACACAGAATAGATCAATGAATACGAGAATCTTAAAGTCTAAAGTAGGGCTGTTTATAGGAAATTTTGGTCTTTCAATCTTAACCTTTCAATTGTCTAAAAACATATTAGCTAACATTCTTCATACAAAGGATGGTATTTGCAAATATTCACAAAAATAAGTTCACTTTTAAATTAAAAGGACTCTCTCCTGATCTATATTTTAAAGTAAGTTTATATGGCATGAATAAATTTAACTATGAAAAGCACAATCCTGAAATAATCTTTGTACTTAAAATTACTGATTTATAATAAGATTAAAAAGCCCTTTCCTCGAAAGTAAAACCATCTTTGGATATACTGTAGAAATGCAACATTTCAAATTGTTCAGCAAGCTGCCGAAAAACATTTCTGGAAGTGATCTATAATTGAAAAGAAATTATCAGCCAAAGGTAGGTGTAAATGGGTGGCAGCAGCACACATCTTTAATCCCAGCATATGGGAGGCAGAGGGAGGAGGCAGAGGGGTACAGGTATCTGTGAGTTCAAAGCCATTATGTTCTACAGTGTGAGCTCCAGGACAGCCAGGACTACACAGAGAAACCATGTCTTGAAACACAAAACAGAACAATTACCTGTGTTTCTACTATTTTCTGTTATGATTGCTTCTATCATTTCTCTTTTAAAATGGTAATTCATACTTTTTATGATACCTGTGAATCATTCATCCTATGAAGCATCAACTTATAAACTTCTGAATTTTTCTTTACAAGGCTGAATAATTATATTCTTATCTATAGTGTGCTAATTTTAAGCAGATATTTTCAGAACCCTGAAGCAGGCTATGTGGTTTAGGCAGCCTGCAATTTTCATAACAGAACATGGTCCTAATAGCATTTGACATCTGGAGTCATTTTTGGTTGTCACAATTGAGGAAGGGGTTCTACTGACACCTAGTGGGTAAAGGCCATGGACATGCTAAATGCCTTCATGTACAAGACAACCCATTCTTAAGAATTAGCCAGCTTCAAAAGATCAAGATACCTTACTCTAGATTCAATACTTTATACTCTAGATTCAATACTTTATAATCTGTAAGACAGAAAATACGGCAAATTATATCTCAGTATGACCTCAGTAAAACCTGGATTGTGACAACAGTTTTTTCAAAAGAGTTGCAAGAGAACAGGTATTTAAAAAAAAGTCTAGACTTCAAAGCCTTTAAAGAGGGCAGTGGTGTGTGCAGGCAGACCTTGAGCTCAAGGCCAGCCTGGCTCAAAGTGAGACACTATTGCAATAGAAAAGAAATCTTTAAAAGATAAAAGTGCAGGAATAAATAACAACAGATTTGTCCATTCATTGTAGTTAAAAAGGAGAGAGAGAGACAGTGTGTGCGGGGACAGATACTGCCTTCAAATGTCAGATTACACAAAGCAAGGGATAGTAGCATTTGAGACATGGGATCTCAAACTAATGAAATAAACTATAATCTCTGAACTTTCAATGAAGTAAACTCTAACATCTCCTAATTTATTTTTATTTATATATTTATTTTTTGATTTTTCAAGATAGGGTTTCTCTGTGTAGCTTTAGCTTTCTTGGAACTCGATTTGTAGATCAGTCTGACTTCAAACACAGATCTGCCTGCTTCTGCCTCCCAAGCACCAGGATTAAAGGCATGTGCTAGCCCCACCCACCCACCCACCCACCCATCGCCTAGTAACTCTACAGTATCTCAGCTTTTGCCTAATGGTACTTTCTAGACCATAGCAAGAGAGAAGCCGGCAGGATGGCAGGATATGGAACTCTTGCTAAACTGAGAAAGAAAGAGAGCCTAGTTCCAGGGTGCACAGACCTTTGTAGGATAGCCAGGAGTAAAGAAAATATGGAAGGACTACTCTTGGGCCTGCATGGGGAATTCCTTAATTATCTCTGAATACCAAGATGTACATTCAAGGCAAAACTCCAAAGGGTACAAAGAATGTAAAGGGAGCTGGAGATTTGGGGTTTCTCAATGCCTAGAGAAGAGGATGACAAAGTGAACACTCAGGAGGAGGTCCTGGAAGGCCATGCCTTGTATGTAGCTCACCTGAGTCAGCCCTTATGAAACATCACAAGAAGCACATTCTTAAAAAGCAATTGTTTAAAACTTACTATGTTGTAGCATTTACAATAAATGAAGAATTAACATAAATGGTAATGACTAAAGAAGGGAAATGAAATTTCACAATGAGTCATTATGTGGGAAATAACAGTTTACTTGGAGGTGTAAGTTTAAAACGTGTATTAAAATCTCTGAAAGTGTAACTAATAAGCTAACAGCTATCATAAACAGAAGTTTAAAAATTAATCCAAAAGAAAGGTAAGAAAAAGAAACCATTAACAAGTGGTACAAATAAAACGCATCAATCAGTAACAACATTAAATATATTCTATATAACCCAGAAAAAGCAAGATGTGGGCTAGAAGCATCGCTTACTACCAAACAGGTGTCTACCATGCAGGAGACCCTAGAGGGTTCAAACTAAAGTAGCTGGGAGGGAAGAGCTACATTCTCAAAGTAAGTAAAACAGCAAGACCTAATGCCAACAATAACAGATGGGAAATATAAAGACATATACATTGAAAGGAAAACAAAAGAAAAAGATACAACATCTAACTATTAACCACAAGGAAGCATTCGTGGTTCTATGACACCAGACAAGAAATTCTACCAAACATAAAATGCTGTATTTAATAATTAGATAATTATAAAAGGCAATTTCATCATAAAGCCGTAACAACCCAGAAGAATATGTGCCTACAATAAAGTCTAGGACACACGAGACAAATCCTGACACCACTGTTAGTTAAAACTTCCATACCCTTCGCTCAGTATCAACACAGTAAAACCAAAGAACTATTACGGCTATCAACATCTGAAAACAAAACAAAAAAAATTAAGAAATTTGACAAGACAGACTTTTACAGAAAATTCTACCCCTAACTGGCAGAATACACATTCTTTTCAAATGTGCCCGGAACAGTCACTAAAATAGGCCATGTACGGGATTGTGATTGTACAATTAGTCCCAATAATTAACTTAAGTAATGTAGTATAAGTTTTCTGACCTAGATAAGATTAACTATGAAATCTACACCGTAAATGTATCTATGGAATCTCCAAATATTTGCTAGTTACAAAACATGTTTTTAATCCATAGGCCAAATTTCCACATGCTATGGAGATTACAAGGTAAAAACTGTAGTTAGAGAAATATAGTTTGGGGTGCTTTATTTTCAAGAGACTAAAATCAGTCATACCAGATTTCACTTTAAGAACTTAGGAAAAAAAGAGTATATTAAAATCAAAGTAAGGCAAAGGAAATATTAAACAACAAAAATTAGCCTGGGGGTGGTGGCGCACGCCTTTAATCCCAGCACTTGGCAAGCAGAGGCAGGTGGATCTCTGAGTACAAGGCCAGCCTAGTCTACAGAGTGAGTTCTAGGACAGTCTAGGCTACACAGAGAAACCCTGCTTAGAAAAAAAGCAAAACAAAACACAATAACAATAATAATAATAGCAAAAAAATCAGTGAAGAAAATAATATAGAGAATATAGACAAAAGCTAGCTATTTGAAAAGATTAATTAAACTGATAAATATCTAGCTAGACTGACCAAGAAATAGACAGTAATAAACATAAACTAACATGAGTGACAGAAGGAGCATCATTACAGGCCCAACAGATATTAGAGGGCTACTAAGGGATTTTATAGTCACTTTCAATAGAACAACTCCACAGAAACCCAACAAGAGAAACAAAATCTAAGTACTCTTATAAATGTTAAAAAAATTGAATTCACAATTTAAAACTTTCTAGAACAAAAACTGTAAATCAGTGGGTTTTACTGATAGAAATCCACTGAACCAGAAAAAAAATATATGTATGAGTACACACACACACACACACACACACACACACACACACACACAACAGAGGATGTAAGAATCTTCCCAAGTCTTTTTGAGGTCGTGTTTTCCAAATATTAAAACCAAACAATGATGCTACAATAGAACTGCAGATCAAAGTCCTTAAATGCAGTATTTACACGTAAAATAGAACAATGTCATAGTTAAACAAAGCTTGCTTCAGGAATTTAAATTTAACAGTCACTAGAACTTGTGACCATTTCAAAAGATTCAGAAAAAGTATCTAACAAAATTCCTTGCCCATTCATGATCATGATAAGGTCAGCAAGGTTAAAATAGAAGAAAATTTCTTCAACCTGATAAAAGGCATTTTATTAAAAACCTACAGCTACTCTCACAGTTAATAGTTAAAATACTATTGTTAATGAAAGTTTAAAGTAGTAAAAAAAAAAAGCATTCAGATTAAAAGAGAAGTAAACCACTTTACTCAAAGATGACAAATTTGTGTGCCTAAAAAACCCTGAAGAATTTATAAGCTACTGCACTTAACAGAACAAAATCAAAACATACGTTAATAAATACACTCAATCAACTTTATAAATCAACAGTTGAATCATTATTTAAAAATTTAAAAACCAACTGTATTTACAATATCATCAAAAAACCAAGACATTTCAGGGATAAGCTTAGCAAAGCTTGCCCTAAACTGAAACCCATAAAACACTACTGCAGGGCTGGAGAGACAGCTCAGCAGTGAAGAACAAGTGTGTCCTGTTCTTGCAGACATTTGAGTTTGGTCCCCAGCACCCACATCCAGTGGCTTAACAACTGCTTCTAACTCCACCTCCCAGAGACCTGATATTCTCTGGCCTCTGCAAGAACAAAACACGTGTACATAAACAATACACATATGAATAAGTTAAAAATAAATCTTAAGACAAAAACACTACTGCAAAGAAATCAAATAACTGGCTAGAATGACAATATAGTACCTTCCTGAATAAGACTCAAAAACTTAAAAAAAAATAAGGTTCTTACTGTAGTCTAGGGCTAGTCCAGTTTTAAAGATGAACTTGCAATGGTTTAAAATCACCTGGGAAGAGAGTCTCAAATAATCTTCATCAGGTTCCTCAGGTTTGTCTATGGACATCTCTATAAAAGCCTGTCCTGAAGGATACCGGACCTGGGAAGACCCTGCTCACTGCAGGCAGCACTGTTGCCTGGGCAGGGGATCCTGAACTCTCCAGGCAGGAGCAGGCCAGAGTAAAGTGCAGGCAGAAGCAAGCAAGGACCTATTCATCTTTCTGCTCTTGACTATGGATGTGATGTGACTAACAGCTGCCTTGATTTCCCCAAAATGATAGACTGTAACTTGGAACTGTAAGTGAACTAAACACTTTCCTCTTGCCGGGTGTTGGCGCATGCCTTTAATCCCAGCACTTGGGAGGCAGAGGCAGGTCAATTTCTGGTCTACAGAGTGAGTTCCAGGACAGCCAGGGCTACACAGAGAAACCCTGTCTCGAAAAACCAAAAAAAAAAAAAAAAAACCCAAAACACTTTCCTCTCCTAACTTGCTTTTTTAGCCAAGGCTGTATTAGAGCAACAGAAATGAAACTAGAGAATCCAGCATTCACTCTGTAGCCCACCCTCATCTAGAACTCATGGCAATTCTCCTACCTCAAATTATATGGCTTCCAAGAATCACAGCGAATCTTTCTTTCTTTTTCCTTTTTTTTTTTAAATTTTTAGCAGAAATTTCCAAGCTTAAGTACCCCCCTTCCCCCAATTTTGAGATAGGGTCTCATTAAATATCTCTAGGTGTCCTGAAACTCATTATATAGACTGTGCTGGCCTCAAATTCACAGAGCTTTGCCTACCTCTGTCTCACAAGTGCTGGAATTACACTCAGTCTGAGCTTCAACTTTATATTAAAATGTTAAATATATGAAACAACCAAAATAATTTTAAGAAAAAATTGGGGAACTTAGGTCAGCTTTACTTCAAGATTTACTGCTCAACTACAAGAATAAAGATAGTGTGGTTTCTGGCATAGTGACACATATACCAACAGGACAGACTCCAAAGGTAAAACCAAATATATAGATTAACTGAGCTTTCACAGAAAGAAAGCTACTCTTTCAAAAAATAACTGATATCCACAGGCAATGAAAAGACTACCAACTCTTAATCCAGAGTATAGCAATTTACTAGAAAGGTAAATATAGAAAAAAACATAAAATAAAGACAGAATCTAAAACACCACTCCTTCAAATTTAGGGGAAAAGAAGCAGACGCCTATTTTTGAAGGTGATTCTTAGCATTACAATCTTGTTTATGTATTATATAGAATTTTTTTTCACAGGAATCATGTTAAGCAGTTGACTCAGTATGGCTGTCAAGCCTAAAATATTCACCATCTGTGCCCCAAAATTCCAAAATATTTTTTGAAACTAAAGGCAAAACCCCAGGAAATGATTTCTCTGACAGACCCAAAAAGCAAGATCCAGAAAAGAACACATTGGCAAACTGGGTGAAAATTAACTTTTATCCTTGGAAGAGCTTGTTAAAATAGAAAATGCAAGTTAAAACTGGGGGGCTGGGTAACAAAGAGTTTTATCTAAATTATGTCAAGAATTCTTACAAAATAAGTAAGCTCATAATAAGCAATGAAGGAAGACTTTATAGAAAGAGATACACAGCCGGGAAATACAGACTTGGAATAGTGTTTGATAACGGAGAAAAGCACATTTGAACTAAACAGAGATACTGATAGTTACAAGAAACTTAAATTTCAGTTAAACCAAAATACTGCATGTTGCTGAGGATGTGGGTCAACAGTAACTGCAATCCCACGCTGCTAAGGTACACACATCAGAGGAAAACAACCTGGCGGCCCTTAGTTAAATTTTCTCATTTATATACCCAAAAGAAATGAAAACATACATTTATCCCAATCTTGTTCACAAAGATTTTTAAAGTATTCAGAAACTGCAAGCAGCTAATATCCCTCAACAGACAAGCTAATGGAGTGTGGTAGAGTCTTAAAATGCAATACTACACTTAATAAGAGTGACCATGACATAGCAAGAACTCCTCAACAGATCTTAAAAGCATTGTGCTAGGGGCTGGAGAGACAGGTCCTTGGTTCAGAGCTGCTCTTGTAAGGCTCTGGGGCTGGGATCACAGCACCCACAAGGCAGCTTTCAACATCATCCCTCCAGTTCCAGGGAACTGGCACCCTCTTCTGGCCTTCACAGGCACCAGGCATGCATGTGCTACACAAAACTCAGGTAAGGCACTCACACACGTACAAAATAAGTTAAAAAATGAACGCATTATACTAAATCAAAAAAGTCAGGCCAAAAACATAGAAAAACAATTTATTTATATTAACATAATTATATTTATATGAAACTTTAGAGATATAAAAGCTAGTATGTAGTGGCAAAAAGCATTATAATTGATTGTCTACGAGAAACTAAAGAGTAGCATAAGCATACATAAATTTTAGAATAATATAAGCATCATTCTAAAACATTTTTATTATAACAGTGATTTCACGGGCACAAATCATCTGTTAAGACTCAAAGTTTTGATATATGAAACAAATTCTATTATATGTAAATTATATATAAACTAATTATATATGCATGTTACTGTGTATATATTAATTACAAAATATAAACCTTATCTGTACCTTGAGTCAAGCTATTAAAAAATAGTTTATAAATGAACTAAACACTGAACTGAGTTATGGAAAATATTAGTGTCATATTTAATAATCTTTCTTTCTGGAAATGCATGCTAAAATATTTTTAGGTAAAATAACAGGATGTCTATGGTTTATGTCAAGATAGTATAAAGGATTACATGAAGAGGGTTTAAAAATAGAAGACTGAGCCGGGCGGTGGTGGCGCACACGCCTTTAGTCCCAGCACTTGGGAGGCAGAGGCAGGCGGATTTCTGAGTTCGAGGCCAGCCTGGTCTTCAGAGTGAGTTCCAGGACAGCCAGGGCTACTCAGAGAAACCCTGTCTCGAAAAACCCAAACCAAACCAAACCAAACCAAACCAAACCAAAACAAACCAAAACAAACCAAAACAAAACAAAACAAAACAAAACAAAAATAGAAGACTGGTCAGACTTTGTGATGCATGCCTACAATCCCAGATAGTCCAGTTGCAGGATAGCAAACTAGGCATTTGGCAAAATCAAAGATGTACCTTAGAACTGCTTGGTAGTAAAGTATTTGCCTACTATGTTTGAGGTCCTGGGTTCTATCTCTGGTACTGGGAGAAAAAGTTGATCATAAATCAATATACTGTAAGGCTAAGGCTGGGTATGGAGAAACTGTTTATATTATTTGGTCTATTTTCATATATGCTTGAAATTTTTCTATATTAAAAATTATTTTGTTTTTGTTTTCAAAAAGTCTACATACCAGGTATTTTGGGGATCTCACAATTCTCCCCACCAGTCTGATTCTGATATTTTCTTTCCATTTTCCCTTTGGCAGCCAGCCAGGTATGCACAGAACCAAATACATTAAGCAAAAACCTGACAGGTGAATTATAAACAAGCCTATATAATGTTGCCTCTCAAAGTCCCTGGTACTCTGCTTACCCCTTCCCTTGTACATTTAAGTGAGCGAGAGATGGTTCATCAGTTAAGAGCACTTACTGAACTTGAAGAGGACCTGGGTTTGGTTCCCAGCATCCCAGATGGCGGCTCACAACCATCTGTAACTCCAGTTCCAGGCGATATGTTACCTAGTTTAACCTTCATAGGCTCCTGCACACACATGGCACACAAACACATACCTAGGCACATACATATACATAAAGAGTCCAAAAGCATGTTAAGTATCCATTATCTTTCAAAAAGGGAGACTGGTATTTAAAAACTTTCTCAAGAACACACGCTGACAGGTCTTAAGAGAAACAGTATTGCCTAAAGAGTTAGTATCACCCAATGTCTACTCAGAACAAGGAGGCTCGTTTCCTTATCACAGCAGTGATAAACAGAAACAATGAAATCCTAACTTCCACTGAAATCTTTATTTCTACTAGCTAGCCTTGTTTCTTTATCCACAAATATATGTGGCTCGTGACCACAATGGAGGTGAGTGGGAAATTTAAAAGCAAACCAACAACCCACTCAAGCAAAGGAAACAGCCCTGGATGCTCTAAAGCAGAACTAGATCCATGGCAGCCTGGGATGCAGTGGAGATAATCTGCAATTCTGCCCAGGACGGTCCTTCTCCTCTGTATTAACTGAAAACTCATTCTCAGGGTCTTCAAACTCATACAAAATACTTCTTCCAAGAAATCTTTTCATTCTCTCCAGTAAAAATAACCATCCCTCTACTTTCATTCAACATACTTCATTCTCTCAATGCACCTGTAACATTATGCCTTGGGCTATATTCCATATTGTCTATTGTTACTCAATAAATGAAAAGGTTCTACAGGGCTCTATCTAGCATGATGGAATGTCATTGTTGAATTTTCTCAGTGAATGCTGAATATTTTATCAGTGTCACAGAATAAAAAACTCTCCACAAAGATTTCTGTGCAAAAGCGGCCTTTACAGCAGAAGATGTGAGGGTACTGGTAATTTGGGTATATGGGTATATGCTCTATTTCAAGAGAAATGGAAATAAGCAGCAAATTATATATATATATATATATATATATATATATATATATATATATATATGCCAAACAGTGTTATGCCAAACAGTGTTTTCTTCTCAGCCTGCTAATTTAGGGACTGAAACATTTTCTCTCTGGGCCTAGCTTACTGAAGTTCATTCTCAAGCTTCTTCAGTCATGAGACCAGAGCTCCAAGCTCTGTAAGGGTATCGAAGCTTAAGAATCAGGGCTCCTTACTTGCATAGTACCTGAAGTAGGCATTTCTGGCAAACTGCCTAAAGAAATCACGGAAGAAAATGACCTAAATCTTGTGTTGGGTTTTACTTATTCCTTTTAACCATTCTTTCCTATCTAAATCTGAATTCTTTAGGTAGCCCTTTGCCCAAATTCAATGAGACGGTAGGTAACATGAATTCCCAAATGAGAGAAGAAACAGGTAAACAAATCCAACTCCACTGTGGTCTCTGAACGGTCGAAAAATGCATACCATTTTCCCTCCCCTTAAGACATACCGTCAGAACATGTTAAACACCCAAAAGAACACTGTGTGAAACCCAATCCTGGAACCCCACAGACGAATAGTGGTGTAAAAAAAAAAAAAAGTGAGATAAACTTGTGGTATTGTCAAAAAGTCTCCAATACCAGGAGCCTTGTGCGACTTGGTTTTGTAAAAACCAGGTCCTCCAGGGCACCGGGTTTCCATCAAAGGCGAAGTCCTGGGACATTCTCAGCAATAAAACTTTCAGGGGCTGGCTCCCCTGGTGGTAACTGTAATCTCTTAGTTTATCAATTCCTAGTCTGCAAAAGCGCACGGTTTACCCTAGGGCCACAGCTGGAAAAAGGGCGACCAGAGCCCAAGGAATGCAAGGAGCAAAATGACAGAAACGCCTGGGAAGGGGGCAGGGCATCAGAGGGAAGGGGAGGGGGTGTCTGACAAACAGCGGGCTCCAGGACAACAAATGCCAGAGGAAAAGCGAGGACGGGGCCGGAAGGGTTCCTCGGTACCTCCGCCTCTGCATCTGTCACAGTGGAGTTTGTGAGAACGCCACCAAACTTCCTAACGCAGTCCCAGCAGGAAACACAGACGTGAAGACCGGAGGAAGAAAAGCAATGGGGAAGCTCTCGGAGCCCGAGTGCCTCAGGCAGGCGCGAGAGGTGGCTGGGAAAGGGCCCCGGGCTGCCTGCTGACGAGACCCGGGATGAGGACGGTCAGTCCCGGGAGCCGCTGCCGGATCGCCGCCGCCGAATCCCGCACGGGTACTGGGCACACCGATCCCCGCACGGGCACCGGGATCCGCAACGTCCCTCCCCGCTCTTCAGAGCCCTTCGTCCCCTCCTGACCCTCACGGGCAGAGGGAATTTCAAGCCCGGAGCACCAGGCCCTGCCCGCAGCCACCTCCGCCCCGTGCTCTCGGACCCCCGACTCCAACGCGCCTGCCAGCCCCGAGGCACGGCGGAAGCCCGCACCGCCTCCCCTCAACTCACCGTGGGGCTCCATCCCGCGTCTCGGACGCCTAACACTCACGGCCACCACCCTCTCAGCCGGCTTGAGCTCGCCCCCCCATCCCCCACGGCTGGCCTGAGGACACCGGGTCGAGGAGCCGCCGCCACCGCCGCCCTACAGCTACCGCCACGACCGCGCCAGCCGCGGACACGACGCCCCACCCCCGCCTCGCACCCCACGCCTCACGCTTCACGCCCTCCTCGGCCCGCCCCCTGGAGCTCAGTCCATTGGCTTGTGCCCGAGGGGGCGGGGTCACCGCTGAGGGGGCGGGACCATAACAGGTGCGGGTGGGGCAAGGCGTGCTAAATTCATCCTAGAGGGGCCTTGACCTGACCAGGGTCCCAAAGTCCCAGTGTACTGTCAGGCAATCGGACCCATCAAGGGAAAAGTCACTCTTTCTTAGCTCCATATGGGAACCACTCCTCCATCCTGGTTTAATTTGGTCATTTTTCAGGAGAGCAGTATGAATGCTTTCCGGTCAGGACTTTAATCTTGAGCTTGTTTGGTTGGCTTTCTTGCTCCTCCATCCTTTCTCACTTCAAAACCAAATTTATGACTCACTTTGAAACTTTCCTACTCTTCTTTCTTCAGCTGACATTTTCTGAAAACTAAATTACTTAATTACATCAGCTATTATACACAGTATCTGGCTACATAGATGTGTTAGATAAATGTTAATTAACTACACATCCCTCTCATCATACATCATACTTCTTATCATCAAATGTTCCAGATAATAGGACCATTAACATGGTTGATGGGGATATGCAACAAAAAAGCATGTTGCTAGATGTTGGGTTGTATATCAAATATGGGGAGGGAAATGTAGAAACTGTTGCACAATTAACTTACTCTTACCTATACCAAGAATGTCTTTCCTGTTGTTGATGCTGAGACATAATACTCCTTGGATATTAATCGACAAACATGCAAACTTACAGAAAGTGTCTTATCTACTTTTCCTGTTGCTGTGATAAAAAAAAAACTGATCAAAGCAACTCAAGGAAAAGTTTACTTTAGCTCACAACTCATAAAAATCAAAGCAGCAGGAGCTTGAAACAGCTTGTCACTTATAGTCACAGACAAAAGAAGAGAACAAAGAATGGATGCGAATCCACAACTCATTTTCTCCACTCTTGTATAGTCCATGATCCCCTGCCCAGGGAATGGTACAACCCACAGTGGGCAGGCTGCTCCACTTTGGTCAGCATAATCAAGATAACAAACCACAGGTACACTCAGAGGTTTATCATTCGGGTGATTCTAATTCCTGTCTGTGGGAACACAGTCTCCAAGAATGGAGTCATATGAGGTGAACTGAATGCTTTTGAGAAAATTCCCAAGAAACCAAGATGAGAATCTTGTGACTTCAGTTTCTATAAAAAGCACAGAATTGAAGCCCGTGGTGATAGCACATTCCTTTAATCCCAGCACCCAGGAGGAAGAGGCAGGTAGATCTCTGTGAGTTCAAGGCCAGACTGGTCTGCTAGAGAATTCCAGGGCAACCAGGGATACATAGAGAAACACCATCTTCAAAAACCATAACCCAAAGGAACCAACCAAAAATAACACAGAACTGTTCTTGGATTATGCTTTCTTACTCCTCCTAAATGTACCAAATAGGAGAGAGTTCACTTCAGATTATTCATCACAACTGGCTATTGTTTGTTTGTATGCCTCTATGAGAAAACATGTTTTGCCACATGCATCTTGTCTGCCACATGCAGCTTGCCCTTGAGATTGTATGCTTTACTCTGTGTCTCCTCTTAACTCTCAGAGTATACACTGATGCACTGGATAAAGTTGGCAATTGCCTGAGACTTTAGCCCAGCTCATTTATCCACTCCATTCTCCCAGACCCCACGGAGTAGTGACCCTGACATGTTGATAATTTACTAGCACAAAAGGGTGCTTAGAAAAACTCAATTTCGTGTTTCTCTTTAATCTTCTTTTTAAATACATAATAGATACATTTGTCTGTCTCTTTGTTTTTCTTGTTTTTCTTTAAGACAGTTTCTCTGTGTAGCTCTGGCTGTCCTGTAACTCACTCTATAGACCAGGCTGGCCTTGAACTCACAGAGATCCACCTGCCTATGCCTCCCAAGTGCTGGGATTAAAGACGTGCCACCACCACCTGGCCATAAAGTCCAATTATTAACTGGCAAAAAGTAAACATAGCAAATCTGGTGTCTCGTAGAGGTGACTGTGTTTTCAAAGGCATCTTAAATTATAAAGCTCAATACCTGCACTACTTCTCCAAAATGTCCCAGAATATGCCCTGAAACATACTGTAAAAATACATAAATAAATGTTTGCTGGTTTAAGTGACTCATGATCATGGCTTTGAAGGCCAGGAATAAACAGACAAACAAAAACATCAGAGGAATAACTAGGTATTATATTTAAAAAAAAACCAAACAAACAGTTGATTGTCATGTTACTATTTATAATTTCAGCATATGTGGCTAACTCGGCTGGCTCATTGATCTGCTCTTCGTTTCTTTTGTGATAAAGGATAGCCATTCCTCTCGAAAATCTTCCTTTTCTCCACCTTAAAATCAAGTTACCTACTGCTCTGATGTTTTCCTGTCCTCCCAGCACTAGAGATGTTGGAGATGTGGAAGCTGTAGGATCACAAATCAAGGTCAGCTTGGCGTTGAGGAGGAGAGAGAGAAAAGAGCATGGGCTGTTCATTTGGGTTTGAGGTCACATTTATTTAGAAGTACTTGTATTAAGTAGAAGCAATTTGGGTCCCCACTAAGTAGTCTCTGGCACTAAGTGTTGAAAGAATGATCAGAGGAGCCAGAAATAAAAGTTCTTCTAGGACAATCCAGATTCTATTCTTTCCTCCACTATTCAGTGAATACTTCTAATATGTCAGGCATTGCTCTAAGCACGGCAGGTATGTTAGGGAGCCTTGACGCCTCTTCCAGTTTTCCCTCAACCATGATTAAATGCTTGGAAGTGAGGTAGAAATTATGGAAGCAGGCAGGGATGAGCTAACAGGCAGGCACCCTATTCTGCTGCTGCCTCACTACTTGAGCATTTAAAAAGAACGAAGAAAACCTGACAGGCCACAGGGCACACAAAGGCCTCAGATTCCAAAGTGGACAAAACTCACCAAACAGGTTATTAATCTTGATTCCATGATGGTTGTAACTGAGAAACAAAGAATCAATCAGCTCACGTGCTGGAAATGAATGCGAGACATTGCAAACATTCACAGATGCTGCACTGTCATGGGGAGAGGAAACAGACTAAGTAATAAAGTTGGAAAGGAAAACTTAAAATAGTATTCAGATATATTCATTTTCGAATAGATTAAGGTACTAGCGTTATAATTAGATTACAGCCTTATTTTTCTGTTATACACATTCTTATAAAACTTACAAAAAGATTTTTAAAAAAAATTTTGTGAGTGCATGTGCGCCTGCTTTTGGGTGCATGAGTGCAGTGCTCGTGGAGTCCAGTAGGGGGCGTTAGATTTCCCTGAAAGCTGGAGTTATGTTATAAGCTGCCTAGACAGGGGTGCTGGGAACCTAACTTAGGTCTTTGGATATTAAGAAGTGCTCTTAACCTCTGATTCATCTCTCCAGTTCCTTTTGTAGAACTTTCAGCGACATAAACCTCTGTGTTCTTGCTTAAACATAATTCCATGTATAATGATATATACTACCATAATCCCAGGGCTTGGGAGACATAAGCAGACAATCAGGAGTTTAAAGCTAATCTTTACACAGGCTACACCAGTGGCATATACGTGCATACACACACACACACACACACACACACACACACATGTATGTATGTACGTACGTATGTATGTATGTATGTATGGTCAGTGGTCTTTAAAATGCAATAATTAACAACAACAATCAAAACAAAACAAAAACAAAACAACCACCAACAAAAAAGGCAAAGGGGTGGAGGTGCATGCCTCTAATCCCAGCACTCAGAATGTAGAGGCAGACAGAGCTCTGAGCTGAAGCTAGCCTAGTCTACCGAGTGAGTTCCAGACGAGCCAAGGCTACAAGGCTACATCGGAGAGAAACTCCATCTCCCAAAACAAAAATAAAAAAAAAGAAACAAACAAAAAAGGTAGTTTTGTAACTTTTGCAAACAGTCATTACTCTGACCAAACATCCTTGCTCTGTGCTAGACACTAAATAGATTTTGCTTCCCATTTGGTAGGTTCCAGTCACCACTATCTTAGACAATTACTAGTCAAAGTTTAGGAATGAAAAACGGATGCAAATAACAGAAGCCTAATTTTTAAAAAACTTTCTTTGTGTTGCTGAGACTCAAACTTAGGACCTTGTATGTGTCAGAAGAGAACTGTACAACTGAGTATACATCTTAATTCCTCCATAAAGAAAGAATTTGGGGGGCTGGAGAGTTGGCTCAGCAGTTAAGAGCACTGGCTGCTCTTCCAGAGGACCCAGGATTCAGTTCCCAGCACCCACATGGCAGCTTACAATTGTCTGTAACTCCAGTTCCAGGGGACCAACACCTCACACAGATACACGTGCAGGCAAAACACCAACATACATGAAATAATTTTTTTAAAAAGAAATTAAAAAAGAATTTCTGCCTGACAAGGAAAATTGGTTCATTACATCTATTATGTAAAGATGTGTTTTGTGAACTTCTGTTCCATGTCAGAAGCATCTCTGCCTGTTTTGTTCATTGCTGTGTCCCTAGATCATGGACTAAGACTTGGAATTAACCAATCAGTGAGATGTTTTGTAGAAAATAGTGTTTTCCTTTGGGAAGGATCAATTTTAATCGGTTTAGGGAATCATATTGCTGTGATAGGCAATATTTGTATGCTGGCTGTAATCATCAGTCAGTGTAATAACACATGCCAAGTCTATCTGAAAGAGCCATAAATAACTCCAGAATCTGAAATGATTTCCTTCTTCCTTGAAGCAGAAAGGTGAAACTGTCTTGCTATTGTTTCCCTTTCACCTGCTCCGCTAAATGTTAGCTAGCTCAGAAAGCAGACAGAACTACCCCTACCCTGCATATCTATCCACAAATCCTCTGGAAAATGGTCAAATGGCACCTGTTTTTCCACAACAGATGTCACAGTTTTCTGACTCAGAGGCCAAGAGAGTGCATATATTCCATCTCTCATTATTTTACAAGAAAGCCCCTGTTCTGCAGAGATCACAGGTTAGTAACTGGACTAAGTTGACTCCAACCAAGACCCAAGTCTCCTTCAATACTGATGGACTGGGTATGGCTTTAACACCTCTGTAAGTCTGTTAAACGATAGCAGAGCACCTACCTGAATCGTTCATAGTTTAATATGTACATGTGCAGGCTATATTAACATGCTTAAAGATAAAACTTGTTCTGCAAGTTGATTCCTATTAACTTGGAGGTCTGACTTAGTACTTAATTCTAACTGTGTATACGTTCATTATGTTGTATAGACTTGGAGTCTGTTTAATTTTGGTGTATGATTTTTTTTCTTCGTTAGAAAAGATTTTTTAAATAACAAAGCTTATTTTTTTCTTTTTTATTGAAAATAGACCCTTTTTCTCATATATTTTATCCAGATTACAGCTTCCAATTCCCTTTACTGCACCAGCTCCTCCCCACCTCCTGTCCTATCTGGGTCAACCCTCTTTCTATCTTTCACTAGAAAACAAACAGGCTTCTATGGAACAATAAAATAAAATAAGATAAAACAAAAATTAACACGTCAGACTTAACTAAACAAACTGGAAGCCATAATAGGTGCACAAAGGCCATGTAGGGTAACAAGAGAGAAAAAGAAGGGGGAGAGGAGGAAGAGGAGAAGGAAGGGAAGGAGGAGGAAGAGGAGAAGGAAGGGGAGGAGGAGAAAGAAATATGTAATAAAATAAAAACAAAAATCTAGATTTCTTTTTTAAAGAACACTTGGGAGGCAGAGGAAGGTGAATCTCTGAGTTCGAGGCCATCCTGGTCTATATAATGAGTTCCAGGACAGTCAGAGCTTCACAGAGAAGCCCTGTCTCAAAAAAAAAAAAAAACCTAACAACAACAAAAACAAACAAAGAAGAAGAAAGAAGAGGAGGAGGAGGAGGAGGAAGAAGAAGAGAAGGAGGAGGAGGAGGAAGAAGAAGAGGAGGAGGAGGAAGAGGAGGAGGAGGAAGAAGAAGAAGAGGAGGAGGAGGAGCCCTGAGCTCTACCATAACATTATGAGACAATGATCCTGCAAAGATGTCATTGAGTTAATTTTTTGTTGGCATCCATTGCTGGGCACTCAGCCTACACTTAAGAGTAGTTTGTTTCTCCAGTGAGACTCCTAGAAGGAAACTAATAATAAAGTTTTTTTTTTTAACCAAAAGAAAAAATATCTTAGAAATAGGTGGTTTAGCATTGAACCAGTGAGAAGCTTGGTTTGTTGTTAAATCAGGAAATTCCCCTACAGCACTCTGGAACACACACATACTGCCCACCATCTAAAGGCAGGCTGGCTAGCTGCAGGAAAGAGTAAAGCCCAGTGGAAACACTGCCAATCTCTTTATCTACTCACTGAGCAAATACTACTGAGCCTTCTGAGAAACAGTGCTACCACTAGTGATTTTAATGAGTGTTTATCTTTCTAACTTTATATTTATATAGGGGTGACTGCCTGTAGTGTGCTTGACAGAGGATTGGGAAGTAACTGCCCGTAAACAGTGAAAAATGTTTGATTTACAAATCTGCTTTTGAGTTAATGCAAGAGAACATTACATTTGATCACATAAAAGAATTATTAGCACAATTATTACTCTACCGTCTAGGTACCTGGGTTTAGATTATTTTGCTCTGAATGAAGTCATCTCCATAGCTGGCAATGTGGGACTTAAATTATGAGAAAATGTGGGAGTTGAGCATGGTGCCACATACCTGTGATGCCAGAACTCCCGAGTCGGAGGCAAGAGGTCAAAGCTAGCCCAAGCCAATCAGTTCTGGGATCTAGTCAGATTCTACTTTGGGATCTGGGATGGGGTGGGGGTGGGGGAGAACAATATTAGGAGTTAATAATTTAAAAATTTCTACTTCAAAGATAGCAAAAATCTGAGGTTCTTATTTCAAGGTTGCTGCTTTAAAGAGAAATCAGCAAAATGAAGTGAACAACGCTGATTCGTTTCCCCTGGCAGATTGGCATCCTTAACTTCATGGTCCATGGTGCTGTATTTACTGTGGAATGTTTGACACGGTGCTGAATTTTGTCTGGGGCTACATAGTACATGAGTCTCTGAGGTCAGAGACATAGCTATACATCCTACCAGCCAGAGGCCTGATGAAACAGCTGTTGGGTAACTTCACTGAAACTGTCTGCCGAGCACATGCAGGGTGGGGAGCAGATGGAATAGCAAAGCATCTAGGCAGAGAGCTGCCTCACTCAGGAAGTGCCCTGAATCAAACAGCAAGGCAACCTGTGCCTTAGAATCTGAAGACCTCTCCTGGGAGTTCATCTGGGTTGGAACAGAAAGGTCATACTGGTTCTTCTGGGTAGTGACTAAAAAACAGTGGAATGGCTTCTCCATTCAGGAAAAGTAACTAAAAGATAAATATCTACCAACAAACCAGACCTAAGAAAACTTAAAAAAGAAAAAGAAAGACTTAAAAAAAACAAAGAAGAAAAACAAAGTATAGACGTAGATCAAATGACAGTGGAGTTTAAAAGGACCCTCTGAAAGAGTTTCACAGGAAACTGGTGTCTCAACATCCATGGACTTGTCTTGAACACTGAAATTCGCTCTAATAAGCTGGTGATGCCAACATTCATACTCATGAATCAGAGTCTGAGGTGCCAAGGAGTGTGGGGAATTGAGGGTAACAATTTATTTATGAAGAAAGTACTATGAGCTGAACTGTACCCCTCCAAAATCCATATGCTGAAGTTCTACCCCATCTCACCCTCAAGTACCCCAAGATGCTATGATATTATATCTGAAGGAAGGGCTTTTAAAAGAGTACCTAAGTGAAAATGAGGACTTTGTGCAGTCCTAATTCAACAGCTGCCATAAGAGGGGGGCATTAGAACTCATGACACACAGAGAACAGACCCAGAGAAATGCGGGGAGAAGGCAGCCGTCTGGGACCCTAAGAAGAAAGCAACCATGCCAGCACCTGGATCTTAGACTTCTGGCCTCCACAGTCACGAGAGGGCACATTTCTGTGTTTAAACTACTCAGGCTGGGGTACGTTATCATGTCAACTGGAACAGTGTAATGTCAGTTCTAAGACTAACAATACTAGCATCCGTGGTGTCTGTCTACTTGAAAATACTCTTCCCTACCTTGTAGAGACATTAAGTCCAGTTGTGCTTGATGTTGCTATGATCTAACCTTGGAAATGGGGCATGTCTTCTGTGAGTGGGCCAGGGTGTGGGCCCTCCTACTCTGGGGTGTGGCTCAGGACACAGCACCATGTTTATAGCAATACTGTCATCCACACCAGAAAGCAGGAAGTTCACAAGCCTGGCACTCTGTAGGTCTTGGTATTCTGTAGGGGGAGGGAGTTGATGAGTTTCTGCTCAAACTTGAAGGAGTGCCCTACACTCTTTAATTTGTATGCAACAGAGAAAAGTAACTTCTTCCTCAGAGAATATGCTGACACTGAAATGGGTATGTGGCTGCATAATAGAAATATTAGAATAGCCAAAACAGAAATTCTATCACAGTATTTTCGTCCTAATAAACTAAACTCAACAAGTATTAGATGATTCTCCTCCTCCTCCTCCTCCTCCTCCTCTTCCTCCTCCTCCTCTTCCTCCTCCTTCTTCTTCTTCTTCTTCTTCTCCTTCTTCTTCTTCTCCTTCTTCTTCTTCTTCTTCTTCTTCTTCTTCTTCTTCTTCTTCTTCTCCTTCCTTCTCCTTTTCCTTCCTTGTTCCCCAGGCCGTTGTTGTTTTGTTTGTTTGTTTTTTTTTTTTTTTTTTTTTTTTTTTTTTTTTTTTTTTTTTTTTTTATCATCCCTAGAACCTCTTAGAACCTCAGGCTCTCAACTATGGTAGTACATCAAAAGCCTTTTCACATGGGCTAGATGGCAGCCAGGCTTTTTAAGCAGGGAAATCAGAGAATGTTCTAGAATCTAACTTCACTGATCCATGCTCCTATCACTTTCCCCCTTCTCTATGAAGAAAAGGGGTGCAGAATACGTTATCACATCAATTCTGGGGCTCCCTCAGTTGTCATCAGGCGTCTGGTATAATTCACAGTAGCACAGTGTGACATGCGATGTCATTAGTAATCTACCATCACTCGTGGCTTACTTACTCGTCCTCTGTAGGCGTGTAGCACAAGGCTATGTCACTTATGTCATAACTACAGTTGGCGACATTGTAAGGCTCTTTAAATGCCTTCTGAATCACGAAGGGATGCATTTCAGAGGAATGTAAACCGAGTCTCTGAAAAAAATCCCAATTTTCAGGAGTATCCTCCACTCACTGAGTAGACAGTGCTCATGGATCTCCCATGAATCCAAACACTTTTGGTCTTGTCTGCTACCCCTACAGATACACATTTAAGGTCAAATAAATCTCAATCCGTATACACAGCAGTACTGTTAAATATATTCTCAGGTACTGGTTAAATGGGAATTGCATTTGTGGAAGAGAAAGTCCATTTTAACCACTCACCCTCAAGGAATTCTGAACCCAGACTGGGATCAGGATGTGATGGGGATGTAACCTCTGAAGAGATTCTAGAGTGTTCTCCTACACCTATTTATATGGACAAAATATTCGTTCATGCATTTTTTTCTAGGATGGATATAGTAAAGCTTGTTTGCATTTAGAGCATTTGGTGAATATCAAAAAATGTCATTGTGTAATTAAAGTGGGTCATTTCAAGGTTATAGAGTAAAAAGAACTAACAATTTAGGGTATATTGGGAAAGCCCTGTGGGCTGGGGAGGGTTCACCAAGAGTTCCACCAAAATTCACCAGTTTTTCATTGGGTGAGTCATTTTTGAACTCTCAACACTAAGAAATGGCAAACTCTTGACTCTGGGTTTATGAGAAGACATTTTCTTACTGTTATTCTTTTATTCAAGGCTCTAAACCAGAAGACTGAGTGACCAGGATTGGGAATGGTGATTGAGAATCAAAGTGCCAGTTAGTGATAAGCAATGTTCATTTATATTTCAGAGATAAAAGTAAATGAATATATCATCAGAGGGGGATTTTTACCATTGTTATACATTTATTTATTCTCTCTCTCTCTCTCTCTCTCTCTCTCTCTCTCTCCACACATACACACTTGCTCTGTCTAGCTGACCAGCTGTTGACTCCTTTGTCCTCTGGGAATTATTTTCCCAGTTTTCATTTTCCTGTCTCATTTTAACCTCTGGCAAGAGCTCTAGCTCCAGACTCTGCACTGGAGAACAATCTCTCATTCTTTCAGTTCCTGGAATACCCTATAGTCCTTTCTGTGGAGAGCTGGCTTCAAGCCCCTCCACCCTACCACTGCTAGAGTCAACCAGATTTCCATACATCCTGAGGGGAGTCCATCCACAGGCCTGTCGGGGTTTTATGCATCATCTATTACAAAAGTTCTACCAAAGAAGAAGGGTAGTTACTAGTGCCAATAAAAGTGTTGGGTTTGAATAAAAGGCGTTGGGTTTGGGTGGGGATCTTGTAGTAGCTACACAGATAGGAGTGAAATACAGAAATCAGAGACAAGGGATCGCAGGCAGTATTAGTGAGCAGAGGCCGTGAGATGGAATGAAAAATAAAGAAAGCTGTCTATTAGTCAGGCACAGTAGCAGCCTAGAACAGCAGCAACTGCATCATCATAAAAATGGCTCAGCAGGACTCAGGGCAGCTGGTGCTCTATCAAGAGGCCCAGACATGAGCCAAGCAGTACTGCATTCAGAAACCGCTTCTACTTATCAATAGATGGGATGTCTTGGTGAGGACAAGCAATGCAATGTCAAGTGTTTCCTGACTTCCTTAGGGCCTCATGAGTCCTCCAACTCCACCCATGTATGTCCACGGTCCTGTTAACCAAAGCAAGAATGTCTCTGTTCTTGAAACACCAGCTCACGAATCTACCTTCTGCCACTACCAAATATCTTCAGGGGTCACTTGAAACCATTCCAATGATCCCAAGTATTGTAAGAAACTCACAAGATGACCAAAAGCCTCTCTCCAGTCAAACCCACAGACTGACATAACGAAATGGTGCCTTTGAGGAAGGAGACTTTGATGGAGGTTCATGGGCAATTCTCAAGGTAAGTCTGAAGACAAGTGGTACAGTTGCTGTGATAATCTAGACAATGAGGCCAGCAAGAGTCTCAGAAGGTGGAGGTGCATGCCAGGCATACTGAGCCTGGCAAACTGATTCTAATCACTGGAGCTGAGTCTGATCACTGGAACTGGCAGAAAGTTAGAAGGAGAGATCTCGTTTCACAAAATTGTCCTTTGAAATGTGCACACATACCTTGGCATGTGGTTAAGAAAGTGACATGTGGCCAGTTCTTTTACAACCCCTCACCACACACACAAGTTTTGTTGGCCGCTGCAGAAGCTCCACCATGCTCAGTGCACAACAGCACCAAACACATTTAATATAAATCCACTTCTGTACTTGCACACGGTGAAGTAACATGTACTTACATGTGTGTATTTGGCTTTACTGTGTTATATGTACAATATACACACACTGCTACCCCAACATGATTAAGACAAGACTGAAGGAAGAATTCAGTAACTTGGAAATATACTTCTGTATTCTATGTGCCTGGCTATTTCCTGAGATCAGGAACAACTGTGTTCCAAAGGCATTAAAAGCCGTGTACCCCGAATGCACATGCCCTATATGACTATGAAGCATCATTGAAGGAGGCAGAACCCTTCATGTAATGAATGCCAACCCTTTTCTATTTCCTCTTGGGTATTTACACAGTATGCTTATATTTTCTATTTAAAATCGTACAGACTTGTCTTAGAAAAATTGGTGAGCATTCTAAAATAACCCATCATATTACTACTGAAGATAGTGATTATTAATGTGTTGCTATGGTTACTTTAGGACTTAGATTACTTCCTCTGTGGATATTTTTAATTTTTCTACAAAATTGGAAGTATTCCATATTTATACTAAATGATGTTGTTTTATAAAGCAGCGGTGTGCTGCGGCGGGAGGGGGTGCCTCAGCAGGCCCATGCTTGGGTATCCCTCCACCTCCCACGCTCCTTGAGGTATCAGCCATACGACAGGTCTAGTCTAAAATGAATTTTACTTGGGATGTGGGAAGGGCTTCTGGGGAAGGGAGTAGAGGCAGAGAAGGGACAGAGAAGGACAGAAAAAGAGGAGAGAGAGAAAGAAGGGAGAGCCCAGCAGGGAGCACGTGGGGAGAGAGAGGAAGAAAATAGAGAGAGGGGGGAAGGGAGAGAGGGGGTAGAAGGAGGAGAGAAAGAAGGGGAGAGGAGGAGAGGAGAAAAAGGGAGGAGGGAAGAGAGAGAACATGGAGACTCTTTTTATAAGCGAAGCGGGCTTATACCTGGCTGTTGCTAGGTAACTGAAGGGTGGAGCCTAGAGGAAATGCTAACACTATCTATCTATCTATCTATCTATCTATCTATCTATCTATGCCAAATAGTCCTTGTCTTGCTTCTCTTGGGCTTAAGAGTTTACTCTGGAGAGTCTCACATTATATTCTTCTATCAAGATGATATGTGCTTTCCCTGTATCACCCATAGATGCTCCATTTCCAAAGCCTACGCCGTCATTGCTCATTTCTACATCCTATTACACTTCCTAGATACTTAGCTTTTAAACTTTTAAAGCTCCAGCCGCCCTGGTCTTTGCCGGAGGCCACTGACATGATCCCTTTCTGATTCTCTGCGACTTTGATAGCTAGACTACACTGACGACGCCTGTTCTTGGCCTTGCTCTCTCATTGCCTTTGCATTGCCACTTTGGCCCAGCTTTGCCTTCCCACTTTAGCTCACTGTCTCTTCCCAGCATACCCTGGGCCACACACTGCAGTCCGGTGAGAAGCCGACACTTCAAGGCCTTGCTTCAGGATATTAAGAGAGTGTGCTAAATGCGCATAGAAGGACGATGGCAGTCTGCCAGTTTCATCTTAATAAACCCCATTTCACTCCCCCGACATACTTTCTCTGCCCTACTTCCATTTTGTCCTTCCTGTTTTCCATTTGTTTAAGCTCCGTTCCTGGCATCTTGATTGAGCCGCCCTCTGGCCTCTGGCCCGCTGTGATATCCCAGCTTCCCACTCGGCTCTCCTGTTGCCTTGGTGTTGCTGGCTTGGTTTGGCAACCCTATGAGCTCTATCCATAATCCGCCTGGTAGGCATGCCCTGGCATTCCTGAAGGTTCTGCTGCCTTCCAGGATCTGGCTGTCCTCTAGAAGATGTATGGATAGGCTGTTTTAACTCCACCAAGGTCTGTTTTCTCCTACAAAGGCAGGACACATCTTGTAAAAGAATGTAGAAAATGGGGAAGGCTTACCTCTGAAGAACTCTTAAGAAGCAAACCTTCAGTGACTGCATAAAATGCTCTCCGAACTCCAATGACCGTCCTTAGGGCTTCTGTTAACTCTCTCATCCCCACTCCTGACTTTCTTCAGGAGCAGCAGAAGCAGGCGAGATGTCTCTTGGTTAACAGAAATCAAAATCCCAAAAGCTCATCTCACTGAAGATAAAGTGGGAAGAAGCCACCAAGGCAGGGTCAAAGCTAGGGTGGAAATGGTTATTCAAAGGAGACAAGGCAAAGAGGAGGACAATGTTGTCAAACTGCTATGTAAATATTTATATTTATAACCACAGACCTGTGCTTGTCTCAAGCTTGGTCAGCTAAACTTAGGTTTACATTGGGCAGTAGTTAATACAGAGATACATAATGGGCCAAAGTGCTGAGCATAAATGACTGGGAGGGTGTGGCCTTAAATGGGACATCTCTCTGAGCCTCTTCACCCTCCATCCTAGCCAAGGCTCTAGGGACACTGGGGAAGAGGAGGCAGAAAGAAAAGCAAGATCTGGGAGAATACTTCGGAATGCCGTTTTTCTCTGACATAGCTATTGCATGCATGAACTCACAGTGGATGTGATTGTCTGCAAAAGACCTACACAAGATCAACCCAGTTAAATTGTGTATCCATACTCCTGAGATACTATTGACAGTTGATAGCTGTTAGAGGGAGCCAAATGCATTGTTATCAGGGTATGTGGCTCCCTGGTTGGTTGTTCGTGCTCCAGTGGTTGGCCGCACAACCATACGCATATGGGCGGTACTGCTTTGGCATTAGTTGGTTATTATTATTATTTTTTTTTTAAGAAAGAATAAGAGGAGAGCTGGAGAGATGGCTCAGTGGTTAAGAGCAACGCCTGTTCTTCCAGAGGTCCTGAGTTCAAATCCCAGCAACCACAGGGTGGCTCACAACCATCTGTAATGGGGTCTGGTGCCCTCTTCTGGTGTGTCTGAGGAGAGCAATGGTGTACTCATATACATAAAATAAAAATAAAGAGATTTTTTTTTAAAGAAAGAATAAGAAATGAGGTTGGGAGGAAGTCTTGTTGGAGTGTCTTAGACAGGTTTACTATGGCTGCAATGAAACACCATGATGGAAAAACAACTTGGGAGTAACAGGTGTGTTTCACTTTCATTTCCAGGTAACAGTCTATCACTGAGGGAAGTCAGAAAAGAGGTCAAGCAAAGCAGGAGCCTGGAAGCAGAGGCTCATGCAGAGGCCATGGGGGACTGCTGCTTCCTGGCTTGCTCCTTATGGCTTTTGCAGTCTGACTTCTCATAGAACTACCAGCCCAGGGGTAGTCTCACCCACAGTGGGTTGAACCCCCAACCCATCACTCACTGGTTAAGAAAATGCTCTGCAAACGTGGCTACTGTCTGGTCTTATGGAGGCAATTCTCAATTGAGGTTCCCTCCTCTCTCATGACTAGAACTTGTGTCAAGTTGACAAAAAACTAGGTAACACAGAGGGGGACTCAGAAAGAAATGAAGGTTGGATATCATTGTATTTCATTGTATACAAGAATGACTTTTTTTTTTTTTTTAGTTTTTTCGAGACAGGGTTTCTCCGAGTATTCCTGGCTGTCCTGGAACTCACTCTGTAGACCAGGCTGGCCTCGAACTCAGAAATCCGCCTGCCTCTGCCTCCCAAGTGCTGGAACTAAAGGCGTGCGCCACCACTGCCGGGCACAAGAATGACTCTGAAAAAAACAAAACAAAACAAAACAAAACAAAACAAAAAAACAACAACAACAAAAAAAAAAACCAAAGATAAAATCAAATAAATAGAAAGAGGAGGTGGAGAGATAGCTTTGTAGTTAAGAGTCCTGACTGTTTTTCCAGTGGACCAGGATTCAATTTCTAGCACCCACATGACAGCTCACAGCTGTCTATGACTTTAATCAGAAAGGATCTGATGCCTTTTTATGGTCTCTGTGGGTATCAGCCATGTACACTGAACACAAATACAGAAAAAAACACCCATACACATAAAATGAACACACAAAATTTTTAAAAGTAAATAAATTGAAATGGAAGTCAACACATAAAATTGATCCCACGAAGCCATCATCACAATGATACCAAAACACAAGACTAAGCAAAAACTACAAATCAGTTTTCCTGTTGAACATAGATGTGAGATTTCCCAATAAAATTCTTACAAACGAAATGCGAGAATACATTGAGATCACACACCATGTCAGTGTTGGTTTTATTCTAGGGATCCAAGGCTGTTTCGACATCTACAAACCAGGCAATGTAATACAACACATAGACTTAAGGGTAGAAATCGCATGATATTCTCTACAGATGTGGAAAGACTTTGAACAAAGTTTAACATCCCTTCGTAATGAAAGCCTGGAGAGAGTAGCACTAGAAAGCATATCTCAACATAGTCATGGTGACAGATAACAAATACATAGCTGGGCTTTCAGTGGGATTCTGGGTCTTTCTAATGATAGAGGGACTCTGAATACTGAGCTCACTGTGTTTACCTGAGACCTGACAATATCTCCTTGCCACCCTTTCTCTCCTCAGCTCTATTCTCTCTCTGTTATGTGAAAAGAGCTCTTTAGTGCTATGGCCTTGGCCTCTTCCCACCTGTACCCTGAAGGAGTGTGGCACAAGAGAAGAGGTAGCCAGAACCCTGATTCTAAAAATGACCCTGCAGGTAGAGGACTTGTTAGTCCATCTTAGTACGTTCATAGTAACTTATCTCTTGCTAAAGCAAACTTTGTGGTTGTTGTCAGCTTCCACAGCCTTCATGCAAACCAACTATTTATGGCAACCAATCCTTATCTCCTGAAGGAAGCACACTCGATGAGAGTCTTTAAGCTTTACAGTTTTGAGCATCATACTGATGAGGAAACCACAGACTCACGGATGTAGATTGACCTGCCTAAGTCGCATGAGTTAATGGTAGGGCTAAGGCAAGAGTTCAGATCTTCTTCCATCAGTCCAAAGATGTTTCCACTACACTGTCACCCCTTCCTCAGACTTGCTCATCCTTGGCTTATGCAACGTTCTCTCTTGAGTCAAAATTACTCCTGTAGCTTAGAAGTAGACAGGCTACTTCGTTAGCGGTTTCCTTTTTTGACTTTATACAAAAGGGCCTAAAAATAACGTAGCCTATTAAAGAGCAGGGCCATCCTGGGACCATCTTATGCGCTCCAGAACTGTGCTAGTAAACCAGCATCCCAGGAATCCCTTAGTAACATATCCTTAATTGAGATGCATCTGCAATTGCATTGTGAAAGTATAAAATCCGGTGGGAGGCTCCATGGCTTCAGAATGGCAATTCTAACTGTATAAAAGTTTGTTGAGATGTATATAGACTTTGGATCTGGTTAATTTCAGTGTGTGGTGGTTTTTATTTGGTGTGGTGGTTTGAATAGGAATGGTCCCTCTTCCATAGGTTATATTAATGAATGTTCAGTCATTAGGGAGTGATGCTATTTGAGAGGGGTTGGGAGGTGTGGCCTTGTTGGAGGAGGCGTGTCACTGGAGGGTGGGCTTTACCTTTCAAAAGCCCAAGCCAGGCTCAGTGGTTCTCTGTTCCTGCTGCCTGTGGATCAAGATGTAGAACTCTCAGCTACTGCTCCAACATCTGTCTCCATGCTTCCTGCCATGAGTAAACCTCTGAAACTGTAAGCAAGCCCAGCTAAATGGTTTCCTTTATAAGAGTTGCCATGGTCATGGTGTCTCTTCACAGCAATAAACCATTGACTAAAACATTTGGTTTTATAATAAAGTTTATTTAAAAATCTGAAACATGCACCCATAGCTCTGACTCAAAGGTCATCATGTTACAGGGCTTGGATGTGGATTATGGTAATGAATATGCTGATGTGACCCATGCTAAGTTCTGGGAACAGATAAACAAATCCCACGCATGGTTCTCTTTACTTGTGTTTCACCTCCCATTCCACACATGAACAGATTAGTAAAAGGAGCAGAAGCATGCCATGTAGCAAGTTAGATAGTGAATCCAGTGTCCAATAATCTGGGTCCACAGCCTGAGTTAGCCACCTGTTAACTGTGTGAGCTTGAGTAAATTATGCAAACTCTTCCCATTCACACATGAGTGTTATTTAAAATTGTCATATGAAGTAATCTATGAAATACATGCACACACATTCATATGACTCAGCCTTAGGTATTTTGTTAGAGCAATATAAAATGGGCTAATAGATATTATTGATATATTGAACTCAAAGATATTCTCTTCACTAATTTCCCCCACTTCAAGATTTTGTTCAAAACTCACCATCTCTAACCACGTAACTATCTAACTTATTACGTAATCATGTTATATTTATTGCCTGTTTTACATAGTCAACTCTCTCTCTCCCCTACCTCTCTCTCTCTCTCTCTCTCTTCTCTCTCTCTCTCACTAAATGTCTAAAAGAGTAACTGGACCTTAGAAGTTCAGTAAGTTTATTATCTATTGGCTGAGTGAATTAATTAGTATATTTAATTAAAATGGATTCATTGATTTAAAAGAAAATACAAATCAGCAGGCCATACCTCCATCTAGCTTTTCATATTTTTTCTGCTACATTAAGCTAAATTTTAGTAATGGATTATATATATCCATATGTATCTAATATGACTATAAATGCATACACATACACTATGTAGGAAGGTTGTATTTTCCTCATGCAATAACTTAATTCTCTCAGCAGAGTATAATCTTTTTTTCCTTTCTCTATTTTGAGGCAATGTTTATTTCTAAAGAAATACAAGTTTCATCACATATTCCACAGATCAAGAATGCCCTGGGGTGAAAGTCCAGAAAAAGCTCTTTCTCAAAGCTCCCAGAGTCACTTTGAGTTTTGGCTCAAAACTAGTCCCACACTGAACCATTTGCCATGGAACTTGAAAATGGTTGAAAGCACTTTTGAGTTGCACCCAGAAGGAAGTAGCGCTTATCTAAATTAAACCCGTGGACTACTACCTAGCCCTGGAAGGGAACTTGATTCACTTATTCATAAACATCCACTCAATTAGCTTACTTCCTACTCTTTGACAGGCATTGAGCTATGTCCTGGTTACATATGACTGAAGGACAAAGTTCCTTCCTTTAAGGAATCTAAATTCAGGGTAGTAATAGACAAAGAAAACAGACATTACAATGTAGTGCATGTGTCTCTCCCAAGCTGACCACAGGATACTGAAAGAATTTTATAGGTTAGCGCATATTCAGTCTGAGTAATCCTGATTGCCACCAAGTTTGCCTGTGGACAATTAGGTTTTCAGGATCCAATACCAAAGGTTTTTGTCAGCTCTGAGGTGGCAATTGCTTGTGACCTAAAGGGAAGAAATCAAGTGTATTGTTGATATTATTGTTACTATTATCAGTGAGTGTGTGTGTGTGTGTGTGTGTGTGTGTGTGTGGTGTACACATGTGTGGTATATGCACAGGTGTGAATGTGTGTGTGTGTGTGTGTTCACAAGGAGGCCAGAGGATGACATGAATGAACTGCTCTATCACTCACTCTTTTGAGTCTGTCATTGAACCTGGGACTAGGCTTATAGCCACCAGCAAGGCCCAGTGATCTTCCTGCTTCAGGCCCCACAGCGCTGGGGTTGTAGGTGTGCATGGCCATGGTTGGCTTTTCAGTGGGTAATAAGAACAGAGCTTCCAATGCTTGCAGAGCAAGCATTTTCACCCACCAAACCATCCACAGTCTCTGTCGGTATTCTTATTCTCAAAAGCCCCTAGAATTGGCCTACAACTCTCCATGCAGCTGCTTCTGGCCTTGTACCTGATGCCATTCTCTTGTCTCAGCCTCTTGAGTGCTGAGATTACAAGGTTTAGGCACCATACCTGGATAATCACTACATTCTTATAATGACCTAGAAGAAAAAAGAGCAATCTATAGAACAGTCTTATTCATAAAGTAATGTGAGTTAAAATAGTGTGTAAAGATTTATTCAGCAATTGAGTACCTACTGTGCAGTACACAATGTTAAAGGTGCTGAGGTGCAGGGATAAGAAGTAAACTCATAGTTCTCAGATAGTTGATAGCATGATCAGCTAGGCATAAATAAATAACCAAATAAACAGTAGTGCATGAACTCACAGCTGAATCCTGACTGGGGCCCCTGCTTACAGGATTCACCTGGCCCACACATGCAGATGCAAGTAGATTTTCTAGGTTCCAGCTGCACGATTCAGATCAACAAAAATGGAAGTTGGAAATGATCAAGGTGGACAAAGAGACAGAAATACAATCTCTATATTGTTAGCATTTTTTTTTTTTTTTTTTTTTTTTAGCTCTGTGGACTTCTGGGAACAACACATTCTATATACAAGAACACTGTGCCACCCTATTCCAGGATGACAAGAGGGCTGCCATGTTTGAGGGTGCACCCAGGATAGAAAATGGCTCCACAGCAAGTCCACAACAGTTTATTATGTTTAGGCTAGGGCTGTGTTTATTATTCGATCGTTTCTCATAATACTCTTTGAAAAAGAGATCAGAACTATCTGACCTCCTCAGTGCGTTGCTAGCATTTTGCTGATCAGGTAAAAGAATAGTGAAAAGCAGTAGTTAGGATGCTGGAAACCCTGGGCAGATACAGTGCGAGGGGAAATCTCCGAAGATTCAGGAGTCTGCTATTTCAGTGAGGTTTGGTGTGTGAGGGATATCTTCAAAGCAAGAGATACCTGACTTTATCTCTCATTCTCTGCCTTATTTGGAAGCCCAAGTCTAAGAAGCCCCTTGGGTTCTAGAAGCAACACATTCCATGCTACATATGACAACATCAGAGATGGCACTGTTCACCATGGTAGAGAAGCTTCTAGAACAGGAGGCAACTAGTCACACTGTGTCTGTAGTCGGGAAGCAGAGAACAATGAAGGTTGATGCTTACATCACTCTCCCTTTGTTATTCAGTCTGGATTCTCAGCCCATGGGATAGTACTGTCCGCATTCATGACAAGTCTTACTTACTCTATATCTAGGAACTCCACCCAGACATGCTCGGAGGCTGGTTTCCACAGTGATTCTAAAACTCAGCAAGTCGGGGAGATTAACTATCACAGATCCCAGAGACTAGTTCTAATAATTCTGTAGGGCTAGAATTCCTGGTCCCCAAAAGAACAAAACAAGGAGCCCTATTGAAATGCCACATACAGCTTCAACTTAGACCCTTTGCAGCTCTTATGTCCAGAGAGCAGTAGGCAAGAAGTAAAGTCACTATCAAGACAGGAGTAATTAATTCTGAGCAGAAGGACGAAAGGCCTGTTTTTGTGCAGTTGAGGGTAAGGATGCTCATGTATAGAATCCATGTATCCACTTACTCTTGGTAATTACCTACCATTGCACATGTGAACTACTTCACCAGCCTTCTCTTTCTCAGTTTCTCCTTGGAATGGGGACTATAGAAAACACTAAAGACCTGCTTCCGAGCCTGTGTAGGATCTATGGGGAGAGAGATGGATGGGTGGTGATCACATGTATTGCTCTCAGCTCTCTTCAAGAGAACTGCATGCAAGGAGGTGGTTGATCAATAGTCTGCAGCTGCTGTACCTTTGGATGCATCCAAGTGTTCGGGGTCACAGGTCAAGCAGGTTGATCTCAGCCAGTGATTAAAATGGGGATAGGTTCCTATAGCTGGGCCATTTGTGCCCAAATGTGGAAGTCCTTCAGTGAGCAGCCTTAGGTCTAATCTTTCCGCTAGTCTGACCAAAAGGACTACGGAGCTTCCCTGTGGTCTAGGATCCCATCCATACGGTTCTTCTTTCTCCCTCCTTTTATGTGTGGCAGACCCGCCTCACAGCCTGAAAGCTCTTCCTGCCTATTTCTGTTTCTTTGTTCCATCTGTCATGGGCCTTGCCCTCCAGAAGTCACTGCTTGTTTTGCCTCTTCTTGGTAACGACTTCTTGTGGGACTATAAGTGACACAGAGCAGAGTGAGTTTATTTCTTGGAATTGAGGATAAAATTCTAGATAGATTCTGATTCAGCATGTAAGAATACCCAACACACAAATGCAAACTTGAGAGGATTGACTTACATATTAGCAAAACAGTATAAATGTTTATGGGGTCAGTTAATCACAATGCCCCAGCAGGTAACTCCTTAGATGGAGAATACTTAACAAATTCAGAGTAGGAGTTGTCTATTGCTCAACATCCCTATAAGGCAGAGACTCTTGGTCAATGCCAAGGCTGGAATACTGCAGGAAAACTAAATTCCAGTTAAGTTCCGTGGTCAGAAAGAGAGATTATTAAATAAAACGTTAGATGAGTCAGAACACAGGCCTCCTTCGCATGAGCTACAATCTGTTCTGCCGCACGGTTTTCTGATTACAGGCCATAGCGTTTCATCTTGCAGAGGCAGTAGGTTTCCCAGCAAGGAGGGCTTATGAGTTAAGAAAAATATATTCATGCAAAGTTTTGGCTTGGTCTCTTATTTATCATTTAGATTTTTCTTGTTACAAAAAAGAGAACATTTCATATTTTTAGTGTGCTTTTCCTTCCAAAACTTTGCATTTAAAATAGGCATGTTATAGAACGGCTGTGTTTTTCTTTGAGAGGCAATGGAATAGCATGCATGAGATATCAAATTAGAGATAAACATAGGTATAATCGAGCCCCCTTCAATCACAACTGAAGATTACATAAAATCCACACCTGATAATAAGGTATGTTTACTAGGCAGGCATTCAAAAGATCTATCCTTGGTTTTATATTTTTTTCCCTAAATATAATTAAAGACTCTTTTAGAGTCTTTATTCATCAGAACTGAGTAGTTTAATCATCAAAAGTGACTGGGCTCAAAGTTTTTTCATTAAGGCTAGATAATGGTCAGGGTTTTTTTTTTTTAATTATTATTATTTTGATTAGATATTTTTTTAAAAAAATCACAGGAGAAATAGCAGAAGAAGGAAAAGGAAGCAAGGCGCGGATACACATTTGTTATAAACAAACGTAGACCAAATGTGACGGGGCAAGCTTGGAATCTTAGCATTCAGGAGGGCTGATACGGGAGGATTATGAATTTAGGGCTAGCCTGTGCTACATGGGGATACGATCACATCTCAAAACAAAACACTATACAAAGAATAGCTAATGTATGCTAATGACTTTGTGCAGGCTCACTTATCCCAGTCAAGAAGCCTGTTAGATAGGATGTTGCCACTGAGTTCTCCACTGAGTTTTGACATTTAGTTCTCACTCGCCTTTTCTCCCAAAGAACAACCTGGAGAGAGAGAGAGAGCAGACGAATGTGGGTTTGTCTCCCATGGGTTCCGCAACAGGGCCAGTCTCTATTTATTTAAAATAGAATTTGAGGAGCCTGATCTTAGTTATGGTGATTTAGAAAAATACTCCCTGAGTGCCAAAGAATCCAACTTTTTAACAAGTTCCACCAGTGTTTCTGATGTGCATGGACCGTGTTTGGGAATTGCTCTGCAGGAGGGTTTCTGAAGTTGCTTTTAACCTTCCCAGGCAGCTATTCTGTGTTTATTGCCATGACTACATTTACAAACATCTCACTAAGGAGCAAGGGAAAAATCTAAATGGTTTTAAAGATGTTTTACTTAGTTTACAAAGTTTCTACCTTCCTGTCACTCCCATATAAGGACATGCGTTTGTCTCATAGGCTGCTGTGTGTGAGTCAATTTTGTTGACTAATAGGTCTGGTCTGGAGTTTTTTTCTCTAGGTAACAGAACAACACTGTGAGTCTTAGATGGGTCATGCCTGCAAGCTTACTTTAGGCTTGCTTTACATAGGAAAAGGCCAGCACCTGCAGAGAAATGCCACACAAACAGGATTCTTTCTGCTTCCAGGCACACCACAAGCAATTTGACAATCTTTTGAGCTCTCACTAAATGTCCGCCCAGTAGGTCACTGAGTGCCAGTTAGCTAAGGTTATAGCAGAAGAAGGAAAAAGAGGAGCCGGGAGATCAGAATAGAGAGGGCTAGAAAACAACCACAGAGCAGTGTGCAAGAGACAGCCTTTGTCCTGAATCTACTTGAAAAGAAAAAAAATGGCCCATTGACTGGATCTAGAGTTCTTTTATTAAACTTTTTAAAAATTACATTTCTCTTTATTTTGTGTATAGTGTGCGTGTGTGCATGTATGTGCAGGAGTGTGTGTGTGTGTGTGTGTGTGTGTGTGTCTTTGTGCCTGTGTGTGTGTGTCTGTCTGTGTATATATAGTGTCTGTCTCTGTGTGTATAGAGGTCAGAGAATAACTCATGGGAGTCAGAATTCTTCTGTTATGTGGCTTCCAGACATGAAACCTGAGGCAACTTTACTGGCTAAGCATCTTGCTTGCCTGAAATCTGGGGTTCTTTGGTACTTCAAAAACCCAAGATTTTCTGCCTTTCTGTTTCTTTGTGACTTTGTTCCTGCCCTCTGCATATTCAACTTGTCTTTCAGAAGTTGGCCTGCTTTCCAGTTTCCTCCAAGCTAGATCTCTCCAGAAGAGCAACCTTTTTTTTTTTTTTTTTTTTTTAATTTAAACTCCATTTTAAATTTAAAATGGATTCTTGGTTTCTATCTCAATTGGGGCAAAAATTTGGGTAGAAGCAAAACGACAAATCAGCAGCAGAGTCTTCACCCTAAAAACAGTTTATGGGACTAGAGAGATGGCTTAGCGGGTAAGAGCAATTACTGTTCTTCCAGAGGACCAGAGCAGAGCTCCAGCATTCACGTGGTTAGGTGATTCATAACTCCTCAAAACTTCAAATCCAAGAGATCTGATGCCCTCTTCTGACCTCTGAGGGCACCCATTTATACACACACACACACACACACACACACACACACACAAATACAAGTTTACAAAACAGTTTTGGAAGAGAGCCATCTCAGGATATTAAATTATTGCAGTTGGTTGGGGCCTTTCTCCCCCAAAAATGGATGAAAAGAAAAAGGGGGAGACAAAAGGTTCTCAGATTGGATTTTCCTCAATCTCTTTTGGATAATATTTTCACCCTATTCCCGAGCATTGTAAAATATCGACTTTACCTAACACCTCCATAAACCAGTGACCAGTCTATCTACCATAGCTTTGACCCTCAGGTTGTTGTCGAGGCCTTTGTGAACAGTGAACTGAAAACAGGCCCACATTCAGTCACAGCAAGCTCTTTCCCAGTTAGTATACCCCCCTTGGAGCAGACTGCACCATTTCATCTTACTTTGGAATATGTTTGTATTTTAATATTTGGATATGGATGCTTCTAAGTTTCTGGGAATTAAAATGGAGTTTAAATTAAAAAAAAAAAAAGGTTGCTCTTCTGGAGAGATCTAGCTTGGAGGAAACTGGAAAGCAGGCCAACTTCTGAAAGACAAGTTGAATATGCAGAGGGCAGGAACAAAGTCACAAAGAAACAGAAAGGCAGATTTGTCATGGATTTGGGTAATCAGCGTTTGGCCACACTGAATGAGACAGTTCAGACACTGCTCTTCCTCGGGCCATGCTCCCGTATAACAAGAGACAAATGTCCATTTGATCAGTGTTTTATATATATTTTTAAATATTGGGTATTTTTGTAGGCAATAGGTAGATCAGACTTGGACTTTTTCCTCTAGCCTGTGTTTAGTTTTTTTTGTTGTTGTTGTCGTTTTTATCTTAATATAAAAGAAGAAAAGGCAGGGCATTCAACTCCCTACGTCTTTCTGGGAACAAGGACTATTCAGTTGTAGCAAATGAACTAGGTAATACTTTAAATTTTCTCTGTAATCCTCTCCTTTATCCTTAGGAGATTATTTTTCTACAGTAGAATTGCTCTGGAATGGTTGGTGGGAGAAAGGAATGGAGGTACCGGCTGGTGAATTGTTTTGTCCCACGACCTCAGGGAGCTAGACTGGCAGGAGCCATTAATTGTTGACGGGTCCTTTAAGGTGTAGCTCCTGAAGTAAAAGAACTTGAATTCTTTGGAATGAAGAGGCTAAGCAGTTCTGAGACAATCTTGGTAACTTTGAACGATCTACAAATTTTATCTGTATATCGATTGGCAAGTAAACATCATTTCAAGGAATTAATTGTTCTGTATACTGACGACATGCACAACACAAACATTATCGTAATTTTACAATTTGGGCGAAATTGTCAGGTTATTTGAGATTTGTTTAAGCACACACACACACACACACACACACACACACACACACACTCATTCACAAAGGGAGAGAGGGAGAGAGAGAGAGAAGACAGACTCAACCAAATACCACATATTTTGAAGAAGCCAAGGACCTCTGCCTCCCTGAAGGGAAAAACTAATAATGGGGTTGTGTGAAAGACTGTTCCTGGGGAGACACCACACACATATCTACTCACTTCAGACAGGGAGGCCATGTTAGACCAAAGTATGGATATCACAAAAGTCCACCTTGGTAAGCCAATGAGTTTTATAGGGGTTATTTAACAGGAGTTTGGATGAGAGGTTACTTACAGGAGCAGAAATGACTCAAAGACATTTGCATCACCAAAGCCCACCCCAGCATGGGTGACAGCTCACAAAATCTGGGAACTTTGAGCACACTGCACAGCTGACAAGCAGCTTGACATGTTGGAGAGTGTCCCTTCTAGGTGACTCAGTTGTTCTAAACTTCTTCCAGACAGCTGGGCTAGTTTCAGTCAGCATCTTCTTTGCAGCTTGGCTTATCTGAGTGATTCTCAGCAGTTTGGGTGGTGTACTCTAGTAATCTAGTGAGTGTGGTCAGATTCAGGAACTTCCTGAACCTATATTTTGAGTTGTTTACCTTCTGATTTGAGGGTTTCCCTGCAGGGTGGAATGTGAAATGTTTCAATCTCAGGGGAAACAGACACACACAGCAAACATCCACTTTATTGTTCATCTGTAAAATGCAAGAGATGAAAGGATCTTTAAAAGACTTGCCTAAATCTCTTCTAGAGTGAGGAAAACAACAACAACAACAACAAAAAACCCAAACAAACAAAAAAAATCAAACCACTACCAACAGTAGCAACAACAAAAAGCAACCAACCAACCAACCAAACAAACAAACAAAAGAAACCCAGAAGCTTACTGAATCTCCCAAGCTTACACAGTTAGCACTAGTCTTTTATCATCAAAGGTTAAATCCTTTATCTGATGTGTGTGCCTTCACATATGGTTCTCACCCCATCTCTGGAGGAAACATACTGAAAGACCTTCTGAGACTCATTAAAGAAATTAACCTAATGGAGGTCGAAGCTGAAGGTGTCTTAATTGGTTATTAAATTTATTAAACCTGACTCTGCTGAAGACCCCCAGGGCATGCTCATATTAAATATTTTAAAGCCATATAAAAACCCCAACTTTAATTACTAAGTATGTGTGCAAGTCTGGAAAGATAGGTTTTCAACCAACTTAGCTGTCAATAAACATGAGCGTAGGGTCAGCTCTTCTGGTATTGCAACTTGTTATATCAGCACCCTCAGTGAACGCGATGAGGGCTGCCTCTGAGTCTATTGGATAGTGGACTCTGAGGAACCACTAGGGAAAACACTAACGGCTGATACAAAGGAGAAAAAGTAGATGATGATAGCATCGATTAATTTATTCCTGGAAAGAATCACATAGTGATGAGCGACTTGTTTAGCCTGCTAACACATATGGGAGACAGTGTCCCACTTGCTAACTTCTCTGGTCTTTTTGTTCAAATCTGCATTTCTCATGGTTTCTCTTGCTCTATGACTACAGCACTCCTTACAGAGCAGCTGTGGGTGTGCTGCAGATGGCTAATCTCCAGCACATTGCTATTTCTACACAGATTAGTGGGCAGCTGCTACAAGTATGAAGTGATGCTTTACTGGCCCAACAATCTCATGCCCCTTTGTCTGCGTCGTATCCAGGGCCTAGAATGCCAGTGTTCCTCTCTTCCAACTTCTCTGCCTAGTTTCTGCTTCAGTGTCCAAGTTTTAATGTCATCTCCTCCATGGGCTTTTCTTTTTTTCTTTTCTTTTCTTTTTTTTTTTTCCTGACCCACAAGATGTTCACAAGTCTTTCTTTGCGCATGTGTCATTGCTTTTAACACATAACCTCCATTATATCTCCTTTCATATTATATTCCAAGTCATTAATGTTCTTTCAAAGCAGAACAGAGTCCCTCGAAGACAGTTACTGCATATCTTTTACCTCTAAGCCAAAGAGACTGACTTCAGGAGGCATTTCCCACATATTGGGTAAGCGTGCACTGTTGCGTCTTGGTCTCCTAAAACAACTTTGTTCATAGTTTCTCTTCTCTGCTCTACATTTCTGTCTTCATTCCCAGGTTTTACCTCTCCTCTCCTTCCTACTCTGGAGCCCTGAAGAACCTTTTTACCAGAGAGAGGCTTGACTCTAGGATCTTTCTATTCATCCTGTAGGGAATTTGTTGAGACTGCTCTTTGGGGTTAAGGTTAGGGTTCCAGCTTTGTCCCACAGCCTCTTAGCACCTCCTCCTCCGTCAATCCTGGCCACAGCTAGCTATTGCATGCTATTGCATGCCCCTGCTCTTTTACAGTCCTTGGCCTTCCTTTAAGTTCGGCCCTCATTTGTTTATTCAGTAAACATTGACCACTTCCGATGTCTCTGTCACTGCTTTTACTCTGTGCCATAAGGGTTCTCTTTTTCCCTTTAGAAACTCTTTCTCACCTAACGTTTCTTCTTTAATTCTTGCTTCTCTTTCCATGCCTTGGGGTTTGTTACACTTGTAGGTTTTTACATTTCAATTTCACTTTGCATTTTGTTCCATGGTATTTTGCTGTTGTTGTTTTCTTTGAGGGAGAGGGGAGTTGGCCTGCTCCTCCAACAAATGAACAGCAACCTAAAAGCCAGAAGCTGTCTTCAAAGCAATATTTCCCTCTCAGCCTAGCACAACCCTAACCAGGTAAGCTTTTCACAGTAAAAATCTCTTCAATTTAAAAGCGTCTCGCCAGGCAGTGGTGGTGCATACCTTTAGTCCCAGCATTTGGGAGGCAGAGGCAAGCGGATTTTTGAGTTTGAGGCCAGCCTGGTCTACAGAGTGAGTTCCAGGACAGCCAGGGCTACAGAGAAATCCTGCCTCAAAAAAAAAAAAACAAAAAAACAAAAAAACAAAAAAACAAAAAAAAAAACCAAAAACAAAACCAAAAACAAAACAAAAAAAAAACAAATCAAACAAACAAGAAAAAAAAAACAGGGCATCTCAAGGAACACATAAAGATAGAATGGTTGTACATGGTGGGAGGGATTTCTGGAATTCTCAATCGCAGCATCTTATTAATGTTTCTCTATCTAGACACCGTAAGTATTTATGGTGCCCATGGAATTTGCCATTAAAAAAATAAGAGGAATTTGGTGTTGGGGGCATAGCTCATTAGGTTGAATGCCTGCTTAGCATGCACAAAGCCCCAAGTTTGACCTTTAGTATGCTGGAAACAAGGTGTCATGGTACACACATGTAATCCCAGCACTTGGGAGGTAAAGGCAGAAGGACCAGAAGCTCAAGGGCATGCTTAGCTATAGAGCAAGTTTGCGGCTAGCCTGTGATACATGAGGCATTGTCTGAAGGAAAAATAAAGAGATTTAATGTTTTGATTGTACCTTTACACATAGCTGGAACTATAAACATGTTTATTCACCATACACAAAAGAAATACAGAAGAATTTTGTCCTGGAGTTAAGGAAATGAAGAATAAAGGTGGAGGAGTTGGGGGAGGGGCCCTGGCAGGAAGGGAGGTCATTTCTAGGAGAGAAAGAATGCCTGGCGCTTGCCCCAACTCTTTTAGGACAACTTCAAACTCTTGCCCCGCCCATTTCTGCCCCATACCTGACAGGATGATCAGAACGGCCATTCTCTAGGTGAAGTACACTGCTGTTTACCTTTCCATTCTTCTGGACCATTCTGTTCCTCAAACTTGAACTTGGAGGACTTTACTTCCCTGGACGAGTATGAACTTCCTGTTAGGGAAAATCATTCAATTCTTTCAAGGGCCAAGTGTATCTCTATAGGCGATCAGCTTGTTGTTATGACTATTAGCTAAAGAAATGGCCATGATGTCACTCTTTGAGACATGGAGACAGTGAAACCTCTGTGTCTTAGAGTCATGTGAATACATACATGTGACCACATATAGGCATTTATTAAATACAGATTTATGTGTATGCACAGTTAAACTCTATAAAACTCTAAAATTACATAAATCCCTGTGCTGGCCAAACAGGACAGCATCATAGGGAAGGAATTGGGGCCTCTCTGCTATCATATCTCACTGGGCAAGCACAAGGCAGGAGGTATGCTGCAGGCTGCTCTTTCTGGGAACAGCCCAGCACTTACAACTGACCCTGAGATCAACAGCGTCAGCGAGATGAGTTACAGTACTTCGTGGCAGAGCATCACAGAAACTCAAGAGCATATCAAAGCATTGGTCACTCTGGGGGCAGGAAACAAGCTAAAAGAATTCTGAGAATTGCAATCACACAGAATAGTGTTATCGTAGGGGATTTCAGAATTTGAGTTATGTACACATAGGCTTCTCTTATTAAATAAGTCGCCCTGGCAGGTATTGCTTCTGAGCACTCAAGGAAGAGGGGCTCTGGATAGAATCAGCAGTACTCATAAGCACTCAAGGAAGAGAGGTTCTGGATAGAATCAGCCAGAGCCAGGTCCATAGGGTTGGACAAATGGTATGTAGTGTAAACAATAGAATGGGTTACAGCTAGAGAGGGTGAAAGTCAATCCTGAGCCGGAAGGACAGCTTGGGCAGCATCGCTCTGAGGGATCCCCATCCTGGAATGTGAGAGTGTAGCGCCATTATGGTGGACAATGCAGTCACTGAAGTCACAGTCTGGGCATTCCGTGGCCTCGGATTTGCATACCTCTTTGTCTATGGAATCATGGAGTATTTCTCAGTAGTAGGAAGAGCTATGCTTCTGACCTGATTTCCAACTCCCAGAATAATCTAAGTCTCAGGTGTAGCCCATTTTAGCCAGGGTCAGAGCCCACAGCTCTGCAATGTTATCAATACTTCTAGAAGATGGCAGATAAACAGACTCACAAAGGAACTTAAAAAAAAAAAAAAGGTTTCCAGCCAACCATGGTACATGCCCACAATCCCAACAGAAAATTGCTGAATTGCTGTGAACTTGAGGATAGCTTAAGCTACATGCAAGTACTAGTGTAGCCAGGGCTGCACATAAAGAACATCTCTCAAAACAGAGGAGTGAGGGGGAAAGGAGGAAGAAGAAGGAGGAGAAGAAGGAGGAGAAGGAGGAGGAGAAAGAGAAGGAAGAGAAGAAGAGGAGGAGGAAGAAGAGGAAAAAGAAGACCACCAACAACAAAAATTTCTGCAGATTTCTAGCCCCACCATCCAAAAGATTTTATTCATATGTCTGGGTTGAAGCCTAGCACTTCAACTTTTTTTAAAAAAAGCAATGGGTTGAGGTGATAGCTCAGTAAGTGTTTGTTGTGTAAGTATAGAAACCTGAATTCCACCCTTAGAACCCAGGTAATAAAACACTACCCTCTTATAATTCCTTTGCTGAAGAGGTAGAAGCAGATGGATCCCCAAGGCTCATTGGCCAGCCAGCCTGGCCAACTTGGCAAGTTCTACAATAATGGTAGTCCCTGTCTCAGAAGTAGAGGGTCCACGCCTTCAGAATAGCATCTGAGGTTATACTCTGGCCTACAGACACAGACACTTGCACATGCACCTCACATATACGTGTATGAACACGCACATGTGTATGCATATATACAAATAAAAATTATGTAGTCGATTAATATAACTTTCCATATGGTTTGTTTCTGGGCAGAAATTAAGACTTTAGATCAGATCCAATCTACATGATATGATATCTAATTCATTTAACTAGATCACCCATCTAGTCCAGATGAATATTTTTTCCTCTGAGAGCAAAAAGGATGTGTGTATGCTTGCCCTTAGGGGTAGAATATTTTCCACAACTTTTCTCTCCCTTAACATCTAGGACCCGGTATTTAGAGCTCCATAAATAAATATCAAATTAAAACATTTAGCAAAGATACAAACCAGTAGCCCGCAGCCTTTTCTGAAGTAAAATGTAAAAGAAAATCGCTGTTCTAAATCTCAGTGTCAGCTCCGCACAATTGTTATTTTTACTGAGTCTATTTTAATGAAATAGCAAGCAGGAATTGCTCTTTACCTCTGTGACCAAGAGCAGATCATTAGGTTGCAAGGCTCCCTGGGTATTGTCACTCTAATCTTCAAAGCATTACATAATTACCAACACCTTCCACACCAGATGACACTGTGGCAAGACGACCTGGTTGCCATGGACACGTGATGCACAAGATTGTGTGACTTGAGGAAGCCAGATAGGTACCACTCAGGTGACTCTCTAGTGTCTCATTTTAAAGGAAGATTCTTCAGAAGTTAAATGAGAAGACACAGACTATATTTCAAAGCTTTACTTTGGAATTCCCCCAACTGCATAATTTTGTCTAAGTTATCTGATAACTCACATGGTTACCAAATATTTGAAAGGACTAGAAAAAATTATATCAGGAAAAGATGTTTCAACTCTTCATATATAAAAAAATCTTTTAGTCATTCTAAGAATAAAAATGAACAAAAACTAATTAATTAGCATTCCAGTTAGTTTTTTGGTTGATCAACTCAGATGTGATATTGCCAGTATCCATATAAATCTGAATTTTGTGTATGTAAATTCAGATAAACGTGCTTTTTGCTCTGACATTATTTGGTAGAAATAGCATGTAAATTTGATAAATAAATGAGATGCATATGAAAAATAGAGTTACAAACTTAGAAAATCAGTGGATACCTGGAAATTGCAGTTGTATTCCAAACATCCTTAGCAATACCAAGAAGTTCTCATGGTGGGAAATTGTTCTTTTTTTTTTCCCCCTCTTGTCTGGGGATGAAACTCAAGGCTTTGCACCTGCAGGGCTGGCACTCTACCACGATGCCATCCTCCAGCTCTGGTCCTAGTTCCTAAAGATGTAAAAAAGTTTGAAGCGTGGTCCCAGGGCCAGCTGCATATGGCCTCATTTGGAAGACAGACCTCACATAAAAAAAATTATCAAAAGTGTATCAAACCTATTTGTTCATCCAACTCTCTGATTCTGGCCAAGTGCTGAAAAGCAGAGACAGGAAGCATATCAAGCTAATGCTAAGTCAGCTTAGTGGGCCTTCAAAGAAGACATCAAAGAAAGAGAGAACCGGTTTATTCTTAAATGTCTAGTGAGATTTTTTTCACAGCAAATTATTTTGTAGTGAGTATCAGGATCTTTACATTTTTGTTTTGTTTTGTCTGAGACAGGATTTCTCTGTGTAGCCCTGGCTGTCCTGGAACTCAGTCTGTAGACCAGGCTAGCCTTGAACTTAGGACTCACCTTCGTCTGCCTCTCAAGTGCTGGCATTAAAAAAAACGTGTGCCACCTCTCCAAGATTAGGATTCTTAAATTTAGGATTTTCAATAGAAGTGTGTAAGTGTGTAAGTGTGAGTACAGGATGCATGCTCGCATGTGTGTGAGTGTGCTGTGTGCTATAAACCTATGTGTGCACATGTATGTTTGAGAGTGTATGTACAGGCTCTCCACCTTATTTTTGAGTCTTTTTACTGAATCTGGAGGTTGATGTTTTGGCAAGATCGGCAACATCCCCCCTCCCCTGCATCCACTCATTTCTAACCAGAATAACTGAGATTACAGGCATGTGGTGCCACGCTCAATGTTTTACGTGAAGGTGATGGAAGCTCAGGTTCTCACGCTTGTAGAGCAAGCACTTACGCACTGAGCATCTCCCCAGCCATCGATAAGCCGAGAGAATCTATGATTTTAAAGCCTCACCTCCGTCTTCAATGCGCACATCATTGTTACCATCTCAAAGATGATAAGACGGAGACCCCAGCAGGTTGGCTCCTGTACTGTGGCAGATGATTTCATTGTTCCCTTTTTGGCCCTCTCTGTGGGAGTTCAGATGTGGTCATCTGAAGTGTAGGCAGAAATGATGCCTGTGGTTTCTGGGCAGAAGCTTGAGGAGCTGCGGTTGGCTGTGTTTTCTCCTGAACGTAAAGGAAGCAGTATTCAAAGTAGAGCCTGGAACGCAGACCACGCAGAGTAGAGATACAGTCTGCAATGACTGTGTGGCATATAAAGGAACAAAGACGGGGTATGGTCAGCTACTGACAGTTTTAGATTGGTTCTGCAACAAAGCCTATCTTCTCCTGCTTGATACACATGATAGATGACAAAAAAAAAAAAAGACTCAATTCTGCCTTCTAAATTTCTAAGCTTTTGGCATTGAATAAAGGTGCTTGGCTCAGTGTAGGCACTCCATAAACATTTGTTGAAGGAAGGAATGTACGGTTGTTGCCCAGAATTGAACATAATATTTCAGATGTGATTTGATCCACACAAGAGGCACCAGGAATACAAATACTCTTTTACACTGAACATCTGTTAACGAAGACTCAGAGTGCATTGCCCTTTGACAACCATGCTGGATTCTTTGACAATAATGTCAACAGAATTATTGTCTCCTTAACGTGTGCAAAAGCCCTGGGCAGATGTCATGGTTGATATAAAAAAAAATAAATAAAAGATGGAAATACTTGTTTTCCAGCTGTTCGTGATTTTATGAGTAAAGGTCAAAGACACAGTCAGCTGTGTCACAAAGTCCAGGCTGAAGAGCATTTCAGTAAATGGGACTGAGTAAGTGGGCTTCGGTCACTCACTTCACACTCTGTAAGCATATGTCGAGTGTCAACAGTGACTTCATTACTCTGTTCACTTCCATAGACTCACATGTACAACACAGACACACGCACGCGCACACACGCACACGCACACGCACACGCACACACACACACCTGTACCTAGACGATCTCACAAGAAACAGATGGTTAATGGGATGTTACAAAATAGAATAAGAGCGCTGACAAAGTTAAGCTCAGAAAGCTATGCGTTTGTGGATAAAAGACAGGAGAGTAACCCAGAAGAGTCAGGGAAGGGTTTCCTGAGAAAGGAATCTTCCAGATGATTCTTAACAGCAGAGATAAAGAGAGGGAGAGGACATATGGTGGGGAGAAGTACACTGGCTTTGTCACCTCTGGCTGCCATGACTGTAGACCACAGGAGCCGACGAAACTACAGAAATGTACATCGTTACAGTTTTAGAGTCTTGTATTCGGATTCCAGCATGGTGGGCTTGGATGAGGGCTCTTCTCCTGGCTCCTAGACAGCTGTTTTCTTATTGCATCCTTACATGATGTGCCTGGCATGTGGGGGAATTCATTTCTCAGAAGGCCGCTCATCACACCAAATTCCTCCGCCCTCGTGACCTCATTTCTCCATAATTACCTTGAATGATCTCCAAATACAATCGCAGTGAGTTTCAGGCCATCAACAGACAAATTTTGCTAAGACCCAAGCATTCATTTCCTAAAAAAAAAAAATAAAATAAAATAAAATAAAACACAGTTAAAGGATTGATGGGGAAAGAAGGTGGAAAGGTAGAACATGGAGAGCACGGAAGACTCTGAGACATGCAGTCTGCTCATAGGGATTTCCAGTTGCCATAGAATGCCCACACATAGCAGGCAGTGTTCCTTATGGCCATATCTGTGCTGTGTATTCATTCCCCACCCCCACACTTTATCTAGAGATTAACGATTTGGTCAATTTGAGCTAATAAATATATTGTTTCTGGAAATTTGAAAATGGCAGTGAGGGGCGCAGACTCCAGGAGTCTTTTTAGTTGAGTCATAATAATAGGTATCCCACAGAGAGAAGAGGCAGCCCAGACAGCACACAACCTCACATAACTTAGACAGAGGATCCTGTCAAGGTCTTTAAGCTTCTGCCACTGGCATTGCCATCTCTTTCCTAGTTTAGGGTCTTGGTGCTTGGTTGTTCAGTTCTTCCTTAAACCCTATGAACTTCCCCAGTATCTTCCCAATAAAAACGCCCTCATTTCCCCTGAGTTCACCACAGATAGGTTTTGTTCCATGCAAACAAAGGGACTTGCTCTATTTTGGGGTTTTATAGGCTACTGACGTGTATGAATTCCACCTTCCAAGCAATGTAGGATTGCTGAGATTTCTGAGAAGAGAAGTGGTGCAGGGCTCTGGTTTTGGAATCATCATTTTGTCCTGTCAACAGGACAAGATTTGGTTAGGAGGCTGCTGTAACATCCCTAAGCAAGAGAAAACGAGGTCAGAGTGGAGTATGGTGTGTACCTGTAATCCCAAAGGCAGGAGGATTTAAAGTTTAAAAGTCTGTCAAAAATGAATTGAAACCAAAATGATACACACACACACACACACACACACACACACACACACACACACACACAGAGAGAGAGAGAGAGAGAGAGAGAGAGAGAGAGAGAAAGAGAGAGAAAGAGAGAGAGAGAATGCAGTTAGAGGAATAGAAAGAGTTAAGTTTCAGAACTACTAAGAAGGAAACAGACTCAACAAAGACTTAATCAAAGCCATTTGATTATTGATCAAAACCATTGATCAAATAGCAATGCGAGGCATGGTGGCTCACACCATTAAAGTATTAGAGAGGCAGAAGCAGGTGGATCTCTCTGAATTCAAGGCCAGCCTGGTCCACACAGTGAGGTCTAAAACAAAGCAGAGTAAAACAAACAAACAAACAAACAAACAAATAAATCAGTCCGTAGGTATTACTACGCTAATGAGACTACTTTAGAAAGGTGGGTTTCAGTGACTAGGAATGTGAACAATGGCACCATTGAATAAAGAGTAAGGTTTGAAGATAGGGTGGAGGATGCTAACACTACAGATGGGATTGCATGGGGTTGGTGGTCAGACATGCAATCATTAGATACAATGATTTAGAACTGAGGTATAGTGTTTGACATTTAGATCTGTACATAGGTATATAGGTTGGGCATGCTAGTGACCACTAGCAGTGTTAAGAATCCCTAAAGGATGTAAGAGTGTAAAGGACATAAGATAACTGGGGTCTGTCTCAATGGTAGACTTCTTGTCTACCACCTGTGATGGCCCAGTTTCAATGTGAGGAAATCCTCGTAGGCTTCTCGTTTTGTTAATGAAAGGTTTATACTTGTATTGTTGAGGGGAAGTGGGGAGGATAAAGATGGGGTTAGAGAGTGTAAAAGAATAGTGGCAACACACCTACTAACATTCGTGGTTCTTTATCAGTGTGGGACAAAAGGCAGAGAAGATGAGAAATTGGAGTATCACGCTGTTGGGATTTTCCCTCAATAGATACATAAAGGAATGGAAAGAAAAAGAGATGGAAAGGTGGGTCTCTTGTTTCTAAGTTGCCTGGAGAAGGAAATGAGAACAAAAGGAGTTGAGAGGTAAGTGAGCTAGATGCTTCGCTGCCTTTGATACAATTAAGAGATTCTCAGTTATCAGAAGGTTGTGCTTAGATGGTGGTCTTGAGGATTTCAGAGATGGAACAGTTCCAACTGATGGTAAGATAGAGAATGTAATCAAGGCGTCAGGCTACTAAAATTAACAGACAACAGGAAAAGATTATGGATATGTGCGTCTAGGATGCTTGAGTGTATTTATAGGCTGATGCAAACAGTCCCGTCATAGCAGACGAGTCAACAGGAAACAGATGAATGCCTGTTAGGATGCTAACTCAGAATGCCGTATTCTGTAGAGTTAGAAGTCCACATTTGAATTAGGAGGACAAACTACTTATAATGGTGTAGTAACTATATAGAGACCTAATAGAGGATTGTAGAGTGTCCCAGGGTAAGAAAAATGGAATGATTTCCTTACTTGTGTTTTAAAACTTATTTTATTTTTGACAATTTTTTGTGTGTATGCATGTATTACACATATACACACATTTACATATATGCATATACATGTAGCTAAGTAATAATATGGCCACACTTACCTCCCCACTCATTTTTATCCTCTTCTCTCACCAGCTCCCCTTCTCCACCAAGTCTCCATCCTTCTTTCCTGTTTCCTTTTGTTTTGTATTTTGTGACCCACTGAGTTTAACCAGGGCCACCTATGTGGGGCATGGGTGTGGAGCTATCTGCTGGAACACAGATAACTCACCAGCGGCTATACCACTGAAAAAGAATGAATGGAAGGAACAATTTCTAGAACTCAGGAGCTGGCTGTCTTGAGAAGACAATAACTTGGGTCAAAGAAAACTCAGCCAAACCAAGGAGACATTTCAGGGAAGGCTCCAGAGGCCTTATCTGTCTCGATCTGCTGCTGGGAAGGGATGTGAAAACAGAGAGCAGAGTCTGTGGGGTTTCTGGAGAAGAGAGAAGGATAAAAAGGTGTCATTAGATAGGTAAACCGTGAACTCTCCGAGTTGGTGAGACTGGAGGTGGGAGAGACAGACCAGAGAAGGACAAACTGATAGTGCAGACTCCTAACTAAGGGAGAGAGAGTCTAATCCAAGTCTTAGATCAATGGAGAGGACACAAGCACAAGAGGTAAGCTAGACATGATCGTGACGTCGAGTGATTCTAGCACTTGAGAGGTCGTATGCCCAAAGTCCACCTGGGTTACACTGTGGGACCCTGTCTCAAACAAACAAAAAGCAGAAAGACAAGAAAAAAAACCCCACATACTATAAGAAGAGAAGATAGAAAATACAAAACTTTCACAAGTAGCTTTGTAGATTCCATTTTGTACAAAACAAAGAACATCCATAATTGAAGAGGTGGGAATGAAGACGGCAAACTGCTTCTGAACAGTGGGAAATCTAATGACTTCATTCACAGTGGCTCCCAGAGTTAATCTCTTGGAGAGCATGTGCAGAAAGACTACCACTGGTTCCGGTAAGGCATGATCATAAGCCCCGAGCAAAATCTGTCTGTCTTTTGTGTGATTTTTCTCCACTGTTCCTTGGCTATTCACGCTCAAGAAGGGAGAAAGCAGGTGATTGATTGTGGGTTCACAAACTTCAATAATTCTTACTCCAGGAGATCCACTTCCTTCTTTTGAGGTCTAGAAAGGCCCACATACAGTGCACATACATACACGCAGACAAAATATATACGCATAAAATAAAAATAAATAAATCTTTTACAAATTCCGCTCGACTTTGGCCATCTTCAGTTTACAGGACCTCATTCAGAACCATTGGCTCTTCTCCTCTCTGACCCCCTCTCCCCCCTCCTCCACTCTCAGATACTCTCCTGGGAGTTGTATTTATTTGTGTTTATAACATTTTACACAAAACAAGTAAGTGATTCTTTAAAAATCCTCTTTGCTTGTTTGCTCCACCCCAGAGCATTCATAAAAAATGCCAAAAGGCAATGAGATAAGAAATTTCTGTCCTTATGATTCAGAACCTGTGGAGTGAACTCAGTGTGGTAGTTCACATCTGTCACCCTCGCCTGCATTTGGAAGGCAGAAGTAAAAGACCGTAAACAGGTGTGAGACTATGGTGCATTCTAGGAGGAGCCTGGTCTACCAGAAGAGAACTTGTCTTGGAAAACCAAACAACAGCAGCAAAAACAATGTTGCCACTTGTCACAAGAATAAAAAAAATATATATCTAAGGAACTAGAAAAGTAAATGCATATCTAATGAATTCATTTATAGTGACTCCCAGAGTTAATCTCATGAAACCCTACTCAACAATAAGTTGATGGATACAAAACAAACACAGCATTAAAAAAAAAAAACCTTGGAAAATAATAATAAAGCACAAACACAATGTTTCTGAAACTCAACCACTCCACAGCTTCTGCTCCCATTTGGATGTGACACACTGTTTTAAATGGCATTGGGTGGAGGCCCAGCAGGAAGGAAGCATCGGATATTGCTGGAACATATCTTTGTTTGAGCAACAGCTAATGAGAAAGGTCACCATTATGCTTTGCTTTCAAACCCTGGGTCTGTTTTGAAATTAGTTCTGAACATTTCATCACAAATACTGGTTTATAACCACGGAAGCTCATAACCCTGAAGCATTAATCGATTTTTTTTTTCCCTCCCCAGTGAAGTGATGAGAACAACTTTATTTTCTTACCACTGTTTGGATTACACTATGTCAGCAGAAGGTAAAATACCCTTTATTTATGTGCTTTAGAATTCCCGGTAACTTACAAAATTGCAACGGTACATTTAAAGGACATTTAGCGTTCTAATTCCCTCTGTAATTTGGGGGAGCTTGTTAAAGTCGTGGCCAGGGTTTGAGGTGCAAGGCTCTTTAGCTATTGCTTCCCAGCATTTATTGCATTCTTGTGCTGGATCAAGCAGAAGGCACTGAGATCCTAAGCCAGACTAACTTTCTTTTGTTGCAAACTGGCAAATTCTATAAACTCCAGAAGCCCTCCTCCCAGGAAGGGCTGAGTTACATCAAGAACAGTAGAAGCAGTTCTAGCAGACATTCCTGGCACAATTTGGGAAGGGAGAAGAGAAATCTATCAAATATCTCAGTTTATATTTTTGGTTTTCCCGGTTGGCCCCGCTGCCGTATTCCCATGTCCGAAGCACGTTCCACTGGGCAAGCTGGAGCTCTCAGAATAAACGTTGGGAAAGGCTGGGTCCACCCTCCAGGGATAAGAGAGCCAGGGGAGGAAGGGGAGGGGGCAAAGGAAAAGGGAAGGGGACTCTCTTCCTGTGTTTGGATGACCTTTCCCTGTGTTTATCTGGAGAGACTGGGCAGCCACACTGTGTTTGGTGTTAGGCTAGCATGCTGCCTAGTTTTATGTGGGCGAAGGACTTTTGTCTTCGCTTAGGAGTGGATTTAGCTGACTGGAAAACAACAACAAAAAAGTTCAGTAGGGTAAAGGCCTAAAAAAAGAAATTGTTTTCTTTAAAAACGTTTTTTAAATATCTATTTATTTGAATGTGTATGGACGTTTTCTCTGCTTGCTGTGTACATGCCTGATGTACCACAGAAGCCAGAAGAGGGTATGGGATTTCCTGGAACTGGAGATACAGATGATTGTGAGCCACCATTTGAATGCTGGGACTCGAACTTGGGTCCTCTGTAAGAATAACTGTCCCTAACCGACGAGCCATAGGCTCAGTAACAAGAAATCTTCCTTTCTTTTCCTTCTTTCTTTCTTTCTTTTTTTTTTTTTTTTTTTTTTGAGACAGGGTTTCTCTGTGTAGTCCTGGCTGTCCTGGAACTCTCTCTAGACCAGGCTGGCCTCGAACTCAGAAATCCTCCTGCCTCTGCCTCCCAAGTGCTGGGACTAAAGGCGTGCGCCACCACTGCCCGGCACAAGAAGTCTTCCTAAATGTCTAACATTTAGCTTGTGTTTAACCGAGTCCCTCAAGTTCCCTGAGATGGATCTTTGAGCCCACCTGTGCTTCTGCCCTCCTGCTCAGCACTGACTGAAGCGTGTCACCCAGATCTCTCCAGATCCTTTTTAGTTTAATTAAACCTAATTATCTTACTTCTTTATTTAGAGTCCTGTCTGGCTACAAAACTCAGGGTTGACCTTGAGCTCAGGATACTTCTGTATCAGCCTTCTAATGTTAAAACTCAGCCAAACCTTCAACTTTTACTATCTATGAATTCCATGAAACACTTCTTTTTTTTTTAAATGAGTGATCGCTTTAGTGAATTGACCCACAGAGTCATTTCGAGGTGACTCTGGGGTCCTTAAGCTACCTACTTTATCAGTCTGCTCTGAGGATGCTGTGTGTTTAAAAGCCTCCTGGCCTTGCATTGCTTACAGTGATTCACTTATTCCTTAAGGGCCTGGGAGACCAGGTCCTCTGGTTTCTACCTTTCTCTCAGTTCGCTGGGCCCCAAGCAGGCTCAGAGCTATTTCCTAGAGAAGTGATGCCTTAGTCTTCCTGCTGTCTTCTATGTAAACTAGATCTCCCAGGTTACTGCTCAGGAGACACTTCCTGTTCCCTTCACAGCACTTAACACCATTTTAATCATGTTCAGTTGTAAGGTACCCCGTTCCATGTCTGTTTTCTCCACTAATTAAAACCTCCTTAATCACAGAGAACCAGTTTTAGTTTTTCAGCACTATGTGCTGGCATAATTCCTGATATGCAGCGAGCATTCATAACACATAACAAATGCACTAAATCGTACTTTGAGGAAAAGCTCGAAGTGGCTGACTGAGTGAGGCTGGGGGATAAAGGGCAGAATCCAAAAGCTACATCGAGACCAGGTCTTAGATATACTCACAAGGTTGAGATTCTGTGAGGATGGTAAAACAGCTACCAGACTTCAGAAGCTGGCTAACTCCCCGTATTCCTGAGAGTGGCAAACACCTTCTAGTCTGACTCTGTCTCCCATGATGATTTCTTCTGTCTTTTTAGTAATAACATTACCCTTTGTCACCACAGGCATCAGAAGGACCCTTGATGTGTTCCCCTTCCTTAGATCATACAGGGTCATAGCACGTCCTTCTGTCTCTGAACTGTGGATCTGATGCATTCATTAGTCAGGTCTCTCTTGGCAAGTTACACACACTCAACCTTAGCGTGCTTAAAACCAAAGCTCAGAAATATCTTACACAGTGTCTCTCTGGGACGCTGATAGAGGCAGTTGGCTTCAGGCATGTCTAGATCCAGGGACTCAAATGACACTCAGAGTGGTCATTCTCATGCCATCTCTTCCTACTGAGATTTTAAAGTGGGTATACCCTTCTCAAAGTATTGGAGGGGACTCTAACCATACCTATGTGACTATCCTGTAATCAGTAACTGTTGAAAGATACGGCACACAGATCTAATTGTTCTCGCCTGGTATTACAGACTGAGTTCCTCAAGGAAGAGAAGAACGATGGTGTAGTTCAATGGCAGCACCTATGCTTAGCATGTTTGAGGCCCTAAGTTCAACACCCAGCACTAATAGGAAGACCAGGGTAGATGAGGGTAGGGGAGAAGAAATAAACTGGGGGAGGTGGAGGGGAAGTGTTATGAAGATGAGCTGAAGACTGAGGAGATAGCTCAGCTGATGAAGTTCTTGGCATGCAAGCATGAGGACCTGGGTGTGATCCTCAGAATCTATTTTTAAAAGCCAATGTGGTGGTACATGCTTTACTCTCAGCACTGGGGAAGAAGAAACAGGCAGACCTCTGAAGCTCACCAGCCGGCTTACTTAAGCTACCCAGGCCAATGAGAGACCCTGTGTCTGAACACAAGGTAGAACATGGCATTCTGGTTGTCCTCTGACCGTGCACACACACACACATACACACACACATACACACACACACACACACACACACACACACACACACACACACACGTACACATCCACATGCACACGCACACACAAGTGTACCTATCATATTCATAAACCAACACTTAGGAAGAAAAGCTGGAGAAGCGCTGTTAGATAAACAATAGAAAGTCTTCCTTCAGTTGTCTCCTGTGCCAGAGGTGGTGACAGGCCCTAGACCTACATGGAGCCGACTACACAGGGAGTGTGGATGGGCTGGAATCAGCTTGCATCAGTTCAAATCCTTGTATATTTTCTCTAGCCAGCTCTGTTATTTGGACAAATTAACTTCCTTAACAAAAATTTGGTGCCAGGCAGTGGTGGTGCACACCCTTAATCCCAGCACTTGGGAGGCAGAGGCAGGTGGATTTCTGAGTTCGAGGCCAGCCTGGTCTACAGAGTGAGTTCCAGGACAGCCAGGGCTACACAGAAAAACCCTGTCTCGAAAAAAAAAAACAAAACAAAAAACCAAAAACAAAAATTTTGGATGGAATATTTGATAGAATATTATCCAGGTGTAAGTGGGAAAAAATTCCAAGACAGGATAAAACACACATGACTATTGAAGACATTCTAAATGAAATAAAGCAGTCATAGAAGACACAGACTGTATGACTGTATTTCTATCAAGTGGCCAAATTCATACTGACAGAAAGCCCAACAGTTGCTAGAGGCCAGCGAGTGAAGGAAACCGGGGGTCACTATTTAAGGGGTACAGTTTCAGTTTACAGGGGTCCAGTTTACAACAGGAAATGTAATAGATGTGGGTGATACCTGTACAACAATGTGAATGTAGTTGATACCCATGAACCACACTCTTGAAAGCGAATTATTTTAAATGGCAAGTTTTGCTCTCTGTATTTTATCATAATTTAAAAAAATACTGCAGATAGCCTGGTACATAGCAATAGTGTGAACACATAAGTGTTGTAATGTAAAGAGTGCTTGTAATGTAAAGAACATTCCTCCCTAAACAGCCCCAAGGGTGAAACGTTGGCCGCTGTGTGCTTACGGCAGATTAAATGGGGCTTGAAAGTTATTACTTGCTGCCTAATATTTTTAAATGTTGCTTTGATTACATTAAACTTCTGTTCAGCAACGTAAGAGTGCCACATATCTCTGCGGCAGCACTTAGATGCTGCTTTGGGTTATGTTTCTTATTTGCAGGCTGATACAACTGCAGTTTTAGCTTCGATCCAGTGCTGAGGACATCCCTAAATTCTCTTTGCTGCTGCTGCTGCCGCTGCTGCTACTCTATTGCTCCCAAGCAGCAAACTTAGGACCTCTCACATGCGAGCCCCTCTTCTGTGTTCTCTGCATCCTTTACATATGCTGATTCTTCAGATGGGTTAGAGCAGACACTATCTATTAAGACCCATTTTGTAGGAGAAAAACAGGCTAACTCCTCCTTCTTGTATTCCTCCTCCTCCTCTTCCTCCTCCTCCTCCTCTTCCTCCTCTTCTTCTTCCTCCTCCACCTGCTGCTCCTCCTTTTCCTCTTCCTTCTCTTTCTCATCCTCCTCTTTCTCCTCCCTTTCACTCCCACGGTGTCTGTTATTTGAATGCAATCCAGACTGCCTTAATAAGTGTTATCATTCTAGCTATTCATGTCTTAACTTCCACATCCAGCTTCTGGAGACGGCGATTAGTTCTTTAGAATTCCCTTAAGGCCAGTTTAGTGTTGCATTGAGTAGCAACTTACTAAAAAGCCTTTAATGATGCTGATGCAGGAAATACAATTATCATGACTGGTCCACACCGCTGTGATTCGGACTAGAGGCAAAACAACCCATGTATCATTTTCTTTCTTTCTTGTTAAAAAAGACGCAGTTTTAGGTCAATTCAGGACATAAGGTTTCCTAGTCTGCAGAAAAACAAAAAAGATCAAAGCTGGTCACAACACTGATCTGCTGGTGGGCCTGTGTTCAAGGTAGATGTCTTTTACTGATAAAATTCTGAGAAACAGAAACAGGCAAACGTGTTTATAGAGCAACCAGAGATGAGGCAGTGGGTTTTTCAAGAATATCTTAGAAAACATAGCAGGTCATTTCAGGTCTGCAAACAGTGCCTGGCGCACGAATGTTTCATCTCTGCATGGGTGCTGGAAAACTCAGGTCTGTAAACCTTTCTCAGTGACACAGAGACACACTTTCAACCCTAGCTCAATGGCTGGTCCCCTGGGAGCTGTATAAAGCAGGGCAGAAGCTCACCAGGAAGGTGGTTCTGCTCAGGGGACTGGAAACGGGCAGCTAGAGCTGCTGCACACCAGTGTATCCTCAACAGTGACAGTTGTGAGTGGCTGTGTTCTCACCGTTGGCTTCTATTCTTTGAGTATTTTTAATATCACCTCTTGGAAGAGAGAACAGCATTCACATCTCTATGAAGTAGGAAGACAAAGCACCAATGGGTGTACAACAGAGGCTAGGAAGGAAGCACAGGGAAGGACCAAAAAACTAGAGGAATTCAAAGCTATGATCTAGGCCAATGAACCATAGAAACCCATTAAGCAGGTAAATGTGACAGGTAGATTTACATATTGGAAAGATGAGAGAGACCATTGTAACAGATTCTTACTGGGGACCAGACGAGAGATGAAGACTTGAACCAAGAACTTTGTGATACCAATGGATATAAAGAAATGAAAAATGATGTTTTGGGATAAAGCTGGTTTAAGATTGGATAGAGCAAATGGGGGTAATAGTGTCAAGATGAGTGAACACATACAATATGTACATTCTTTTTCTCTCTCAATCTCTGTGTATGACTTGCATGTGTGCATGTGTAGGTGCGTATAACCAAACCAAAGACCTTGTGTGTACTAGGCAAGTGCACTACTACTAAGCCAGAACTCTAGCCCTCATCCTTTAAGGTGTATGTGTGCATATTTGTGTGTGTGTGTGAGTGTGTGTGTGTGTGTGTGTGTGTGTCCAGCACATGCATGTGGAAGCCAGAGGGCAACCTCCGCTCTCATTCCCTAGTTGTTGTTCCTTGTTTCTGTTTGTTTCCTTACTTGAGGAAGGGTCTCATGCTGGCTGGAGCTCCCAAGGAATCTAGGCTGCTTGGCTAGTGAGGACCAGGCATCCTCCTGTCTTCCCTTCTTCAGCACTAGGATTACAACCGGGTATCACCACACCCAACTTTTTAAAACGGAGGCCCAAGGCTCTAAACTCAGGTCAGATGTTCATGCCTTAAGGCTAATACTTTACTGACAGCAATCTCCTCAGTGCCAAGCCCTGGATATTTTGAGACAAGATCTCCATCCTCTGGTCTTTGCCTCCAGATCATAGGGATTAAAGGCAAGTACCACCTCACCCAGCTGAAATGAGAGTAGTCTACTTAGTGGTATGTTCCAAGACTACATTGATCTTTTATGTTTATTTTCACTGTCTCAAGATGCAGATAATGTGTTGTGGCTGACCATACATAAGATGCACTATAAGAATGGTTGAATGGGTGGTTGCTGGCAACGCTTGGATAGCACAGTTACCACATCTGCCCACATGTTGGGTCAGAAAGTCTAGACTAAAATAACAGTTCATTTAGCATTGCCTGGGTCCAGCTTTCTGTGGCTGAAGGAAATACAGAAAAGTGTTCTGAATACTGACAGGGACTGTGGAAATAGCTCCCAGAGCCTTCGATAAGACCATCTCACAACCAATGTTCAGAGTATCATCTCTTCTTAGTTTAGGAAGCTGAGCCTTGGGTGTCCTTGGAGTTTGTACAGTTTCTTTGGGTCTTTCCCCAACCATCAGACAGTCAGGATGGGAGAAATTTGGTGTGAATCAGCAGCATCCTGAGCCTGAGAAACGCCAAAGAAAAGCCTTAGAGTTAGCCCCAGAAAAGCCTTAGAGTTAGCCCCAGAGTGGATAGGGATTGCCTTGCTGAAGCCTGGGTTCACAGAAAAGAAAAATGTTAAAGACTGTTTAACGTGGGTTGGAGAGATGGCTTAGTGGTTCAGAGCACTTAATGATCTTCCAGAGGACCCAGATTAGGTTCCTAGCACTCACATGATGGCTCACAATTCCAGAAAATCCAGTCCCCTCTTCTGGCTTCCAAAGGCACTGCATTCATATGGTATATAGACATCCGTGCAGGCAAAAAACCCATACACAAGTACAAAACAAAACAAAACAAAACAAAAAACCTAAACTATTTCATTTATTATTTATTCATCCTTTTTGAGACAGGGTCTTACACAGCTCCTGCTGGTCTTGAACTCCCTATGGAGCTGAGGTTGACCTTGAGGTCTTGTTCTGCCAGCCTCCACCTCCCACGTGTTAAGATTATAGGCATGGGCCAGCACACCCAGCTCTAGTTTAGTTTATAATACCATGTATTTACCCACACAACCTCTTCTTAAATAGTTCTTTAATGTTTTATGTCTAAGTGAAAGCAAAAAAAAATAATCCAAGAGGTAATTTGAAGCATTCAGACTGCTTCATCTGCATTTCTAGCTCTTCAATTTTCAAACGCAGGCTTTTATTTCAAGTGATATTTCTTTAAAGATGGAAGCAATTTCTTCTCTAAATGAGCTCCAAGACTCTGGTCTTTATAGTTTCAAAAGATAAACTTTGCTTTGGACCTGTAGAGAAATATTTAAATGTCATAACCTGAAAATAACCCTGGAGTTTCCCACACTCTAACAAAACCTTCACTTGCCAGATGAATGTGCACCAACATTTCCAGAGTCTCTGGGGAACGCAGTTGGGAACGCTAAATTCCAAAGAAAGAAAATGCTACGGGAAGATACACACACACTCAGAAAACAGGGCTTTGTACCAGTGAGTGCTCCACGCCACAAGGAAGGCTTCTAACACAGTAGTGTACACAGACATCACAAGGCAGAGACCAGCTATGACTTAGCTTTCATTTTATGAAGATATTTACAATAATGACAAGGCCAACAAAACATTAGCATGTCATGTTCAATCAAGGGAAGCCAGTTATTTCTAACATGAGTTTACTGAATAATAAAAGTTTATTTGTCTCTTTCTCCACCACCCATCCCCTTTATTCTCACTTTGCCAAAACCAGTGCCGGCCGAATTTCAACCAAACCATTCTTTATGCTCCTGATGTTATTAGTTCTTGGCTTCTCTCTTGTAGGACAATGTGACTTTGCTCTTTGCAAATGTTCCTCTCTGCTATTGTGTTGTAACCAGGTCATCTTGAATACTACTGTATGCAGATAATAAAAGGAAATTATAATCAAAACCCCAAGGAGATTTTACAATGAAATATAAGGTAATTATAAACTGTCTGGAAAAATAAACAGAGAAGAATAACCAAGAAAATGAGAGAAACAAAAAGAGTAATAATGGTCTCAACAGTTATCAAACTACAAAACTGACATATTAAAGAGTGTGGAGTAGCAGTGATATATAACAGACTGATGAACACATATAAGAATAATTTCAGATAAAGGTATATTTTGGAATAGTGGGAAAGGACAGAATAAATGGTGTCAGAAAAAAATGTGTCTGTTTGGGAAAAAACCATATATTTCTGCTTCTTACAAATTAAAAAAAAATGGAAAAAGCTTCATGTAAAATATAAAATAAACTAATGAAGGCCCCAAAGGGAAGTCAAAAATAGGAAACTGGTCAGAATTTTCCTAAGAGAGGCCTTCCAAAACAATACAACCCAATAAATAAAGCAAGACTTCGTTTTGGCTTAATTCATCTGCCAAAGCATGGATGCTCATGCAGTTTCTTCCTGTGATGGTAGTGAGGGTATTAGTAGGTAGAACTAACAGCGCTCGCTCGCTCGGGTGCTAGCAGGGATCCAGGGGGTTTTGCATCCATCTGCATCATGGCTGGCAGACAGCGCTCTGCTATTTGTTTTTATTTTGTAACAACTCAAATTACTCTGAGCCTGGTAGAATCCTGAGAGAAGAGCAGACATGAGCCATCAATACTTAATATTCAGGTGACGACAAGCCCTGCTTATTTGTAAAATATTTCCAAATTGGTAGTTTGATGAAGCTTCTTCCATCTCCCCAAATCCCAGCAGCGTTCGGATGTGACTGGAGAAAATGACTGGTGTCACTCAAAGCTCAGCAATGGAAGCATTCATAGTGAACTTCTCTGCTCTATCCCATCTTCACCATAGAGATGGAACAGTTTGCTTGGGAGAAAAATCAAAATACCTGAAATTCAGGGACAGTTATTAGTCAGGGACAGGCTAATGGCTTGTTGGCTTATTATCTCTTCCTTGGGCAAGCAAAGATCAAAAGCTGAGAGAGCCGAGGGAAGCAGAGGATGTCGTGATCCAGGTTCTTCAGTTAGGTTATGCTGTCTCTGTGGTATAAAAAGCCAGGTGGACTACTTCAGTTTATAATCCTTAATTCTACAGAAATACATAGCATCTGACAAAATGGGATTAAAAATAAATGTCTACCATCTTCCCTCCTTCTCTACAAACAGAGGGTATATAAGACCAACTGTAAATACCCAAGGCCATGTCATGTCAACTTGGTTTTTGTGTCTCTCTCCCCAGGTGGGGTTGTAGCTTGTCCATCACGTAAATCCTTCTGTTCTCATCTCTAACCCCAGCTACTGCTCCAGGAAGCCATTAGAGCCAGCCCGAACATGCAGCCTACTGTGGCCTGCCCCATCACACGCTTTGCCTTTTCCTTCTCCCCTGGGACTTTTGTAGCACCTATGTGGCTTTCACATGTGTGCCACACTGAAGAGAGGGGGCACTGATGTCTCTAAGCCACCCTAATCTCATTGTTGGGAGAGGCAGACATGGGTGAACTGCCCCCCTGGGTGGACATTTCTGATTTACATGTTGTCTAAGTCTCCTCAGAAGCTTGTGTGGGATCAGACACCTACATCCCTAAGCAACTTAGTCAACCATCATTGTACTATCCTTCCCACTGTCTTCCTCTCGCTCACCCACATTGCCAGGTGCACAGTGGTGTCTGCTTTGTCAGCCACTGGCTCAGTTAACCACTTTCTTTTAATACTGTGTGGTAGTTCCTGACACGTGTTTCCTATTTTAAAGTATCTTTATTTTGTTATCACAATGAAATTTTAAGAAGTGTTTTCACTGCTTCTACCTGGTGAGGAAACAGGGCTCAAAGAAATAAATAACTCCACTAGGGTCACAAGAAGTAGAAATCAGTAGGACCAGAACTCAGCAAAGGTCCTGGGAGAGGAGGTCAGTGCTGGCTCTGTTATAACACAGCTGTCTCCTATCAAAATATTTGCAGAGGGCTTTGATCTCGATGCCCAGCACTCTGGAAAATGCTGTTTCTTGCTTATCAGCTTGCTGCCACAGTACTTACAGCTGTTCCAAACACATCCACGCTTTTTCCAGCCTCACCTACATCACAGTACACACAGATGATGCTCTCTCTGTCTCTATCTCTCTGTCTCTGTGTCTCTCTGTCTCTGTCCATGTCTGTCCGTCTGCTTCTCTCTCTCTCTCTCTCTCTCTCTCTCTCTCTCTCTCTCTCT
>JANHMN010000001.1:34644359-34666361 GCA_030674055.1 Rhabdomys pumilio
TCTCTCTCTCTCTCTCTCTCTCTCTCTCTCTCTCTCTCTCTCTGTGTGTGTGTGTGTGTGTGTGTGTGCCAGGAACAGAGCAGTCATCAGAGGAAAGAATTTAGAAATATTTGAAATGACCCACAGACAACTCTCCAACTCTTGCTATTTAATATGAGTAAATATACACATGAGGCTAAAAAAAATGCTTGATCTAGCAAGAACCACACCCTCTAAGAAACTGACTTTCTCTCCCAAAAGTCATCAATTGTCAACAGCTCCTCCATTAGAGGGTGGGTCTCATGAGTCCCTTCCCACTCCATGCCAGAACGTTGACTGATCTTATGCAGATCTGGTGTAGGCAACGCAGCTGCTGGGAGTTCGTGACTTCACTGGTCCTCTCCTTTGCAGAAGACAATGTTTTCCTCCAGTTCTCGCCTATCTCTGGCTCTTAGAATCTTTCCACAAACTCTTGTGCAATGCATCCTAAGCCCGGAAGGAGGGGTGATAGAGACATCTCCTTCGTGGCTCAGTGCTCTAGACTGGTACTCTTTTGCACTTTGACCCCTTGTGAGTTTCTGTGTTGACCGTCATCCGCTGCACAAAGACACTCCTTTACACTAGTCTACGGGTTATAAAAATATCAATTTGGGGAGACAATCTGCATGAGGAGGGTACTGGGAAGAGAAGGGGCCTGATACTGGGATGTAAAGTGAATAAGTAAATAAGTTTAATAAAAATATTAATTTAGAAGGCAGTTTGATACTATCTCCCTTTAGCAGAATAGTAGTAATGGGTTCACTCTATCACCAGAGAAAATGATCTGACCCACAGACATAAACTGGTTAGGGGCCATGTTGGGCTGGGTTCAAGCCACAGCTTCAGAATCAACATCAAGACTCTGCCAGCATGCAAATTAAACACTCTTTTTAAAAATATTCCTTCTAGTAACTGACTGGTAACTTTAGTTTATAAGTAACTCTAGAGAGTTGGTTTATCTGTGGGTCATTTCAAATATTTCTAAATTCTTTCCTCTGATAACTGCTCTATTCCTTATATTGGGGCCTATGAGCCCCCCAACTATGTGTTCTTAGCTGGCTTACAGTTCCTCCAATAATGGATTGGGCCTGAAATCCAACTAGAAGTTGCCTCCTTCTTCTTCTTCTTCTCCTTCTCCTTCTCTTCTCCTTCTCCTTCTCCTCCTCCTCCTCCTCCCCCTCCCTCCCCCCCCTCTCCTTCTCTCTCTCCTTTTCCCCTCTCCCTCTCTCTCCTAAACTTAAAGCTGTTTAAAAAGGGGGAAGAGGAGGAGGGGGAGTGAGAGGGGGAGGGAGGGGGAAGGAGAGGGAGAGAGAGAGAGAGAGAGAGAGAGAGAGAGAGAGAGAGAGAGAGAATCACATAGAGATGCCCTACCACTCTTAAACACTTGCTTCATTCGCTTCTACAACCTCCTTCTCTCAAGATGATTCAACCTCAGCAGTATTTCCCAGGCTCCTTTGCTGGATGCTGTGCTCTTCAATGTTGTTGGAGGAAGCAGCAGCCAACATCTGAGGAGTGCACTTGGAGATATGGGCACGCATTTGGATCCACTGAACCCACGGTCCCATTATCTGTGGAACACTCACGTGGGAGTTTTCTTGGTTATACGTAGAGATAAACTTTCCCTTACTACGTCCCTTAGCCAAGTGTCCCTTCCCAGTAGCCACCCCACCCCACCCTGAGACTTGGACTTCTTTGCTGCCTTTTCTCCCTCTTCTGGATCTGTTTGTTACCCAATATTGTTTTTTACTCTTTGCTCTTTCAACAGTCCCTCTAAAACTCCTGTTAATAATTATATTTGGATGACAGTGCTAGTAGGAGAAAGATCACTAAAAATTACTAGAAGGAATATTTTTAAAATATTTTAGTGGCCAGCCCAGCATGGCCACTAAGCAGTTTATATCTGTGGACCAGACCACTTCTCTCTGGAGTCTGTCTCTGCATTCTTATGATAGAAATGATGGGAACTTACTTTGCATATTTTATCTTAATATACAATCTTGAAAGCCACATGTCTAGGAAGGTTTTTTAAAATATAATTTGAACTGTGGAGAGTGAATTCCAAGAAAATAGTCAACAGAACGTTGTCTAATGGGCATAATGGATATGCGGTATTACCTTTTCGTTTCTGTATTCATAGAAAGGAAGTTTTACCTTTCATTTAGGCCCCATGCCAAGACCCAGTCAAGGCATCCCTGCATTGTAATTGTTCGTGGACCAAAAATTATATTCTTTTTTAAAATTAATATTTATCTATCTATTTATTTATATCCCCCTCACATAGTCCCTCCCCCCTCCCCTTCTCCTCTGAGAAGGTGCCCCACCCCCCAGGATTTCCCCACCTTGGCACATCAAGTCTCTGCCAGATTAGGTGCATCCTCTCCCACTGAAGCCAGACAAGGCAGCCCTGTTGAAGAACCACAGTCAGATTACAGCTACAGGGAGAGGCTCTGCCCCAGTTGTTGGAGGACCCATGTGAAGACTGAGCTGCACATCTGAAGAATTACATTCTTAATCTAAAAATCTGCAGCCAAAGGAACTGAGCTGAAGTTCTTCTTCTGCCCATGCCAACTATCAATGGACATTCCACGCGGACTCCGTTTCAATCCTGAAACAGTCTTCAAATCCTCATCAGTCGCATCCCCACCAGCCTTCTCTGCGCTGGGAGCTGGAGTCTGGCTCAATCTCTCTCCCACTGAGTGTGCTCATTAGGGATTTCAGTGCATTCCTGGGCAAGAGAGGGAAAGTTTTGAAATACTCCAGGCAGGGATTTTCTTCTAGCTAAGATTTCAGGCAAGAGGCCGCTTTAATTCAATTTGTTCATGTAATGGTTCTGTGTCCCCCTCGTGCCACAGAAATACATACTTTGAGAGAACAAACAAATCAATGTGGAGATGAAACAAGACAAAAACCCCTCCACTCCTACCTCTTTTATGGTTTAAATTCCATGAGAAGCCATGCTAGTTTTTAAAGGTAGGAAATATTTTAAGTTACTCAGCTGATATTTTAACAGCTCTTGTCTAATCATTAACACACACACCTCCTTAAGCAGAACATTTGTGAGGGATGACTTCTTAATAGGACCCAAAACCAACCTTTTCCCCAAAAGCCTGTTAAAAATTACACACTTGGAATTCTGTCCCAGGCTGGCTCAGCTGCTGCTTTCTCTTTTAATTTCTCCTGGGTGTGAGGCGGGGTGGAAGAGGATAAATAGTCACATTACACTTAATTTGGGACATTTAATCTGGTGTCAGATTTGACTCCGTGCTGAAGGTAGGGTGACCAGCCAGTTCACCAGTTTTCCAGAGTTACAAGACTTTTCGGTGGGTGGGTGGGGCAAAAATGGTCTGAGCTGACCATCACCCTAGAAAGAAAACCCTCGACCAACTCTCACTGGTTGTGAAGAATCATAGGTCCACCAGCATGAAAGAATCTGCCCTAATACCACACAATAATGCTAATAATGACTGTAAGGTTGGGAGCAGTACCCCCGTGCCCTAAATCTTAGTCTAAGGACTCCCGGATTCACTGTCCTTGTTTGTAGTAGTGAAGCCCAGGAAGAAGTTGAGTTCGAGCCTGGCTTGTGTGCATTCGACTGCTTGACTGAATTCCCAGGTGAGCAGATCGGAATGAACAACCCAGGCGCATTCCTAACCAGTAACCATACCGGATCGTATGTTCTAAAGCTATGTACGAACGTTCTCTCTCTCCCCACACTCACAGCAGCGTTATTCACACTAGTTAAATTTGAAAAAACCCTTACATGCCCTTAGCAAGTCAATGGACAGGCAAATGTGGTACAGATATACAGAGCACAGTATTCAGCCATAGGAAGGAAGGGAAGTTTCGTATGTATTATCTCATTAGGTGAAGCAGCCTGAGGACATAACTAACTAAGAGAAGCCTTGGGGCAGGGGAAATGACTCAGGGAGTCAGGAGACTGCCACATAAGCATGAGGTCCTGAGTTCAGACTCCCAGGACCCACATAAAAGCAGGGTGCAGCAGTGTGTATCTGTAACCCCAGCAAGAGGGTGGCACAGGCAGGTTGACCTCTGGAGCTCATGGGCCAGCTAGTCTAACCAACGGGGAAGCTAGCTCTAGGTTCAGTGGGAGATCCTGTCTCAGAGCACAAAGTGATTGGGAAAGATCTCTGGCCTCCATCCACACTTGCACAAAGGAGAACACATGAACATAAACACACATACAACACACAGCGCACACGCATACACACACACACACACACACACACACACACATACACACACACTAAATGCAATAAAAAAAATCTCTTAGAAGCTGGCTAAGATGGTGATTGTTAAGTTGGAATACATTGGAATACATTATAATTTTTTAACAGAAAAATAATAGCCATAAACAGTTTATCTATTCCCTGGATCAGTGTTTCTGTCAAAAAGTCTGCAAGGCCTTTGTGGTCATTTATTTGCTTGGGATGTTTTGACAAGTCAAACTACATTCTTTAGATAAGGAATTTAGTTTGCTTTGATATTTAGTGACCTTTCATTAACTGAGCGCAGAGTTTCCAGATATACAACACCCCAGTACCTACTGAGAGCGCGCTCCCTGGCACAGGGTAAGTGCTTTGGTCTATACATATGCCTGTTCCCAACAAATACATAACAACAAGGACCAACATTTTGCTTTGGACATTTGTTTAGAAGTAGATCTCTTTTAAAGCTGACAGAGCTTAAGGTTTTTAAGACCCTGGAAAGGGACTTAGCCGTATGCTTGTGTTTGTTTGTTAACAAAGTCTTTTTTAATGCATTGCACTTATTTTGTGTGTGTGTGTGTGTGTGTGTGTGCACATGTGCATGTGTGCAAGCGTGTGTGCACACACGTGCTCATGCACGACAAGGTATGAAAATCAGAGGTAAGGAAATCAGAGGATAATTTTCAGGAGTTGGCGCTCTTTTTCCATCACATGGTTCCTAGAAATCAAACTCAGACTGTCAGTTTTGTTTACTGTGTCCTCACAGAGACATATATTCACATAAAACTTGTAAAAGTCAGATTTATCTTCTTTTTAATCAAAGAAGATGTCTAAAGACCTATAACTGCCTGGCCTCACTCACAAAGCTTGGACCAGGGTCTGCCTGCTGCGGCTCGGCTACTCGGGCACCTTGTGGATACCACACATCTATTTACTGTCTCTCAGATGAAGACAGTGGATGCATTAGCTGCTTGCTTTATTACTGTGACAAAAGGCAACCTGACGAGAAGCAGCTTAAGGAAGGAAGGATTCATTTTAACTCACAGTTGGAGGACACATATTGTGTCAAGGGAGCCAGTCACATCCAATCTGTGGTCAGAACGCTGAGGCAGGTGAAAGCTGCTACTCAGTTTCCTTTCTTTTTACTCTGCCAGGACCCTAGCGAGCTTGTAGAAGAGGACCATTCACATTTAGGGTACATCTTTCCAGCTCAATGATCAAACCCAGAAATATCCTCACAAACATGCCTAGAGGTATCCTGAGGTGATCCTGGATCTTGTTGAGTTGACAAGATTAATCATCACCCTAGGTAACTGGTCACAGCTACTCCAGGAGAGGACGGGGAAGGATTTAACAGCTCTACAAACCCATGGGACTGGCCAAACCTAACTCCACTGCAGGCCAAATTAGGTATGGGCTTGGTCAGCATGGTCATCTCACCTGATGCAAGCACAGTGACGACTATGAGATCTTTGAACATGATTGTTTGTTTCAAATGATTTGAGGGAATAAAAACCAGTCAGGCTGAAGAGGGGAGAGACAGGAATGGAGATGTCATTCCACACTCCGGAAAGGTCTCCTCACTCCCTTCCAGGCTGAGAGCTTTGTCTTGGGAAGTTCCACTCTGCTTTTATCTTTTACTTATATCTAGGACTTCTAGACTGGGGTCCGCATGTCTGTTCTGAAGGCTCTAAGTCAAAGGACAGAAAGGAATCTTTCCTGTAAACACCCTCGGGGCCCCTCCCGGAAAAGGTGAGCAGCAGGCACTACTTCCTCTCTTTATTCTGAGGCTTGGAGGTTTTTTTTTCTAGGCCAATAGGAAGAGGGAACTGGAAATGTCACCGGATTGAAAACATCCTCCGGTGGAGGCTCTACTCTGGCTTAGAAAACTCATCCATATACTTCACAGCTCAGCCAAGAAGACATTGAGGATGGGAATGCTTGGGTCCACCCGTCCGGAAATGCTGATGGTGGACAGATGGACACACACACACACACACACACACACACACACACACACACACACACCCCTTCTCAATGCTGCAGCTTCAACCCAAAGGCAACCTCCACCCTGCTTCAGCTCCTTGTATCCTCCCACAGAGTTTTTAGCTTTTGATTTTCTCTGTTTCTAACTGGCAAACAATTATCACCCAGCTGGCCAAACCCCAGGGTCAGTTCTCCCTCCCGTCCCATGAATCATCAAATGCCACAGATTTTCCTTCCTGTTAGTGTCCAGAGTCATTTGCTGGTTTCCATTTGCTTTGTTGATACTTTGTTTTAGGCACTTCTCATTTTAGGTCTGAGATGTTGCAATTGCCTCCTGGCTGAGATCCTGGACTTCAGAAATGCTCTCTCCTAAAGGTGGATTTGCCATTTAACGGAGCAATGGTAAGCTCCAGGCTTGCGTAGAGACGTGTTGCTAATGATTGTACTTAATTTTATATTTGCAACTTTACATTTTTCAGTCTGCTCCAAACCCTCTCTCCTCTGTACTCAGTTACCAGGGTAATCGACAAGGAAAAAAAAAAAAGACTTTATCTTTTGAGGGCAGTCTGGGTTTACCAAAACAGAAAAGAAAATGCAGGCTTTCTGTGTGGGTCCTATCCCACCACCTCCTAAAACCTTCACACTATTGACACTTCATCCTGGAGGTGTACATTTCTTTGTTAAGCTTATTAACCTATTGTGAGCAATGTGTCATTATCAACATAAGTTCATCATTTAGATAAAGATGAATTTGGGGGATTAAAGTGGCAGGGGTTGTAATAGTACATTATATTTGTGTGAAAATTGCCTTATGTCATGTAAGTTAAAAATATTTTAAAACACTACTCCTTGAAAAAGTATTGCTACATTGTATCACTTTCTACTTTAAAACTTGCCCCTGGTTAGTCCTGGTGGTTGTGGCTCATGCCTTTAGTCTCAGCACTCGGGAGGCAGAGACAGGCTTGTCTCTGTGATTTGGAGGCTAGCCTGGTCTAAAGAGTGAGGTCTGGGACAGCCAGGGTTACACAGAAAAGCCCTGTCTCAACAAAAAACCCCTTCCAGCTGCTTATTAAAGTATTGCGCCAACCTCAATGTCTACTTTAGACCGCCACTGCCCTCCTTGAGTGAGGAGAGCCACAGAAGGAGTTAGCTGCTGACTCCCCAGCCGGGCGGTCCTGACTGCCACTTTTACATCTTTTCCCACCATCTCCACATACACTGTGAATCTGTGCAACAACAACAACAATGACAACGACAACAACAACAACAAAAGCCAAGACCTAATATGGATGTGCATCTGTTCCTGGTCCGACCTTATAAATCTTACCCAGTTTATGCCACCTGGCCAGCCTGCCCCTCCTGGCTATAATTCTGCCTGGCTCACAACAGCTGCTTCTTGGAGGGAAAGGGAGTATTAACTGAACCAGTCGTACTTAAAAAAAAAAATTATAAAATCTAATATACGGTTGTCAATTTTGTACTTTTACAAATAAAAACTTTTTTTTTAAAAAATGCTGTTCTCATGATGATGCTATTAAAGAAAAATAATTTTTATCTCTCAACCTGAAAAGTATCATCTCAGAATGATGGCCACTTGTTTAACTGTAGCACGGTTAGCTTTGGAAAATTGACTCTATTTCCAGGAGTCTCAGGTAATGAAAACTGCTCAGACAGAGAGGGCGCATTTGGGGGTTGGCTTGGCAGCACTTTCTTCTTTTCACCACCTGCTTACTCCTTAAGCACAAGAGCCTGGGGGCACATTTTGCACTGTCAAGTCTTTATTTAACTTCTTGTGCACACATGTCATTTCCTCAACTACAAGGTAAGCTTTATAAGAAGCCGGTAAAAGGACGGCACCTTTAACTCTCCAGGGAGGCCCAGCAGATAGAAAACGTTCCAGAAGTATTTGCTGAATGAATGAATCAGCCCAGAGAAGGCTTGCTAAGCCTGTGGTTACCCATAAATCCCGTCTTAATGGAGTATGAGCGCCCGTCCTGGGGCAATTTCTTTCAACAGATTGCTCCAAAAAGAGTTAACCGGTACAAATTGCCTTGCTTTTGAGTGAAACCAGAAAAATAATAATAATAATAATAAATCCCATATGAAAAGTAAACAGCTTCTCCCTCCAGGCAGTTACAAGCCTCAGCAAAGAGAGCCGAGAGACAAACACACCTTTTGTAGCTTGTCATTTAGCTGATCCCAGGTATTTTAGGGCTTTGTTGATAGTCATGTGCATAGTGTGTGCCTCTGGCTTAACTTGATAGAATACTTGGCTTTCACTCCTCGGCTCCCACCCATGTACCTCCATAGTACCCACTTGTCTGCTTCCCTCCACCTGTGTGATTTAAAAAAAAAAAAAAAAAAAAAAAAAAAAGAAGGAAGAAAGGCAAAAGAGGAAGGGCAGGTGGAGGCTGGCGGGCACATCTTCTCCTTGGCCAAGTCTTGGTCTTGGATCTGGAGTTGTTACAGAGCTGCCTTGAAGAGTGTGACTTTGGATTTAGAACATTGCTTTGCTTTCACTCAGCATCCACAGTAAGCTCCCAAAAATATAGATTAGGTGACACCACACGGTGTGTAAAACATCCGTTAACTTTCAAGACAACCTCACTTAATTGCTGTTGATTGAAAACCTACTGCGTGTTGGACCCTGCTATTGTTCATGTTGGGGGTATATTAGAAAACAGACCAAAAAAAAAAAAAAAAACCCTATTTTTTTTCTTTCTTCTTGAACAACTTATGCACTCAAACAACTAAACTAAATATAATAAAGAGCAAATTACTACTATAATAGAAGGAGACCAGTTGGACAAAGGAAATGTGACAGTCCAGCTAGAATGCCTGGTGTAAGCCTCCCTAAAGCTAAGACTTGGAGGAGGTGGCGAGCGTGCCCATGGGGCTCTGTGGAGAAGGAAGTGCCTTGCTGGAGCTTGAGTTCAGCTATGTCCTTTGTCAGCTTTCACATGCATGCCCTCCTGACTGGTCCCCAGCTACCCCTGCCATCTCTGTCCCCCTTGAAGCTTCACACAAACCACCATCAAGGCAGTAGCCTCTTTTTCCTGGCTTTGACCAACAGCATCCATCTATCTCTTGGGAGACCATATAAATGTCACCTCACTGGGTGGGCGCTCTTTGTCCCCTATCGTAACTTACAAAACCTCCCACAGTTATTTTCGTCACCCTCCCTGTAGATACTCAATTAACACTGTTTGAACCAATGGAGCTAAAGGTTCAAGTAGGATGCTCTTTTTGAGGACAGAGTCTTCAAAGCTCCGTGAGTGAAGGCAGTGGGGTTTGCGTGTGAGTTGGTTAGAATACCTGTCCAACAAACCCCAGGGATCCTCCTCCCATCTCTGCCTCTCAGCACTGGGATTACTGTCCCAGGCTTCAGTGCCTGGCTATTTATGTGGGTGCTGGAGTCGTGAACTCAGATCCAACTGAATCATCTTCCCAGTCCCACTCCTCTTGTGGTTTTTGAGACAGGCTCTCATTATATAGCCCTGGCTAGCCTAGAACTTTCTATGTAGACCAGGCAGTCTTCACATGTGCAGGGATCCTCTTGTCTCTTGAGTGCCAGAATTATGCTACACCTGGTTTGTATAAAATTTACAATAAATTAATTGTATGATTTTGCTTACTTATCTGTTTGTTATAAGTGCCCAAGTCATCAACCTACTCATAGTCTTCTCCTTGCCACATGTGTGGTATATCTTACTGCTATTTGGTTAGAAAATGCCATACAAATGATTTCGTTAATGTAAGGATTCCATTTAATCCCTGTCTAGTTTCAAAGTGCACATTATAGGTGTCCTATTAAAAACAAACAACATAACTGATGCAAAATAACTTAGTTGGAGCAAAGAAAAATAAGAGCAAGCCAGAAATTCCAACCACAAAAACACAGTGGTTACTGACTGAAGCCACAGACTTGGCTCATAAGAAGAGAGTGGACCAGTTATAGGATCCACAGTCTTTTGTAAGATACACACCAGGGGCCCAGGAGCCTTGAGAGTCCAAAATAATTTTCTCAGGCAGCCTCAAAAGGAACATTTGGTGTTACTGGAAATTTTGGGACATTTTTTTTTTTTTTTTTTTTGGCAGCCAGATGATACCAGGGAAATTGGTATCTAAGCCTCTTGGGGTTATTAGTTCATTAATAAAAAGAATTTAAGAATGGACTCAAACAGAGGTGCACTATCATTGGCTTTTAAAAGTAAAACCCCAGGACAGGCAAGCTGTAAATCTCAGCAGCTCCCTAAAGGAGGAGAGTGGAGAGAGAGAGAGAGAGAGAGAGATACAGAGGGAGAGAGAAGAGAAAGAGACAGACAGAGAGAGGGGGGGAGGGAGAAGAGAAAGAGACACAGAGAGAGACAGAGAGAGACACAGAGAGAGAGGTTTATGTTAACTGGCCCGAAGGCTAGCCACATGGCAGCAGACAAGTGGCAACATGGCAGGGAGGGAGGCTTTAGGGAAAGAGTAAAAGAAGCTCAAAATTCCAGAAAAAAAAAAAAGCATACTTAGGTTCTGGCCTGTCTCCAAAGAGATTCAGAAAAGAGAACCTCAGGAAGCTCATGTAGACTGTACTAAGGGGTGGGGACTCTAGGAAGGAAAAGTATACTATCTCACTAAAGGAATAATTATTCCACCTATATCCTTAGCATAGCTTACAGTGATCCTGCCTTTCTAGGAGTGGGCCTATCTTCCTGACTGAAATGTTAGGCTGGGGATTTCAACCTCTTGACAAGAAGAAACTAGTTTTCCCTTAATGGGCATTTACTGTTGCTGGGTTGCTAGTGTCAAAAATAACATTTAAGTCCGTGAGTTTCCACTCGGTGTTTGCTATGTGTAAAACCAAGGAGCCTCAAGTTAGCACTGATTGTCTAACTAAAAGCTTCTACAACTGAGTTCTTCTGAGGTTGGACAAAATGATGTGCCTTAAGCATGCTAGTTTTTTAACTATCTGACTTGATTCAGAATAAGATTTAAAATACCTGAAAGAATTGAATGGCCGGGGCCAGTCAGATGGCTCAGTGGGTAAAGAGGCTTGCTGGCAAGCCAGGTAATCTGAGTTTGATTCTCTGGAACTCACACCATAGAAGGAGAGAAGCAGTTCCCACAAGTTGTTCTCTGACTTCCGAAAGCATGTCACAACATGCGCACACACAAATAAAAAGAAAGTAAGAAAATACATGTATGGTTAAAAAACATAGGACTCCCTACATTCCTCTCTAAATGTATCTCCTATCGAGCTCAGGGATGAAGTTTGTTGGCAGCCACATGTCGAAACTCTGTGTTGCTGATTAGACGCAGGGTTGAATGTAAGAGCTCGGTATCCACTTGTAAAAACCAAGGTTCCAAACAAGCCAGATGCCTGCCTGAACCCATCCTTGGAAAGATACAGACCTTGGTGTACCCATGGGAAAGGGCTAGGTTATCATCCTTAAATAGTCCTCCTTTGCTCTCATACGACAACAAACAATCAACAAATGGGTCAGTGGAGTACAGCCGCAGTCTGTGACATCAGTGACAGCCCTCCCATCACCAACGTACTGTAAATTCCCCAGATATAAGCTTAATGTTTTCCTATTAGTCTCTTGTTTTTATCGTTGTATGCCTCCCCAACCTGTAAAGCAGATAGCTGAGAACTGACCGTTGAAACCAAAGTCAAAAGCTAAATGGTGTGACTGAGTGGTACCCATTTACCATGCCCAAGGCTCTGGGTTCTAGTCTCCACCACGAAAGAAAACAACTAAACTTCAGCCTGGAGAGAAGCCATTTTGGACTTATGGCTGGGGCAGTGAGCTACTGATCTGGAATCTAATCGGGCTCCCTCTCTGTCCAGACACTGTCACCAGCAGGATGATAATAAGTACATATATGCATGACTGTACCGCGTAATCACACATGTGGATGCCTGAGGTGAACCCTGGGTGTCATTTCTCAGCCACTGTGTTCACTGAGACAAGATCTCAATGGGTCTAGAGCTTTCTCATCATGTTGGGCTGCTGATGAGCAAAGCCCCGGAACACCGCTGTCTCTGCACTCTTAGCACGGGGATAACAAGTGTATATCTGCCACACCTTGCTATTTCCCACAGCTTCCAAAATTTAGATTAGGGTCCGCATGTCATGTAGTAAGTGCTTCACTGTGACTAAGCTCTCTCCCCAGCCCTTGTCTTGGATGTTTAGAAACCCTGTGCAGTTAGTTGGTGAGCTGTCAAAATGAGTTGTACTTACGGAATGTATTATACGGGGAGAGAAAATATTTTCAGCACGACTTGCAGTTTTTAGACCGGACAGTGCATTACAATTCCTACCCAGCAATCTCATTGTTTTCGGTGTTACTAAAGCATTACTCATGTGGCACCAATGGGAAGAAAAATGGTGATGATTTTTCTCCCCCTATCGTGTTTTATGTGTGTGAATGTTTAAAACTTGTTTGGGATGAATGCTCTGAACAATTCAGCATCTGGTGTACAAATATTTTTGTAGACACGAGTCCAAATACCACAAAATCACAGCCACAGCCCAGGATATGTGAATCATTTTCTTAGGCAGATTTTTTAATAAATATGATTATTTTTGAGCGATGAGACTCTCCGCAGAGACATCAAGATTAACCTCAAAAAGAAATCTTTCAGCTATGACCCATATTTTTTTTTAAAAAAACAAAAAACGGAAAGGAGAAGTCATTTTGGAAATTTGAAGGGAAAAAATAACTTTTTGGTTTGGTTTTGTTTCTTTTTTTCTTTTTTTAATTGTTGTTGCCGTGCTAAGCATTGTACAAAGGAAAATCAAAGTTGACACCGGCAGGGACATTCCTACAGTGAGTGGTTGGTGGGAGATAAGGCTTGGCTGAGCTGTGCCAGGGTCGGGTTTCAGTTCTGTCAGGTGTAATCAGAGCCTGGGTCTTAAAACAAAAGCTGCCAGTCCACTTCATCAGAAGACACTCTAGGCCCTGTACCCTACACTAAAAGGGAAAAGAAGCATCAATCCCACGGGGGAAAGTGAACCACATCTCATCCGTGGGTTTGCACCACACCGTGTCATCGACTAATGCTCCACATTTAATATAAAACCCCCCATTTCCGGTCTTCCGTCTATGGAAAGAGTTTGCTTGTTTTAAATGCTGTGGTTGTAGAAATTAAGCTTCTCTTTGTAATCCAAGGCAAAGGCAATTGTTGAGTCCATGCGCTGTGGTGGGTGTCTTAGGTCACCCCTGGGCTATAGGACGATGGGGTGAGGGGGCGGTTGGTGGTGGGGAGCACACTTTTTTTTCCCTCTGAAAAGAGGCTTGCACAAAATGTCACTTGGAAAATTGCTCTTCTGGATGGATGTGCTACATAGAGTAAATTAGAATTTTCATTTGGAAGAAATATATAAATAAAACGTAAAGCGAACCAAAGACTGTTTGGGAGGATTGCTGAGGTGAGCCGTGGACACCTTGGAGCTTCTAACCTTACTGGTGGGTCTAATTGGGATGTCCATTAAAATCACAGAACCCAGGCTAGCCATAATTCCTTACTGCTAAGACTGGGTTTGGGTGCAGCCGCAGAGGAAAATAGGATTCCCATTTTGGTGACAGGCAAACCAAGGGAGAGTAGAAATGAAACCGACCTGCTGGGTCAGAAATTGCTGAGGAAGTGTTCCGGAGGAAATTAAAAGCCTGCAGTGTGGGGGGAAAAAACAATTAGCTGTGACAGAGGAGCAGGAAGGAATACAGAATGAATGACAATCAGAGGAAACCCGCCCAGGCTCAGAGGAATCGCTAAAAGTCACTGAGAAATGATGGCTTTTCTTGGATTCTGTCTTTGGGTTGCTGGAGCTAATAGTTTAACCCCTTTATCTGCCAAAGTCTCATTTTCAAGCTGATAGCTTTATTCATGGCGTTGATTGCTCCATGATTGATATGAATACCAGAATGTCTGCATAGTCATTGTGAAAACAAAAGAATTGTCCCCTCTCCACATTCAGCCTGAAAAACACACATGTAACGTTGGATTGGGTGGGAAAATATTTATGCCAACTTACGCAAGAAGCACAGGTATTAGCATTAGATAAAAAATATTAAGAAAACAAGATGACTGTAAGGCATTTGAAAGTTATTTTGATGAGTATCAAGATTATTTTAGATATCACATAACCAAAGATAATGATGAGGTTGGAAGTGGGAGGGGAAAGTAGGGTTGTTTCATAAAAAGAAAAATTTGAATTTTTTAAGACTCATTGTGTTTATTACTATACATGATTTTTTGGCATACAGGAAAAGATTGAACATCAAATGAAATTTTAGGGTTTGTTTGTTTTTTTTCTGTTTGCTTGTTTTGTTTGTTTGTTTGTTTGTTTGTTTTTTCTTACAGCTTGGTACTTAATCAGAAGAAATCTAGGAAACTCCAGGCTTTAATCAGCCAAGATGCTAAGGCATGGAGGGAAAGACAAGGTTGAGTCACTCACAGCTTAGTCATTTAAAAGAATCGGGGAGAGGAGATGATTACAAAGCAGAATGATTATAAAGCTAAATAGGATTAGAAGACCAGATACTACTACAAAGGACTGACTTAGGGACGAAGTGGATAGTAGGCAATCTCAGGACTCTTAAGAGTCCAATTCTGGACTCTTAAAGGAATTGACTGCCCCAAACTAATAAAGGAAGAAGTGTCGCACACAGAGAATGAGCTAAAGGTACCCTAGGAAAAACAGATGCTTCCGATTTCTAAAGCCAGAAGGCTTAGAAAAGAAGAAAGGGGGTGGGGGTGGGGCTGTGTGTTTGGAACAATAGCAAGAGGGTGTAAAAGTGAGCCAGACAATCTAAAGTAGACAGTGATGGAAAAAAGGGCTTCCAGACAGACAACCCAAAGAGATTCCTGGAATACCTTAAGGTGACAGTGTATGAGGGGCGGCACTGGGAAATCGACCAGTTAAAGGAGATTTAATTTTAGTGAATTTTAGCATGTTTTCTTTCTTGGGGGCGTGGGCAAGCACAGGTGTCTAAAATGGTAACCGTATGCTAACAGTGATAAATCAAGGGCCATTAGGATTTCCCCTCAAATAAATTAAGACGACTTAAAGAGGAGCCAAGTCCTTAGTGGGGTGAAAAAGGCTGTCCAGTCTTGCCTGCCTGGAGGGCTCTTTGTGAAGACAGAGATGCCCTGGCAAATCAGAACAAAGTCATCTGGTCAGTTGCAAGAACTGACCAAGAGAAAGCAGAAAATGGTGAGCCTTTCCCTTGTCACTCAGAAGCAATGAAAAAAGAGTTAAACGTTAGATAAGTAAGATGAAATAGAAAAAAAAAAACCACATAGAAATACATTCGGCCACTAGACAAAGCAACCTCATTGTAGGAAAAGTGTCTTTTTGATTAAAATCCTCATAATCCAATATTTTAGACTTTGGGCACTTTAATAAAATTTCTACCATAGGCGTTTAGTGACACTTATTTATTGGCATCATTATCATACTCTACAGGAGATACCTTGGTCCCCTAGATAAGGAAGAATTGGGAACAGGTTGTATTGCCCATTCTTCTTGTGGCTATAACATGTTTAAGGAGCACACATCAATGTAGATACAAAGGTGCCCACAAGCTAACAATAAGAAAGCTGACAGTAGCTGGGTATGGTGACACTTCCCTTTAGTCCCAGCATTCAGGAGGCAGAGGCAGGCAGATCCTGAGTTTAAGGCCAGCCTGGTCTACCGATAGCCAGTTCCAGGATAGCCAGGGAGGGCTACACAGTGAAATTCTCTCTTGAAAAAAACAGAGGAGAGAGGAGAGGAAAGGAGGGGGGAGGGGAGGAGAGGAGAGGGGGATGGGGAAGGGAGGAGAGGAGGGAGGAGAGAGCTGTCTGATAGTTGTTCCACATATGCACGCACCCAGCATGCACAAACAATTCTCCCTCTCTGAAAAGTCATCACAGGAAAGATGCACAAGATCCTTGAATGTCCATTTGCACAGCTTCTTGCGTAAATCATATTTGGTGTGTGTGAGTGTGTGTGTGTGTATACAGGGGCTAGTGTGAATGTGGAGCCCCTATCCCCCCACATTAGGACATTAATGGAACCAGGTGAAGCTCAAAAAATGAAACAAAACGACTCTAGACTGCAGCCCAAGTAGTCTCAGCCTTCATTTTCTTTCAACTTGCTCAACCCAGCAAGGGCTGGACCGGTATGGATTAGAACCATGGTGGAGACCTTTGCAAAGAGGCTGTGCCCCCTATACATCTTTTCTACAGCTGCCTTTGGTCTGCAGCTTTGATGCTGGGGCTCTCTCATTTTAAGTTTAATTTTCTTTTAATAATTATTTTTATTTTTTAAAGTATATTTATGTTTTGCCTACATGTAGGTCTGTGTACCATGTACATGTTTGATGCCTGCAAAGGCATGGAGAGGGTGTCAGATACCCTGGAACTAGAGATACAGACAGTTGTGAGTCACCATGTAGGGGCTGGGAATCGAACCCGGGTCCTCCAGAAGAGTAGCCAGTGTTCTTTAATCACTTGAGCTATCTCTCTAGCCGCCCTTCCCATTCTAAACATGATATAGTTCTCTGGGTTTAAAAAAGAAAAAAGCAGAGTGTTTGACTAGAAGGACTAATCTGGACTGAGAGGCATCAGAGGGTCACCACCTTATGATTGTTGCCAAGAAGGAAATTGAAACTCAAGACGAGAAGAAGGTTAAGTGGAGGTTGTGGAGGAGGGGAGCCATAACCTCAGAAGAGACCTGTTAAATCATCTTTGCTTTCCCAGCTGCTGGGCCCTAAAGAATGTCAGCAATTCTCCTCCCACGCAACCACTCTGTAATAATTAGCTTTACTGCTCTTTTTTTTTCACCAGCTATTACCTTAATTATTTTAATTAGATTGTCCATGCACTCAAGTTGTTTACAAGCACTTTTCTTTTTATGGCATATCAATAAACAGAAGAGGGAACCTACCATCTTAGAAGAAGCCTGGCCGTTTTCACTACATGGGACATGGACCCAAGCCTGGAATCTTATTTTCCACACTACTCTGAAAACTGCCCATCATCCCAGAACCACTTTCCCAAGGAGAGTGAGAAGCTCCTTGTGTCCAAGTCCCTTCTGTGGTCACTGCCAGGGAGTGATTCCTGGTTTTGGTATGGTCCTCTGACAAACTCTTTGCAGTGTAAACAGTTAAGGTTACGGATGGTTAGCTGGGTTAGTTCCCAGGTGTGACTACGATTCCTCATACCTGGCATTTCTTCACTTACCTAGTTGGTTCCTTGTTTGTCGATTTACTAGTTGAGTGACCTTAAAACGTTTTCACTTCTCAGATTCTCCATTTATCTATCTGTCAAATAAAGGTAAAAGGCACAAACCCGCAGAGTTATTTGAGAATTACATGTGTCACGGGCTTCGTCTTCTCTCTGCTAGCTTTCTTTTCTCTTCCCCTTCCCCCTAGATTTCTTAGCAAATTTGGATGATGCAAAAATGGGCTCTATGGGACTTCAAACTCATTCTTAAATGTATTCTTTCCGTAAATACGAATGTGAAGGCTGGGGGTGTTGATCGGTGGGGAGGGTGCTTGCCTGCCTGCCATGCGTGAAACTCCCCAGTTGACAGGAACTGGTCATGGTGGCTTATACCTCTAATCCTGGAACTCACGAGGAAGCAGAGAATGAGAAGCTCAAGGTCCTTCTTGGCTACATAGTGATCCAGGACACGCAGAGAGATAGATATCAATACACGGATACATAAATATGTACCAACAAATGTGACCTAGTGCAGGTTGAAAAAAAATCCGAGGAATTTTTACTATTTGAATGGATGTAGTGGAATACTTGAAAGACTATGAATTCCTTTCTGTTGTCCCCCACCCCCGTTTTGTGTGCGCACGCACATGTGTGTAGTGTAGTAGTGTCTAAGAGGAGGTTTCCCTGTACTGCCCAGGCTAGGCCTTAATTCTAATTTTCTTTTCCCAAATGACTGGATGAGGTCACAAGCACCATACCTGGTTTCATTATTCCTGCATATTTGGTGCTTTGAGTGGCGCTGAGCCCAAACTTCCCTGACGGAGGTTTGAGTGTGCACTGCAGGTGTGCAGGCTTCTGGGGCTCCTACCGCCAGCTCATTGCATTAGCCTCAAAGTAGGAAATGACAGGACTCAAAGGTCTGCTGATCTAAGTCACTTATTTTTAATATAGAATGTGTGAGCTTTCCTTTGAATATAGTCCAGGACTTGAAGGAAGTCTCGCTGCTTGCCTTTGACTTGACTTCTCCACTGCTCAGGTGTAATGGAAAAGAAGCCACAGCCAGGAAAGACAGATTTTTTAATGTCCATCTCTTAACCCAAGGTTTCTTTAAAACAGAGATCAAGAACCCCATTTTTTTTCCCTATAAGATGGGCTGCTAGTACTCTACCAAGTACTGTCATCATTTTTTGTTTTGTTTTGTTTTTTTAGTTGTTTAAAAAAATTACATATTTGTCCTGGTGGTGCGGGGCACGTTTGTCAGAGGACAACTTGTGTGAGTTGATTCTCTCCTTCTACCTTCTACCATGTGGCTAGATCAAATGTAGGTTGTCGGGCTTGCAAGGCTACTACTGGCTTGGCCTGCTGAGCCATCTTACCGGCCCTTTCTGTCAATCTTGTTTGTTGTTCCTTTTTTCTTTTTAATTGAATATTTTTATTTACATTTCAAATGTTTATCCCCTTTCCAGATCCCCCTTTCTCTACCCTACCCGGATGTGAAAGACTGACACATGGGCGAGACACGTTGGGAGTGGGGACTAAAGTTTGGAGCCGGAGCTCCTGAGAGAGCAGTTTGTCCAGGCCTGGCCTGGGGTTCTCAGCCGTGAGAAAGAAACTGTCTCAAAAGGAAAAAGGAAAATCTCATCTAAGGGAAGGAGTCCTAGAACCAGGGTCAGGGCAGTACAGGGTTAGCTCCAAGCTCAAGAAATCTTCCCTGAGACCATGTGGACGTTACTCTGACCGGTGAGGCATGGGGGCTTACCAGTTCTAGAGAGAGTGGATCTCTTGTGGTAGCTGAGGTGGGATGCCAACTTGCAGATTTCTACATCCGAGTCACAGCACCAATGATGTGTTTATAAAAAGATAAAGAGATATGGAAAATGTTCTATGGGTGTGTAGTGAGGTATGGGGAAGGGGATGTCTCAGCGGGCCCACGCTGAGGCATCTCTTCCCTCTAAGGGACCAGACACACATAATAGTATAGAATGGAGTTTATGGGGAGGAGAGTAAAGAGGGTAGTAGAGGCAGAGAGAGAGTAGAGAAGTAGAGGCCAGCCATGAACAAGTGGGGAGAACGGGAAGGGAGGGGGAAGGGACGAGGGTACAGAGGGATAAAGAGAGCCACAATGCAAGAGAGCAAGAGAGCAAGGGGGGGGGTGGCAAGCAGCCCCTTTTATAGTGGGCCAGGCCTACCTGGCTGTTGCCAGGTAACAGTGGGGCGGAGCATACCTGGCTGTTGCCAGATAGCTGTGGGGGGTGGAGTTTAGACAGAATGCTAACACCTCCCCCCAAGACCTCCTGTCTCATCCCCCCTCCCATACTTCTATGAGGGTAATTCCCCCACCCACCTACCCACTCTTGCCTCCCTACCCTTGAATTCCCCTACATTGGGGGTATCTCCTCCCATTGATGCCCAACAAGGCCTTCCTCTGCTACATATGCAGCGGGAGCCATGGGTCCCTCCGTTTACCCCTTGGTTGATGGTTTAGTCCCTGGGAGCTCTGGGGGGTCTGGTTGGTTGATATCGTTGTTCTTCCTATGAGGTTGCAAACCCCTTTCAGCTCCTCAGTCCTTTCTCTAACTCTTCCATTGGGGACCCCATTGGAGACCCCGTGCCTTCCTGTCAATCTTTATTGAGTTAATAGAAGCAGAAAACTGTTCCTTCTAATGCCGTTTTGAGATTAGTTGTAGAAAATGAAAAAAGAGATTTGATCTATGTCTCAACGTAAATGTTTACAGTTGACCTTACGAACCGTTCGTGATAAATGTAGTGACTGTAGTATTTTTAGTATCCTTAACACCAAAACAAACCAACAACAAACCAACAACAAAAACAAAAGCCTGAGCCAGAATGGCTCCCTTATGTATTCAAAAGGAATCCTTTGGCACCATCTTGTGGATATTTTGGTGTAACACAAGAAACCAAACCTTCAGTGGATTCATTAAGGTTTTAAAAGAAATCGTCTAGCACCCTCTTCTGGCACATTGCAGAACAGCGAGAAAAAAAACCCCAGTGTCCACAAAAATCTTAAGCCAGGGCAGCCGAACATCTGCCTATCTTCTTCATTTTAAGTAAGCTTGGCAGGATATCTCAACCCTGGCACCACTGACATGGGAGGCCTGATGGTTCTTGTTTCTGGGGACTCTCGTATGCACTAGCCAGTTAATAACTATTTCTCGGTAACACTCAAAAGATGGCCCCCTTCCCGTCCATGGAGACTGAACCACTAACCAAAGAGCAAGCAGTGGCTGGACAAGGTCTGCTACACATATATAGCAAATGAACAACTTGGTCTTCATGTGGGTCTCTTAATAATTGTCTCTGACTTGGACTCTGTCGCCTGCCTTTGAATCCCTTTTCCCTAGCTGGACTGCCTTGTCTCGCTGGCCTCAGTGGAAGAGGGTGTGATTTAATGTGCCAGGGTGAGTTGGTACTGGGAGAGAGGCTCCTCTTCTCTGAGGAGAAGGGGAATGGGAGAAGCGAGTAGGAGGGTGGGACTTGGAGGAGAGGAAAGAAGGGGGCTGGGATCGGGATGTTAAATGAATAAACAAACAAACAAATGCCGCTTGGACCCCATTGCCAAACGGACTCGGGGCAGAGGACAGTGGGGAAGCCTGAGAAATGGTACACACCCTGAAACAGTTGGATTAAGTGAAAATTAACGTAACATTACAGTTAATAGAGCTTTCACTTTCCTAATCGTTCTAAAGCAGAGGGGAGAAAAAAATCAAAACATGAAAAGCTGTCATTTACAGAGTTACAGGATCACTGCCTAGAAAATACCACAAACCCACCTGCTGACACACCTCTCCAGCTAGCAGTGCGCCGCTCACCCCGACTCTGATTCCTATAAAAAAAATCTATCCTGAGTGTCTATGTATTTTTTGGTTGCATCAAGAAATATGACAAAATCAAGAGACTTTCAGCCCCACCTAAAAATGTCTCCTGCTTTTCTCCCAAATTTCTTTTCAGTGTTTTGTGTTACCTCAATATTTCTGCCTCTTCTTTTGAGATCCAGCATCTTCTAGAAGCCTTCAACAGCACCTGCATCAGGGCCAATGTGAAGTCCGGGTACAACAATCTAATTTATGTATTTCATATGTTATCTCCCTTGGCTATTCCTTTTACTCTAGCCTCCTTTGTCCTTATCAATAGTTCGTTTATTGTGTGTTTCCTAGTTATCTATTATATGCCACACACAGTTTTAAATGCCAGGGATAGAAAGTTGACCCCCAAGACTTCCTCATGTAGTGAGAACAGAGAAATTATATTGTGCTGTGCACAGCAAGCGATAGAATGAAAGGTTTAGTAAGTATGTAGGGGAGTCTGGAAGAGGAATTAGGTTGAGGCAGGGTTTGAGAAGGTTACAATTAATCTGGGTATCGGAGGACAAATACAACTTTGCCAGGTAATGGAAACCGCAACAAAATTCTGTGCCTTTCTCTCCCCAGCACTCACCATCACACGCAGCCACCACCTCAGCCCTATCACACACAGTCACCTCAGCACCATCACACAGTCGCCTCAGCACCATCACACACAGTCACCTCAGCACCATCACACACAGTCACC
>JANHMN010000001.1:34666371-34678612 GCA_030674055.1 Rhabdomys pumilio
ACCTCAGCACCATCACACACAGTTACCTCAGCACCATCACACACAGTTACCTCAGCACCATCACACACAGTTACCTCAGAACCATCACACACAGTCACCTCAGCCTGCTCACGTCTCTACATTACTCTGCTCTGGCTCTGCAGCTCTGCCCAACATCTCTTCCTTAATTCTATCTCCATCTTCTCTGTCCTATCTAGCCCTCATTTCTCATCCTATTACCTTGACCATCATTCAGGGAGTCTATGAATCTGGAGAGAAGCCTTTTGCCAACTCTTCTCCACAGTCCTCTTAGCCAACCTGTCTACCCCTAAGACACTTCATCCCTCAGAATCAGGCACTTAGGAAAACCCCTGTCATCTCCAGCCTTTCTGAGAGATAAGTTTGGTGAAGGAAGATGTGGACAGTAACATTGTGACAGAAGTGTGGCCCCAGCTAAAAGTTGAGGTCGTGCCATTGGAGACCTCATTTGTTTTCTCTTCCAGCTTCTGTCTCTTCCATGGCTGCTTAGGCCCACAGGCTCAGTTCTCACTTCTCACACTCTCTCACTCTCCTCCATGACCTTGGGTCTAGAATGTTCTTTCCCCTTAGGTCCTCAGGCCATACTTAGTGCCCATCCCACTGGCTTCACTTTCTTGGCTCTATGATTCCTTTTCTTTTCCTTCCCTGCTCATAATCATGTTGTGTGTGTGTGTGTGTGTGTGTGTGTGTGTGTGTTATGTAAGCATAACATATGTGTGTGTTATGTAAGGTGTGTGTGAGGGTGTGATTGTGTATGGTGTGTATGTCTGAGAGGGAGAATGTGTGTGGTGTGTGTATGTGTGTGTGGTGACTGTGTGTGATGTGTGTGTGGTGTGTGTATGTGTGTTAGGATGTTCATGTGTGTCTGCATGTGTAGTATGTATGTGTAAGGGTGTGAGTATATGTGTGTCTGAGAGTGTGTGTGTGTGTTCACGTGTGTCTGTATCTCTCTCTGTGTGTATGTGGTTTGTGTGTGGAGGGGGTTATGTGTGAGTCTGTATGTGTATGTGAGTGCATGCCTGTGTACTATGCCAGAGACTGAACCAGGGTTGCTGATCCTGAGAGGTTGCTGACAACCTTTCATAGCCATAATAAGCTGTTATCACTGCCAGTGGCTCTTACCCTATTTGGCAGTTCTGTGTCTGTACTTTGCATCCACGAGAGGGAGGATTTTGCTTATTTCATTCTATGCTGTTTTCCCAGGGCCTGGAGGTTGCTTGGCACATCGCTGATGCTCACTAAACATCATCTGTGTCTGCATCTCTGCGTGGTGAGTAATGGAGGATAAATCTTGTAGCTACTTCCTCCACATTGAAACATTACCTGAGCCATCTTGTAAGACTCTGAAACCTAATGAGACTTACAAGGTTCAGGAAGCTGAGAAAGCAAACCCTGGTAAAGGCACATGACTGCAGGTGTCACGTGAATAGAAAAAAACCATCTGCCTGAGGACTAGGCAAAGATGAGCCAAGAGGGCCACACTCAAATATGGCCACAGCCCTGATCATAGAGCGAACACCCTCATAATCCTCCTGGATCTTTAGAACTTTGGACTCTTCGGTGTGCTTGTTTAGGGGAATCATAAGGTCGGATTTTCTCTTATGCAATCCAGAGCTCTTCACTGACACTCTGTCTTAATGTTTTCAAAAGGTCAATCACCAAGCCAGGCGCACACCTTTAATCCCAGCATTTGGGAGGCAGAGGCAGGAGGATTTCTGAGTTCGAGGCCAGCCTGGTCTACAGAGTGAGTTCCAGGACAGCCAGGGCTACACAGAGAAACCCTGTCTTGAAAGCCGAAAAACAAAAAAACCAAAAAAGGTCAATCACCAATTATAATATTTGTTATTCTTGAATAAGTAAATTCATTTATCAAATACTTATAGAGAACTACCTGAGTACTTTACAGAGGGGTGAAGTGTTAAAGGATGGAAAACCTTTTAGAGAAAAATGATGAAAAATGAGAGTTCTTGGGTTCATGAAAAAAACAAGATTAGGAGGGTCATGACAATGTCTTCATGAAGTATGGGGTTTTACAGATTTGAAAGGAGCTAGCTGAGACTTGAATTTAAGTAAGAGTTGATACAATACAAACTTCTGTTTTTTGGTTTAGATGTCAACCCTTTTACCTAAAATACAAAAGATAAACACATTCACAAAGAGCAAAGCAAGAAAGGGTCAAATTTCAGTCAGCTTGGGCTTCACCCCCAAATTTCCATGTTTCTTTTCAAAAGGAGAAGAGAACCTTCCAGGAAGGAAGGCCTGGAAGGGCTAGGATCAACGCAGAGCAATATCCCTACCATAGTTTTTATGGTTTTTATTTTTATTGATTCAAAGTCTAAATGCTTTGTCTTGCTATTCTAAAAGGAAGAAAGGACGCCCACTCCAGCCTTCCGCCCCCAACCCCCCCATCAGCTTTTCCCAGGAGATTATGGCCTTAGTCAACATCTACAGCCCTGTAAAAGGCCATTGTCAGAAACCATCTAGAAAAGGCTGCAGACATGCAAATGATGTTTCTGGAGATGGCTCACTGGTTTGCATGGCCTGCGTGGGTGAGCTCTGAGGCAAAGTCCCAAGAAAGAGACTTCATCCCAGGATTGCTTCTTGCTGCTGATATGCCTTTTCCTGTCACTATTACATATACTAATGATTCCAGGGCACTAGCCCACCCTATTGGGAAGATTTTCTGCGGATTAACATGAAGATGTACTTTCATGTAGTAATGCTGTGTAGACAGGTTGATGATTTCATTATTCCTAACAATGACTTTATAAAATTCCTAAATTTATACAAGTAATGTTGAGCCCTCTAAAAGCTGCAGATAGGGCTCTGTAAACCATCACGTGTCACGGGCTAATTGCACTAGAATAAGAAAGCAGACTTGGAAAAAATTTACTATCAGGGAAAACATTCCTTCTAGGTCAGCTGTGAGACCATTATCTGGTAACTAAATGTTATAAACTGGGAATGGACAATTTATTGTAGGTGAAAAGACAGAAAATAAAATATTTACTGGTTTACCTATATAAAGCTTCAAAACTAAAGAGACACTAGGCAGATAATTTATCTATTGACAAAACTATGCTGAATTGTGACATACAAATTATTGCTTTAAACTTATAATGAACTTATGAGTCTAGAAGACAGATAATGAGTGTTCAAATACGAGTCTTAATGGAAAGACATGTAAATATTCCTGCTGTAACTTTTTCTCATTTTATGACATGAACTATTGTCTTGAAGTTGCTATGAATTTATAGAATGTAAAGATGTTTGAAAAACCATGTGAACAATTATCTGAGAGAGTATAAGAAGCAAGAATAACAATAAAATGATGGTGCCGCTTTCTTCAACTTCATCCAGTCTCTTCTCTCTTCTCTTCTCCTCCCCTCCCCCCCCCCCCCCTCCTCTCTTCTCTCTGGCTCACAAAGAGTTAAGGAACTGCAAGCCTCTCACCTGGCTAGTGAGAGGTCTTAGTCAAAAAGAAAAGAACCAAAGTAATTAAGTCTTGATCCCCAGCTGCTGAACCTAAGGAGCTAATTACCAGAAGCCAATGGCTTTTCACCTTAGACTAGCAAAGAGTTATAGACAAAAGAATCTTTTATCTTTTAATCCAAAAATTACTTACCCTTATTTTTTAAAAAGATTTATTTATTTTACGTATATAAACACACTGTCAATGTCTTCAGACACACCAGAAAGGGTCATCGGATCCCATTACAGATGGTTGTGAGCTACCATATGGTTGCTGAGAATTGAACTCAAGGACCTCTGGGAAGAGCAGTCAGTGCTCTTAACCACTGAGCCATCTCTCCAGTCCCTGTTTATCCCTATTTTAAGTTATAATTAAATTTAGTAAAATTATTCCCCTACCTCAAATTGTATACTGATTATACTCTCATTAAAATATACTTGAGGGCTAGAGAGATGACTCAGATGTTAAGAACAATGACTGCTCTTCTAAAGGCCCCAGGTTCAATTCCCAGCACCCACATGACAGCTCACAACTGTCTGTAATTCCAGTTCCAGGGGATCTGACACTGTGACACAGACATGCAGGCAGGACATCAATGTACATAAAGTAATAAAATAAAATGTACTTGAGAGACAGAGGGACATCTCTGGTAGAGCACATATTTAGCATTTAGGAGCCTCTGGGTTCAATTCCCAGCAAAAAGAAAAAAAAATTGTATCTTTTGCTTAATAATCTTGCCAGCACTACGCATTATAGAGACTTTAAAAGAATACTTCATTTATTTTTATTTTATGTACATTGGTCTTTTGCATATATGTCTGTACGAGGGTGTTGGATACCCTGGAACTGGAGTTACACACGATGTGAGATGCCACGTGTGTACTGGGAATTGAGGCCAGGGCCTCTGGAAAGCAGCCATTGCTCTTAACCCTTGAGCCATTCTTCCAGTCCAGCATTGTAAATCTTTATTCTTCTCCAGTTTGGATAAAACAGGTAGACAACATGTCTTATTTAATCCGTGCTGAGCATGGCCACTGGGCTTTCTGTCTACTTTTTCATCCAATCCTTGTGTCAGAACACAGTCTAAGAATGGAGTTGTGAGAGGAGAAGTCTGAGTGTTTGTGAGAAAACTTCAAAAACACAGAATTGATCTTGGGCTCTGCTTTCATGCCCCCCCCTCCTCACCCCCCCCGCCCCCCCCCCCCGCCTCGCCCCCCCCGCCGGGTAGCAGATAGAATGAGCCGACCTCTGATTATTCACTTCAGTTGGCTGTTGTTATTTGTTTATACGCAGAACACGGTGTTGGTGATTTTTTTTTTTTTTTTTTTTTACTATGTGCAGCTTGTCCTTGTGATTGTACACTTTACTCGTGTGGTTTTCCCTCAGGGTATAAATTTATAAATTGTCTGATGCTCTGAATAAAGTTGGCTATTGCATGAGACTTTAATCTGCATCATTTTTAGGCTCCACCTTTTCAAGTCCAGCTACCAATTAGAGCAGCAAACAATGCAATAATATCTGAAGTGAACTTACATATAATAAATACATAAATCTTAAAAAAAATAATAATTTCCCTAGGTGTGGGGAATGAAACTGGGGGTATCCGGCGGGCCCGAGGTCCCACATGCACGCAGCCGCTGCGGCTGCACCGAGAAGGGTCCAGGGTTCCAAAGTTCCAAAAGTCTGGTGGCAGGCACAGGAAGGCCCAGGCAACACGTGAAGTTTTCCAAAGCTTTTATTGTTCATGGTGTGGTGAATGGGTGTAAATGTTATGCGCTTTCCCTGCAAAACCCGGGCTCCCTTGACTTTTTATAGGGAGGGAGAAAAGGGGCGGGGATAACTTAATTAGCTACGCCCTCCAGCCTTTAGGTAACTCATTAATATTTTAATCTCTGGAGGTGGAGACCTGCTAATCATGCCCTCTACCTGTGTGCTATGTGACCAAAGGCACAGGTTAAATAAAGTTACCTCATCCAGGGCCCAACACCTAGGACCTTCATGCTGAGAGAAGAAAAAGATGTCTGTCAGAGTGGGGCAACTTGTTTCCCAGGAAAGAGACTTACAACTTCTTAGACTACCTTATGGGATGAGACTGAAGCCCAGACGTTGGTGGGTCAATGGTGGAGGAGGTCACACATTTACCTGGACTGCTTAGATGTACATAGTCCAATCCTCTATTAAATTTCAATCTAAATTTCAATCTCACTTCAGGACTTTAGGGGAAGAGGGTCATTGCATCTCTTTGTCCTTCTTCCCAGTGTGACCACACTGAGTAATTCTTTTTCTGCTCTTTGCTATTAACTTGCCTGCTTTCATGGGTTGCTCACAGACAGGTGATCAAACTTGGCTTCTTGGGGTACACACTGGGACCTAAAGTTTGGTAACAACGAGAACAAGACTTGACCTAGGTCTCCAGATAACCATGTAGTAGACTCAAGCCTTCTTTACCCTGGCAGATCCTTAAATCCTGGACTCAATTTAGAATTTCAGCTTTAATGAACTGAAGAGACTGAGTCAGTCCTGGTGGCCATTAGGCCTGTCGGCAGCCACTCCTCTGTGATTCACACATTCATGTTATTTTCCCTGGTGTGGCATACATTATTGTATTTCACAGGCACTCCTTCCTCCACCGGATTCTCGCCCTGCCAGTGTGATCTCTGTGTTCTTCAACACCTGGCATCCATGTCCTTTGGCTCCAATTAGGGTTCAACCAGGGGAAAGTTTGGGAGAGATTAGAGAGGGAAGGAAAGTTCAAAGTATTTGTTGCACTGAGTTACTCCCTATGCAACTGACTGTGACAGGTTGTCTTTAGAATGAAGTATATTGTTCTGCTGACCTGACTTGCTCACAGCCCCTGCAACCTCCTCTCTAGTTGTAGTTTTAGGGCTAGAAGTTGTAATTTGAGCTACAGATATCCCCAGATAACTGAATTATACCTTTCATTTTTCTTAAATCACACACATACAACCAACCCCTTTATACATAGACCCCTCTTGGTATATTCTACTTGGAGGCAACCTATCCTTTTCATATTATTATCATTTATTATTATTATTTACTGGCCTGAAAGTATTGTTTCCATATTGGAGTTGTGTCCTTTTGTTAATCAGTTGTGAGGATGTTACCCCAACTTATTGAGCTCTAATTAATAGAGATTTGGTAGTATGCTCTTTATGTGATTAATCAAGACCACACTCTGAAAAAATGTGGCCTTGATCTTTGATGCACATATGGCAATTGCCTCTTCTATCCTGTTTGGGGTGGAGCAAGGTGTCTGGCTGCAATCCATTTGTGGTTCAAATACCAGCTTCTCCTTAGAAGTCATAGTTCCCTTTAAGGATTTGAAAAGACTGTCATGTGTTCTTGAGTGACCTGTCAGGAGTTGTTTTTCAATATTAGTTGTGTCTTCCTTGGCCTCCCATTCTTCTGTGGACCTCAGATGGTTTCACTGCTACGATGTGCTAGAATTCTAGGAATTGTCTTTTCCTCTTAAAGGCACCTCTACCTGACAGTGTGGTGAAAAACCACAGTTTGTTACACATGATGATTTTGTTCCAAAATTCTGTGACTTTTCCAGAAGTTCACTGAGGACATTATTTCATTGTAACACCTCATAGAGATATTATTATTATTATTATTATTATTATTATTATTATTTGGTTTAAAAAACTTTTTATTTCATATTGTCTTAGTTAGGGTTTCATTGCTGTGAAGAGAAAAAAATGACCAAAGTAACTCTTATAAAGAAAAACATTTAACTGGGGTTGGCTTAGAGTTTCAGAGATTTAATCCATTATTGTCATGGTGGAATGCAGGCAGACATGGTGCTGAAGAAGGAGCTGAGAGTTCTATATCTGAGGACAAGAGACTGTATACGACACTGGGTAGAGCTTGAGCATAGGAGACCTCAAAGCCCACCTTCACAGTGACACACTTCCTCTATCAAGGCCACAGCTCCAAATAGTGCCACTCCCTATGAGCCAAGTATCCAAACACATGAATGAGTATATGGAGGCCATACCTATTCAAACCACAACACATATGTATGGGTATTTTGCTTCCATGTGTATATGTACAACAGGTATGTTCCTGATGCCCACAGAGACCAGATAAGGGCATCGATTTTCCTGAACTGGAGTTAGAGATGGTTGTTGGTTATCAGATGAGTGCTGTAAATAGAACCCTGATGCTCTGGAAGAGCAAACAATGTTCTTAACTGCTAAGCCATCTCTTTACTTTCTTGGAGCTCTCTGACCTGCTGCAGGTCTAGTCTTCATGCTTCCTTGATTGAGAATACTCTTTTCTTTCCTTAACCTTCTGCTTTCAAATCTTGTCACCTCAGGCCTCAGAATGAGAAGTGAGTTATAAATAGCCACCCCCTTAACCATACCCTGCACAGTGGGTTTTTTACAGAATCTCTGTGAAAGAAAGGATTTTGCTTTGAACCACAACATCTCCTTAGCCTAATAGAGAATCAAGGAGGAAGCATTGGTTTTGTGCCTTTGGGAAAGGAAGCATGAGGGGGATCAAAAAGGACAGATACGTTTTTACTTCCTGCCCTGAACTTACAACACGAGTCAGATTTTGAGTTGTAGATATGCAGCAGGCAGAAGACAGGATGGAAGATGGTTGGATCTTGGAAGTGCACCATTAAAGGAAAGTCAGAAAGAATGGCATACAAAGTGAACTTCTCTTCTCCCCTCTCTCCCCTTGTTCTACCTCTTCTATTCTCTCTCCTCCTTCCCTCTACCTTCCCTTCTCCCCTCCTCTTCTCCCCCCAACTTCCAATTGAATCTCACTATAAAGTCCAAACTGGCCTCCGACTCATGAAGGTTATTCCCTCCTTTGAAATGAAGACATGTTTTTCTTTGGCCTGGAAATCTGTCATTTACAAACATAAGCATCACATCTGGCTATTAAGGAGGGAAAGGGGTCAAAATATGAGAATAAGACAGAGCATAGACTGTGTCACACTGTTGAAGGGAGAAAGCTGTGGTTATGGCATGTGCATGTTTCTCTCTCTCTTTCTCTTCTGAGTGTGCATGTGTGTGTGTGTGTGTGTGTGTGTGTGCGCATGTCTATCTGTCTGTGCCTGTGTTCTGTGCATATTCAAAGGTAGATGCTGGTAGGTTGAGCTGGGTTAAAAGACTTAGTGAGACATGACTAGCTGGAGAGAGGAAAAGACTGTGTTGCTGTAATGGTGTGTGTCATGGAATAAAATTTCAAACAACCTGGGGAAACATTTTTGGGTAGTCTGTGGACATTCTGGGAAAGGAAAGTGACTGCCAATGACCAAGACAAGTTGGTACAGAGACAGGGGAGACTCCTAAGGGGATTATGCAAAAGTTTTAAAAACACCTTGACTTGAGAGAGATCCTTTATCACAGGGACTGCACAGAGAAAGTGAATTTTAAAAAATCATTTGCATTTAGCTAGAATTGATAAGCAGTGCAGCTGCCTATGAAAACAAGGAGTTATTGCTTAATGCATACATGATTTCTCTGTTTGATATAATTAAAGGCTTTTAGAAATACTAAATGTTGTTGGTTATATAACGGTCTTAGTATAATTAATACCACTTATACATATACTTAAGTTAAAATGGCCCTGTGTGCCCTCTCTGTATAAATTTGCCCCAATAAACTCCACCAGTTAATTAAAACATGAAAAATGGTCACCTCCCCAAAGTTTTCTTGCAATCATGAGAAGTCAATACCATTCCCTCGGACCTGGAAAAATCCAATCTATTTTTTTGTCACTAAATTTATCATTTTCTAGATTTCATATAAATATAATCATAAATTATGAAAGTCTTTTATGTTTGGACTTTTAAATTTGTAATGTCTTTTAAATTAATCTGTGTCACTGTATGAACCAGTCTTTTATGACTGCCATTGTTGTTAACCGCTGCTTTAAGGATATCTGTATGACGAAGAACTCCAAAGGACAGAATTGATGCCTCTCAGTAGAGTGAGTGGACATGCTCGCTTGCTGTCTATGATGAAAAGTTTCAATCAGGGTTTTTAAGCTCAGGGTTTTTCTTCTTGTAACACTGACAACAGTGTGCCTGGCTGGTGATATCTGGTGTTCCTTGTGGTACACTGTGGGAGTTAAAACTTAGGAAGTAAGTACAATTGCCAATATAAGCCGATTGCAGCTGTGATGCATAATTAAGACCTTTGTCCATGACCAGGAGTCTCATGTCTTGTGCTGCCAGCCCGAAGCTGTGGCCAGCTAACTTAAATCATAAGTTAGGCAAAATCTCAGGGCTCTTTAACATTCTTGGCAAAGAACTATAACCAAGAGGGGATATAGACACATGATACACGAGAAAGGAGAAATAAAGGCCCCTTGGTCATTTTGCCGGTTTAGTCAGAAGCCCCTGAGAATCAGATTTTATGATCAACAAGGCATCGATTCTCTTTTTCTTTTATGTTTTTAAATTTTCCTTTTGAGATAAAGTCCCGTGTACCCAAACTGACCTTGAATTTATGACCTTCAACTTTGGATCCTCTTGTCTGCTTCTACCTTCTGATTGCTGAGACTGGAGGACTGCTCTCTCAGGGGATCCATGCATACAGAATAAACTCCCTACTAACGGAGCACGCCCGGTTCCTGATGGTCTTCTTCCTCCTCCTCTCTTCCCTCCTCCTCCTCTCCTCCCTCCTCCTCCTCTCCCTCTCCCTCCCCTTCCTCCTCTTTCAGTTGTTAGAGTGAACTAAAGACTTACAGGTTTACTATTGAACTAGATTCAAAGTCAGCTGCCTGGATAAGACCTTGGGTGTCCCTGATCCTCCTTTCTAATCTAGCGGTGGAATTTTGGGTCTGCTCCACCATAGCAAATGGACTAATATTTATCCAGGTGGGAAGGAGATTTGGTACTTTTTGGAAGCTAGGCCATGATGTGGCTCAATTACACCTACAGTCTGGCACACCCGACCTTACACTGAGACAAAAGGAAAATGCCTCATGGTTTTCTAGTAGATCTTTGTGGCTGATATGGAGCTTTGACTTTTAGGAGGTGTTCTGTGACACAGAATGTCAAAAGCCACACGAGTAACATTTGAGCTACCTCCTTCCTGGGATTTGGTTCACAGTACCAGAGCAAAAGAACCTCAGGAGAGTGAGAAACAGACTCCAAGAATTCTAGCAAATTCTTGTGGCCAGCTTCTGAGCCTTGGAAAGCTTATGGTGAAACTTTATGTACTGTATTTTGAAACTAGGCCAAATTAAGGTAGAATCCTTAAGCAGATTGGCAGTGGTGTGAGCCCAGCCTAAGTTAGGAAAAGGCCACGAGGTCCACAAAACTGTAAAACTGTGGCTATGGCTTTGGACCCAAAGCGTCCCCAAGGCTGAAGGAAGGGAACCTGAACATGGAGAATAAAGCACTTGGCGGATCTGAAGGACTGTGGCACCACTTGGTTGACCCATGATCTGCTGCCACTCGGTGTGAAGTAACAGGTAAGTCCCTGCCAGTCAGAGAGGCTCTCTCCTTCTCTGTTGACTTCACACCGTCTTCCTCTACTCTCTCCTCAGTCATGGATAGTACAGATATTCAATGTCCCTTCCATTCACCAAATACTTCCTCAAGATGGAGCTCGGTTGGTAGAGAACTTGCTCGGCATACACCACACACTGGGTTCAGCCTTTAACACCACATAAAACTGGGCATGGCCCATGTCTGCCATCCCAGCACACGGGGAACGAGATGATAAGAAGCAGATTCATCTGTTCAAGGCCATGCTTTGCAGCTTAGAAAGTTTGACCCTGTCCCGGCCTTGATCAGAGAACTTTGTCTTGGCTTCATCTCTTCTCGCCCTCCGTCCCCTTTCATTCCCAGCCCCCCTTTCAGGTGAACCCAGTTGACTTGTGGCCACAGGCGGCTACAGTCCCGATTGAATGAACAAGCAGATACTTCTATCCACGGGCATCTGAAGTATTGAATAATGGGACGATCTCAAAACTTGATTCACGAAGCTCTCTCACTCATTTATTGCACAGTAATTCCTAAAAGATCATCTTGTGACTAGTTTCTGGATAATAATCAGGACAAAAGGCGTGGGCGGCTGTATAGATTTGAAACTTGAACATTCTCTCTGACCATTCCTAGGTACAAGGAGTCTTCCTCCCATCCCTCCCATAGCAACTCTGTGCCAGCCCATTGATACTCTAGATGGTGGTAGCCAAGACAGGCAGCCTGGGAAATTAAAGCTGAATTCTAATTCATCCATCTGATTTCTCTGGTTAGATTCCTAGGTCCTAAGGGTAATCGTCACTTGGCTGAGCACACACTCACCAAAACATCTGCCTGTGGCCCACACAGGCAAAAACAGAGACCTTCTCAGATCTCTAACACTTTTATGAAAATGTCTGACCTTCTGAATAAAAAAAAGTCTTGGTGTGATTAGAGGGTGATTGAAAAAATAATAAATGATAGTTCTGGACACGGACATAAGAATTTTAAGCAGGAGAGGACAAGCACCAACAATATCAGCTGGTGTGGAAGCCCCTATGTGATGCTCATGTTTTGAAACTGGCCTTTGTTCATGGTTCCTGGTTCTTGACATTCTCTCCAAGGCAGACCATACAGACTAGAATTTCACTTCCTCCAGGTGACTCACAGAAACTAAAAACATATTGCAATCTTTCCCTGCCTCTCTGTCTTGGCAATGCCCACTCTCTCATCTCCAATTTCCCTTCACTAGTGAAAACTTGAGGGATCTTAACCATACCCCATACCCCATACCCCAT
>JANHMN010000001.1:34678622-34719417 GCA_030674055.1 Rhabdomys pumilio
CCCCATACCCCAGAGAGGAGAATGCTATACACAGACATATAATCAGGAAGAATGCCAAGCAGTTGAGTCTTGAGAGCTGGGTTTCCCACTAGCCCATTAGCAATCCTGTCTGGGAAACAGAGGCTTCATCAAAAGTCCAAAAGGACGGGGTTCAGGAAGTTTTCATATAGTTGAACGTATCACATGGAGGTTCTTAGAAACGGCAATCTCAGAAAACATGCAGAACTCCATTTTCTTGCCTGATGCCCGTTTCTCTGCATTTCTAACATATTAATTATAGTAAAACAATAATGTAAATGTTTCTCTGAGACCTGAGCAAATGAATTGAACCTGAGGAGGAGCTGTGAGAATCCAAGTTGTAGCCAGTAGGCCAGACCCACAGTAGGAGTTACAACTGGCATCTGGGAGGTGGGTGGACAAGCAGCTTTGGGGACTAAGTCTTCAAACTAGGAGGCTTGACAGGATCTTGAAGGAAACAGAGTCAGAGTCAAGCTGGCTTAGAAGCCACCCAGCTGGCACCCACTGAGGTTCTACTTGGCGTGTGGAGAAACCTGGTGTCAGAAGTCTGCTGTACTGATGGCTGTGACAGTTAGAGAAAGAGCAGGAATCATATTTACCTCAACAGAACCTCAGGCCACTGAGAAAAGGAGTGTTGGATAGTGTTTATTTTTCAGAAGGAAAACACCCACTGAGATGTTCCCAAACTAGATAAAGGCTTTCAGTTTAACTGACTCCTGGGTCTGCAACCCTTTCTCAATAGCCCTGACGGACTCATCTGCCTTGTCCCCTGACCCTACTAGGAAGTCTGTCAGAAACAGCAAAGGATGCCTGCAGCTCCATCACCTCCCATACAGAGCACCAGCCAACACCTTCAGACCTCTCCTAACCCAGCGCTCAGAACTAGAATGGATTCCTTCGGTGGCTATAACCCCCAACTGATGATGTTGAGAAGCAGGATAGACTAGACTAACTGTCCTCAGCCAGTCTTAAAACCAGACTAATGTTATTTAAACAAAACTGGAATTTTAAAGTTCACTTACTGGCCAAGAAGTGAGGTTGGAGACCCTTGTAGCCTGTTCCTCTAGTCTATGCAGGACCACTTAAGGGTCTCCAAGCATGATAAGCAATCGTTTCTTCTTTGGTGTGGTTCACACTGGGACGTTCTATCTTTTGTGGAACTGAGGCATTAACCTTCCTGTTTTGTAAACACAATGGTTTGCAGAGTTGCTGTCATCTTAAGAAATCTTTAAGCACTGGGTGGTGGTGGCATGACTGCACACACCTTTAATCGCAGCACTTGCGAGGCAGAGGCAGACAGATCTCTGAGTTCAAAGCCAGCCTGGTCTACAGAGTGAGTTTTAAGAGAGCCAAAGTTACACAGAAAGACCTGTTTTGAAAAACAAAACAAGTTCCAGGACAGCCAGAACTACACAGAAAAACCCTGTCTCAAAAAACCTAAAAAGAAAAAGAAAAACAAACAAAAAACCATTAAATCTCAATTTTCAACTTGACTGGATTCAGAATCATCATAGAAGCATACCTCTGTGTGTGCCTGCAAAGGTTTCCAGATAGGTTTCTGGTTTGGGGTTCAAGAAAGAAACTGAGCTGTCCATTTGGATAAGAGAGTTATTGGGAGCATTTATTAGTGCCATGGGCAGATGGACAGCAGATATCCCAGAGTCTGGAAATGTGAGATCTGTAAAGTCCTTGGGGCAGTGTGAATGGCACCTGCCATTCTATGGGAACCCAGAGACCTGGGGAGTCTGCTAGAGAGAAAGTTGGGGAACCAGAGATGGGGGTGTGCCACTTTCTTATAGATGCCGTGACGATGACAGACTTCTGCAGGTAGGACGAATCCTGTTGATGAGAATGTACTTGAGAATTGTATGAGACAAACTGAGTGGACTGCATGTCCTCTGTATTCATCAGTGACCAGTGGAGTTGTCATTATTACTTAGTATTATTTATTGAGCTCAAGGCCTAGAACACGCGAAGCATGTGCAGTATCATTGAGCTATACTCCAGCCCCTTTCTAGCAAAGGACCATAGTCCATAAGATTATTTCCATTATTTTGAATATTAGAAAACTAAGATGCAGGGTCTTGAATATCCTGTGCAGCTCATACATCTAGTAAAGTGACAAAGCTGGAATCCTCAGATCTGCTCGGAACCTGTCGGGTAACTCTGTTAGGTCACCCTAGGCCATCACTTTCAGCCTAAAGTATTTCAACTGATCCTTGGTACAGTTTCCAAGACTTCTCAATGCTATCTTAAGAAGAAGAGAATTTGGCCCTTCTGGTCTCCCAAATCTGCCTCTGCAAGCCAGCTTCCCTCTCCCAAACCCAACCTTATGATAGGGAGCCAGGCACTGATGACAGACTCTGTCCTGTTCCAACATCCACAAAGGGAGACAAAGGTTAACATGTGAGTGTCTGTCTCACAGTTTATCTCAGAGATGCTGGGCTTGAATTATCTTGATATAATGAACCTGTTGGAAGGACATCTACTGTGTGGGGCAAATTCCATCTCTCTCAAGAGACTCTTTGCTTTTAAGATCTGCCTGAACCAAGATGTATTTATGTATCTTTTGACTGTATCTTCTTACTATCAAGGAAATAAAAAGCTCTTTAAGCATGTCTCAGGAACCATCTACATATATAGATTTACATATATAAACACACATACATATATGTAAAGATTATATATTATAAAACTTTTCGGCTAGAGAGACACCCCCTGAGTTATATAGTTTGGAATGCTCTTCTCCAAAGCTTCATCAGGTAGCTCACAAGCACCCATAACTCCAGCTCTAGGGGTTCTGATGCCTTCCTCCAGAGCTCTCTTCTGGCTCCCATAGGCACCTGCACACATACATACAAATACATAAATAAAATAAATCATAAATATATATTATAAAACTTTCTCTATATATGTTTAAATAATTATAACTGAATACTACTGAAACATTATTTTTTTCTTCCCTTAATAATTAGCACAACAATAATCCCAGTGTTTCATGGACAGGGAGGGGAAGAGGCGTTTAACTGCCCGACAAGACCAACTTATTCACCTCTGCTCTCCTGCCCTTTGTCCTGGGAAGTCTCTTCCCCTCTCCTCACTGAGAGAGCTTGTCTGCTGACCACATTCTGCCCAACCCATGACTTCGAGAAAAGATGGACTTTGCCCAGGAACAAATCCTCCCTGTCAACTCTCCATTCACCACCCTCCCCACTACTACCAACATACAATCTAGATTGTTTTAAAGAGTCAAAACAAGGAGGGAAAAGGTGAAAGACATTCTGGAACTGGGGCAGAGGTTATCAGGAGGGTGGCTCTGTTTGACTAATTCAGGGCCGACTCTTGCTTCACTGTGGTGCAGCAACATTCCTTTACCGATGACCTGCTTGAGGTCATCCCAGAAGAAGCAGGAACAGAAGTCACATTGTAAACCTCATCTTTAGAGATTGCTGAAGGAAAAGGTAAATGCTAGCGAGTGACATGGAGACAGAGGTACTTGACTTTTGAGACATTGCCTGACATTTAAACAGGAGTGGCTTCTTTATTTTGTTTTGCCTCCTAAAATCTTTTGCATTATGAACACCTGTAGGTCCCCTTAAACTTCTCTGAATGTAAGCAGGCGGCTCAAACGTTTATCTGAACTTACAAGTAAGGAGTCTCTTTTCTAACTCATACTTTGACGAGAAAGGTCGGAGGGCTCTCAATGTTGTACAGAGAGCTAATGAAGAGGGTGCCCAAAGGGAGCTGGAATGTTTCTTTGTGTGTTTGTTAGAAGAAGTTATTTACTTTAGATTTTTAAAATGTGATACTCATTTTTCAGATGAAGAAGGAGAGGAAGAAGAAGAGGAAGAGGAAGAAGAAAGAGAGAGGGAGAGGAAGAGAAAAAGAGGTGTAGAAATAAAGATGTTAGATGCTTTTCTTTCTGAGAATGCTCCTAGGTTTGTTTTTGTTTTTGTTTTTGTTTTTGTTTTTGTTTTTGTTTTTGTTTTTGTTTTTGAGACAAGGCCTCTCTGCATAGCCCTGACTGTCTGTCAACTCATCATGTAGACCAGGCTAGCTTCAAACTTAGAGGTCAGCCTGCCTCTGCCTTCTGATGAACCACCACATACCCAGCTTCTACTGGTTTCTTAATGAAGTAGTTTAATACTAAGGAGACTGCAGGATGATGTGGAAATAAAGTACCAGCCCTTGTATTAGAGCTAGCAAGCATTTACTGAGTAATTCTTTAGAGCTATCTTTAGCATAACATCTGTATGAGCTGAATGTGTTGGCACATGCCTATAATTGCAAGCTCAAGAATGAAGGAAGCTTCCAAGAGAGTACCAGTTTGCTTTTGTTTCATGTTCTGTGACCTCTTCAGGAATAGGTCTTAATGTCAACTTCTGGAGGGTAGCCAATAGGATTGGCAATAGCTTATTATTTTGAGGAGGTCTAGGGGAATCCTACTGGGGGAGTGGAAAGTGTATGCATAAAGGCATAGTATAGAAGCTGCCAATATGACTGTTCTATTAGGTGAAAGGTTTTTATTGTAGGCAAGAGAGAGAAAATGTCCAGAGCATCTGGAAGAGTCTAGAGCAGAGAGAAAGAAAAACAGACTGGACATGGCCAAGGCTGTTCGAAAGAGAGATAAGAGAGAAGAGAACCCAAGAGAATGTGAAAGAACATGGGGTAGACAAATCATGTAGATTATGGGGTAGGCGGAGGAGCTGAGGGGTGGGACTTCTGAGATGCAAAACCTGCTTCACAAGTTCCCAAGAAAAGCTGGCTTTTATATAACTGCCAGAATTTCCTCTACAGTCCAGCCTGAGCTCACTTCTAGATGGATGCATTCCTGAGATCTAACATTCCAGCCTTTTGTGGGTGATGAGGGTGACATAATCTCTCTTTTATAGCTGCTTCCTGTCAACTGGGGCTTGAGAAAATGGAAGTCTGCAATTCTGGTCCAAAGCAAGGGCTCAAATAAGCGGGTGATGTTAGGAGACCAGAAGAAAATCCAGCAGAGGCATCTGGCTTATTGTCAGTCAGGCTAGTTATTTAATTTCACCTAAAAAAAACCTGGAGAGACAGAGAGCTGTTGCATTATTTTTAAAAGGAAAGAGATCAGTGGGGCTGAGTTGCCAGAGGACCTAGAAGCTCAAAAGAGGTCAAAGGACAGCCTTGGAGTTGATACCCGGAGGCCAGAGTTTGCAAGCCAGCTCTTCACTTGACTGGACTGGTTGAGCAAGTTGAGGGCTTGCCAGTTTTGCAGGACCACTTGAGGCTAACAGGGTGCAGGCCACTTTGAAGCCATTGGTGCGTGTGATGCAGTTGATTCCTGGATGAGAATTCCTGTAGGCAGAGTAGGAATCTGCTGTGGGAACACACAAAGACTAAGGAGAACAGGTATTAGCAGGACCATGTCTGTTCTCTTCACCGTAGATAACAGCAGCTGGCAAGTGTCTGCAAACAGCTGGAACAGACACTTGCCTTTGAGTCATAGTAAAAACAAAGCTTGAAGAGCTAGCAACATAATAGAAGGTGAACATTCATTTGATATAAGACACATATTTTTTTTTTTTGCGGGGGGAGGGACAGGGAAGAGTCTAAAAGGGATGAAGAACTTGAGGACCCAAAGATGGCTTTAGAATAGAAACATGAACATTTTTTGCCCTTCATCTAGAGGTCTGGACAGACAGATTGGATAGGAGTGTTTTCAGCACAACGAGGAACATTTTAAAGTATGTATCTAGAAAGCAAACAGAGGAAATTTAAAAATTTTGAGCCCGTACTATGATAATTTTTAAAACTTTTTTTTTAAAGATGGACTCTGTGAATTTCCCATTACGTACCCCAATCCCACTCATCTCCCTGTCCCTCCATAGCCACCCTCTGCCCTTGCAACTTCCCTCACAAAACAAAACAGAAAACATCTCTCCATGAAAGCTGTAGTGTGTCACGGTGTGTTCCAAAACACACCCTTTTGTCCAAACACTTTTCTTGCAAAGGTTCATTGCACCGAGTCATTGGTCCCATTCAAGGCCTCTGGCTTCTGCTACACTGTCTACACTGGATCCTCACTGGGAGTCCTGCTCTTCTTCCTGGCCAGGATGCAGCTCTGGGCAGCACAGCACCTCACACAGTGGTCGGGTTTCTCAAAGAGAGAAGGCATAGTTCCACTGGCACTTGCGTTTGTTACTGGCCTTATTGATGGACCGTGTAATTCACCATTTCCCCAGGGGCAAGAACAGCAACCGCCTTGTCGTCTCTAATTCTGCCTCTCTTCGAAGCACACGAACCACTCAGCTACCCTTCCTCTTCTATCTCTCCATCTCGTATTTGCTGGCTTCTTTCTCTCCCATCACTCCACCACATACTTGCTAGCTTCTGCCAGGCGGCACAGCCCGTGGTGATGCTTTGAGCTTCTCGCAGAGAGTGCCTGCCCTGGCCTGGCCAGACTATAATAATTATTGAAAAGGTTTAGTAACCAGTGTTTTTGTTACCAAGGTTACCAAGACCAGATTAACAAATCAGAGCTCCACTGATTAGCATCAAGCTCTGAACTTTGAAATCTTGACACCGAATATATCATCTTTAAGTCTCACTTTTTACATACCACCAACCACTCCCTCAGACCTTCACAACTTACATTAGCTTTAGGCTTTCTCTTTTTCTTTTATCTGGAAACATCCAGCCATTAACCATGAAACACATAGGTGGTTAATTACTGAGAGCAGTCATTGAAAAGCAAGTTTTTAAAGTAAGAATTAGTAAAATGGCAAATTTCTTACATTGAATTGTTTTGAGTTTCCATTTTCCCGTGGGAAGCCTGTCAGCCAAGTAAATCCGTGAGCTTAAACGTTTGTTTTAAAATTTGTATCCTCAGCGAGCAATATGTACATCTTTCGTACCCAAAAGTTACTACAAAGTCAAGACTGTTTTAAAGGTGAAAGCAGACTTTTTAGCTAAATGGACTGACTGCAGCCTTGTAGAGAGGAGCTAGCTGAGGTTAGCTTCCGGCTACTAAACTGTCTGCTAAAGCTAGTACCCCCCCCATCAGTGCCATCACAGAGTTCCGAGAGAGATAAATTTGAGTAGGTAGTATGGACCAAAGTCTGTTGTTTGGACAACCAGCGTTGGATCCTCCATGGTGATCTAGAGGGCTTAGGTGGCTTCAGTCTTTGGCCACCAGACCTAGGTCTTAGAGATTTTTCTTTAGAGGAGGTGACTTACCTTACAAAGGCAAAAAGAGAGAGCTGATTTTTCAGCATCTTGCTTGTCCACAGTTTGGTAGAGTTCTGGTAGGGTGTGAGGTGAAGGGTAATCTGCCCAGAGACCCTTGTGGTCGCATTTGAAGCAAGTTCCAGATTTCTGTCTACTGTGGAAAACCTTTTTTCTTTTCCTTTCTTTTCTTTTCTTTTCTTTTCCTTTCTTCCTTTCTCTTTCTTTCTTTCTTTCTTTTTTCTTTTCTTTTCTTTTCTTTTCTTTTTTTTTTTGAGACAGGGTTTCTCTGTGTAGCCCTGACTGTCCTGGAACATCACTCTGTAGACCAGGCTGGCCTCGAACTCAGAAATCCACCTGCCTCTGCCTCCCAAGTGCTGGGATTAAAGGTGTGTGCTACCACCACTGGCTAGAAACCTTTTCCATTAGATAACCTTAAATACCATATTCAGCAGATATCTCTGAGGGGTTTGAAGGCCATCCTCTAATGTATTAAGTATACCTGATTTTAAACATACTTTGCTTGTTTTAGGCTTAACCTTGACAATATGTATAGAAAGCTAAAGCTTGTCCCTGTAAATTAATTACATGACTAGAAATGTAGTTCTGCGCATAAAAGAATTTGAACATTTATAAGGTGACTATCAACTTACATATTTTAATTATTGTTAACAGTTTATGACAAGTTAGTAGCTTTTGTAAGATTGGGGTTTCATATTTTTATCCCTGTTAACTTTGAGACTTAAAGTTCTGAATTGAAGATTCTTTAGGATTAAAATAAAATGTTAAACTATAAATATAGTCCACAGAAAGGCTGTGAGCCTTATGTTCCTGATCCTTTTATAGGATACCTTTACAAATGTCACAGTTTCAGGTATGATCCAGTTTATCTAAATAGCTAAGGTTTAATAGAGTTACCAAAGACAAAGTGGCTGAACATACATTTTCAAGTCATTTCTGCTAATCTGAGTAGACTTTAGGAATTCATAAACCTTACTCATCAAAGATATATTGTTCCTTACGCAAAGAAATTTTTGGAAGTCTAATGTTGAACACAGTTAACAAAGACATAAATATACATCTCTAAGTCAGTTTCTATTAACCTGAGTGGACCATTATAACTTTAGAAATTTATAAATCCGGGCTGGAGAGATGGCTCAGCAGTTAAGAGCACTGACTGCTCTTCCAGAGATCATGAGTTCAAATCCCAGCAACCATGTGTTGGCTCACAACCATCCATAATGAGATATGATGCCCTCTTATGGGGTGTCTGAAGACAGCTACGTATTACATATAATATGTATTATATATATTACATATTACATGTAATAAATGAATAGAATCCTTTAGGCCAGAGTGAGTGGGGCTGGAACAAGAGAGGTAAGTGGAGGGAAAAAAAAAGAAATTTATTAATCCTAACGATCAAATACATGTTGTTTTTAGGTCTTATTTTCCTTAAACTTTGTTTATTGTTTTGTCCTCATTGGTAACTTTTTATTCTCAGGATAGAAATCATCACACAGAAATCTATTCTAAACCAAAATATCTTGGAAGCCTGCTCTTGTCTCCTTACTGTAGGTGAAATAAAACAACCCAACCACCTTGGAGGCCTGGTCTTGCCTCCTTAGTCTGAAAAGGGAGACACAATGAGCAGAAACTCAGTAGGACTGAGAAATTTTATGGGATTGTGTAGGTGATGCCTTGGTTTGTTTGTAACAGGTGGTCACTTTCACTAAGATGGTGGTGAACTCACATGGCATGTTCTCTCTTTACCCTTAGTGAAGATGGAAGCCATTTACATGGTTGTGACTTACTCCAAGATGAGCCTACTAAGCACATACCCTTTATAAAAAAAAAATCTACTTTCTTAAATAGGAGTTGAATCTACGTTACGTACAAGCATGCTAAAATTTATGTGTGTGTGTAGAAATATGTCTGCATGTGCATATATATTTGTACATATACATACATACATATATATATACATATATATATATATGTATATATATATGAAATCAACCATTTCTGTTACAAGTTTTAAGCTAACGTTTTGTTACAGAGTTTACAGATCTTTTAAACCACACCTAGTGAATTTATAAATCCCGAGAGATATATGAAGTTTATACAGTGGTCTTACAAACTTGAGATAAAAGGAAGTTTATACTTTAGCAGAAGTTTTCTTTAGAGCAATACAGGGGGCTATATTCACAGAGCAAAACATCCGTCTTTAAAGACAGTAAACAAAATTTTAAAAGAAGCAATAATCCCTATTGGAAATAATTTGCCTCTTAGCTGTCGTTAAATACAGTGTCGTTTCATGAGCTTTTCTGCATCGTTCTCCTTCTTCTTCTCCTGACCCAGGATAGAGACTATGGGAGAAATGTGTGAACAAGCATGCTTGCATCTGGAGTGAGCAGGCTATAACTCAACTCCAGAAGCAGCTTCTTATTAGAGCAGAACACGATGTGAAACGTATTATCTCAGTGATTAGAGGAGGGGAGAGAGCAAAGAGCGAGAAGCCTTAGAGATAAGAGATTTTGAGAGTGGAGAGCAAAGAAAGCTTAAAGATAAAGGGATTTTCAGATCATTTGCTTGTGCGGAGGCAGACATTCTTACATTCTGTGAGGATTTGGAAATCGAGTGTGCCGTTTTCTGGCCATTGAGACTGATTATCTGATCTGTATTGAAGTCAAGTTGTTTTCAGTAAGACGGTGAGGCTCTAATGGAATCTTTAAATCTGAGGAGGTAAGAGGTTAGAGAAGGCAGGCGAGGCATTGAGGAGTCGAATTCTGAATGGAAAGAGCTCCTCCAGGAATGAGCTGAGAGAGAAAACACAGAAGCAGAGTGGAAAAGGCTTGGGGAAATAATGACAACCAGGTACTCTGTCAGAGGGAGAATTCTGATATTATAGAGGCCCAGGAGGGTATAGAGCAGCTGCCTGTTGTATATTTACAATTTACAGTAGGCTCTAGGGCTAAGCAAGAATAAAGACAGAGCAGGCAACTCCTAGTGGGCAGGTGAAGGGAGACAAGTGGTTAGCCATGGTTAGAGTCAGTGGAGCTCCAGGAGTCAGCTGAGAGACAGATGAGGAGGGAGCCAGGAACAGAGCAAGGAGGAGATGGGAGAAACTTACAGAGGTAATGCTGTGGTGGAAAAGGTTCCAATCTGTGGTGTCCCCAAGGGGAACAAGAAGCTGTGAGAGAGATGGGCAGGATTAGTGGAGGGGTATCTCTCCTCCACATGATGGAGTGCCCAAAAGGAAGCTACCTGATGAATGGGCATAGGTTTTTGGTAGGCTTTAGGAGGTGAGAGAGACAGAGCAGGCAGTTCTGAGAAAGACACTCACCCAAGTAGATGAGGATGGGTGAGTTGTTAGAGCAGGTGAAGACAAGATGGACTCTAGAACCTGGAGTGAATTTGGTGGGTGACAGAAGCCAGCAGAAATAAATAAACGACCCATATCTCAGGAGAGTCAAATCAGCAGCTTGATTTGGTTAGAAGGCAGACTCCTTAAAAGGTGGGTCCATTTGTCTTCCAAATGTATGCAAGGGGACTTATTACAGAAATTGCTAGCATGACTGCTTCATTGAGGAAAGGGTTTTTCATTTGGGCTAAGAGAGAGAAAATATCCAGAGGTGTCTGGAAGAGTCCAGAACAGAGAGAAAGAAACAAAGTAGTCATGGTCAGAGCTGTCTACAATAGAGGCAAGGGAATGCAAGAGAGCATGGGGTGGACAAATCATGCAGATTAGAAGAAGGACCAGTAGCTGGAGGAAGGGATTCCTTCTGGGGACAGAAAACCGTTTCACAATTTCCTGAGGAAGGCTGGCTTTTATCTAACCAGCAGAAATCCTTCTAGAGTTCAGCCTGAGCTCATGTACTCCTGAGACCTAACAGAAAGATGGGGAGAGTCAGATGTGGTGGGTAACCTCAAGGAAAATGTTTTTCAGACACATCAGAGCAGTTGCACATGTAAACTCAAGGATTGTAATAGCACTCACAAGTGCAAAAATAACCAGACAAAATAACCAGTATGGAGGAGGGAGGGAGGGAGGGAGGGCGGGCGAGCACAGAATCCCATTAGCTGAGAAGCTATTGGCATTGGATAGCTTCTGACAGAGGGAAGAGTTGGGTTTCTTTAAAACTGTGACCTCTGGTAGGTTGACCAAGAGTAGTTGGGCAACGCAAACTGTTCTCAATTGGGGAAGAAGAAAAAGGAAAGAAAAGAAATGCCTCAAAGTGGGCTGGTAGACAGTAAGGGTAGAAAGGGAAGATATGAGGGGAATTGTGGGATGGAGTGAATATGATCAAACTATATTGCATGAGATTCTCAAATAATTAATAAAATATAAAAATGTTATCTATTATATACATATGCGCACACCACACACACACACACACATATATACATATATGTGTGTATATATATATATATATATATATATATATATATATATATATACATTCAAGTGATTCCAATATGCAGCCAGCACTAGTTCTTGTATTGCTTTATGATATAAATGCTACAGATTTTGCAGCCACAGATTTTTTGAGATAGGATCTCACTATCTTTTCAAGTATGGCTTAGCTTGGAACTCAAGCTGTTTCCTAGACTGGCTTCAAACTTACCATTTTTAGTACTGAGATTTTAGGCATGAACCACCATGCTTTGAAAGATCTTCTTATGTTTTGATTTCTAGTTTATTGTTGGAGAACATACTTACATGATTTCAATTCTTTTATATTTGTCAGGATTTCTCTTATTACCTGGGATAGTTTGGTGTGTGCTCCATGGGTCCATGAACAAACTGTGTCCTGCAATTTCTGAATATAGTATTCTACACCTGTTCTTAGGTCTTGCTGGTTGATATAGCTCTGAATTCTTCTAAGCCTTGATGATTTTTCTGCCTACTTATTCTATTAAACCAACAAATGAAGTTACATTTACTTTGTGTGTGTGTGTGTGTGTGTGTGTGTGTGTGTGTGTGTGTGAGCGTGCACAAATGTGAATGCACCATAGTGTAAAAGGATGGCTTCAGGGAAGAAGGCTCTTCTACCATGTGGTCTTAGGGAACTGAATTCAGGTCATTAGACTGGGTGGCAAGTGACTTTGCTTGCTGAGACATACTGCCAGCCCTGTATTAATGTGTTGTTGCTTGTCTATTGGCTTTTTGATTTGTTTTGTTTGCTCACCAGCCAACCCTGGCTGGACTGAAACTTGCTATGTAGATCAGGCTGGTTTGGAACTCATAGAGAGCAAATTGCCTCTGCCTCCTAAGTGTTGGGATTAAAGATGGTGACACCATCCAATGCTTTCTATTAATTTTTTAGAAGAAGGGCATTGAAGTCCTTATTGTCATTGCAAGCATATATCTTTCTCTTCTTTTACTGCTGTAACATTTTCTTCTTCTTCTTCTTCTTCTTCTTCTTCTTCTTCTTCTTCTTCTTCTTCTTCTTCTTCTTCTTCTATAGTACTTGAGTTTGTGCATGTGTTTGTTTTAATGTATTGATGGCAAATGGAGGCTTTGATAACATAGAGGCTTGAACTTTGCCCCGTGGGGTGATGAGTGGAAACCACAGTGCCAGGTGCTGCAAGTGCAAAGATCAGAGCTCACCTCATTGGAGAAACCACCACTCACCATGTCCCTTCAAGCCGGCTATTTCCTGATGGAGAGAGAGTTTGAAATCTATACTGACAGAAGCCTCAGCTTCTCCACTGGTTATGGTCGTGACTCTCATGACATCGAGTCAGTCCTGGTGTTCTCAGTGACGGGTCCTTGAAATGTGAAATGATTTACTTAACATTTATAATAAAAAAAAATTAAAGATCATTATTACCTCTTTATGCTGTATATAACTTTTCCTGTATGGCTTTGCCTATGTCTATGTAAGGACACTGTCTCTCTGAAAAAGTTTTAATCCTAGAGGCTTGCCTACCTTTCAACAAAATGGTTTTTCTTCGTTTTTAAGGGAGAGGTGTGATAAATGCCCTTTAACACAAATATACATAAATGTGTTAGCCACATGATATTTTTGCTTTCTCATACAAGAGAAAGGCATTAAACCCCCACCCTAGCTACTCATAGAAAGCCCTTTCCTTGGTCTCTAGAATATTTTTTTTTTAGGAAGTGAGTTTAAAGCTAGCCAGATTATTTGTATTGAAGTAAGAAGAAGGTTCTGGGTAATAGAAACTGAGAGCTTTGATGCCCCTAACCTAATGTAGAAGAATGCATGGATAAACTCATTAGTGAGTAACATTGAGTCACTAACAATGTGTTGGTACTGAATTAAAGAAGGAAAGCACTTCACCCTTGGGAGTCACTTAACCAAGTAAGTCTGAATTCAAATTCTCTATGTCATGCTCCATGTGTCTTCTGATCTCTTAAGAAAAAGCTTCTATTCTCTCTTTTATTGAACAGCACAGGAAAGGAATGGGATACTTCACAGAAATACTAACAGACAAGGGATTAACTCACAGACTTCAACTGACCCCAGCTGACCCAGACAAAAACATTACTACAAATGTCATTGCTTACCTACCAATATCCAAATGTTATGTTCAACATTTAGGGTAGACATTCTTTTTTTTTTTTTTTTTAAATTGCTTTCAACATCTGTATTTGCTGCTTTCAGCAAATGATACACATACATTGTCTGGTCAGGGGTATGGATGAATATATAATTTCAAATTAAAGCTATCTATTTTCAAATTATTCAAATTATTTTCAAATTATTCAAATTATTTCAAAAACTATTCAAATTAAAGCTAAGCTATAGCTTAGGTTACAGAAGTTGATTGGTTGGGAAATGCGAGACAAATAAGGTTGGTTGTTACATTATTCTCTTAAAGGCAGGCACACAGTACACATTAGGATATTGGTCTTACATTTTAAGTGACCTCAAGGTGTATTGTTATTATTAACTCTGGCTGTGAGGTCCAGTAGAAGGGATTGTCATCTCCGTGCAGGCCTCAGAGGAGGAACAGATGCTATGTCCCAAGCAAGTAGCTCATGTGACTGGCTATCCCAGATGACTGCCTTGGTTAGAGCCTTTTAGAGCATGGAGTTCTGCCAGGGCTTCTCTGATGCTGACACAGGGGACTTCCCAAAAGACAGAGACTCCTAGTGGCAACTCTTATGGGGGGAGGGGGGCGCGGGTCAGGGGGAGGGAAAGAGGCACAGTTTGAGGTATATTTCATGATGATCCTCAAAAGACTATTTTTAAAGGATTGGCTTCTATAACAGTGATGCTTTCTGGGATTGTTTCTCCTTCCCTTTTGACTCCCCCTCATGCTACTATTCTAGATCTTACACTTCTACATCAGATAACTATACACAACCCTGTCTCAGACTCCAAACATAGGAAGTAGGCGAAGACAACAATCTTCACAGCCAGAGTGATTTTTTATTCATGTACTTTCCTATGTCACATGTTTAGGTAAGGCTTTGTTGCTATGAAGACACCATGACCACAGCAACTTTTATGAAGGAAAACATTTAACTGGGGCTGACTTACAGTTCAGAGGTTTAGTCATGGCAGCATGCAGGCAGACGTCGTGCTGGAGAGATAGCTGAGAGTTCTACCTCCTGATCAACAGGCAGCAGGATGAAAGAGCAACACTGGGCCTGGCTTGAGTTTCTGAAACCTCAAAGTCCACCCCTAGTGACAGGCTTCCTCCAGCAAGGCGACACCTCCCAATAGTGCCACTCCCTATGAACCTATGGGTGCCATTTTCATTCAAACCACCACATGGTGCTTTATGTACAGCTGAAGCTGAAGAATGAAGACTTTATGCACAGAATTCCACGGATGCCCATTAGGGCCATGGCATTAGAGTTGATAGCTGTCTTTGGGGACCACACTGGAAGCAGCAGGTCTTCAGATGTCTTTATTGTTGAGTCCTGGTTGTCATGGATCCTCAGGCTTGTCTTACTTCCGCTGTACTAGGGGTTATTCATGTTTCTACTGGTTGATGAGCTTTGAGGCCTCCAGGACGTGAGGCTTACTTCTCTGCTATCCTTCTCACTCACTTTCTGCTCGATCGCTTCCCTTGGAGTATTGCTGCTCCTACAACTAGCCCACCTGTCTCCCTTCCTCCTTCCTTCTTTTCTTCCTCTGTCCTTCTCTCTTTTCTTTTCTCTCTCCTCTCTCCCCTCCTCTTCCTTTCCCTTTCTCTCATTTCTCCTCCCTCCTTCTTCTACCTACTCACGTTCTTCCTTTCTTCCGGTAGATTCTCTGTAAGAAAGCTCACAGCCCATTTTTTTTTTTTAAGTAACATTCTCTGAGTCACACTTTCACATAGTCAGATGACAAGCCTTCAAATGCAGTGTTAAGAGAGGGAGAGGGCTGTAAAGACGCAGAAAAAGCCTACATTAAAGAGCTCACAGTTTGGTAAACAATGTCACCATTATACAGCAATTCTCAGTGTAGAGATGATTAGCATCTCTCTTCTTTTCTTTTCAAAAATATTTTTGGAGACAGGATCTCACCAGGCTGGCCCTAAACTCATAGAAATCCACCTACCTCTGCCTTCTGCATGTTGAGATCATCCCCAGTCCTTTCTCTTTAAGTATTTATGATTGTTTTTGTGTGTGTTTGAAGCTTCAAACTCCTAGTTCTTCATAAAGTATAGAATATATACGCAGTGGGACATTAGCATTCAGTCCTCCAACCTTCTTGTTATCTCTCTCCTATCTTGTACTTACAGTATCTGCTTGAGCTGAGTTTCCTTAAGTCTCTTCTTCACCTCCCACTTCTGCAGTGCACACTACGTTCAGTATTTTTCTGGGGGGGGGAGGGGAAGAGAGGAGGGAGAGGGCTGGGGAGATGGCTCAGCAGTTCTTAACCTTAAGTGCTCTTAAAGAGCACCATCTGCTCTTCCAGAGGTCCTGAGTTCAATCCCTGGCAACCACACAGTGTCTCCCAATGATCTATCCTGGGATTTGATGCCTTCTTCTGGCATGCAGGCACATGTGTAAACAGAGCACTCATATACAATAAACAAATAAGTCTCTTTTAAAAAAGATTTGAGAGAGGAAGAAAGAGGGAGTGACATAGAATAATATACGTCCTGTGGCCAGTTTCACCTCTGTGTCCCCATGGCCCTTTTAAAGTGCATGTTATCAGCTGCCAATCCTCTCCTAAATTTCTTAGTCTGGGAAAGCTTAGAAACTCCAAGCTGTTTTACTTGGGATCCTTCTTTTGAACCCAAACAGTTCAGGAAATACATAAGGTTATTATGAGTATCCCATAGTATTTTTGTTGCCATGGTAACATATAGACGGTACCCCTTTAACAACTCAACTGTTAAATAGATAGTGCAGAGATATCACATTCATCTCTATTCTTCTGCAATCAGTTGTAGCCACAATCCCTCTACCGTGCTGTTCACCATCCCGAACTGAAACGCTGTACCTGGTCGACAGTAACATCCGTAGTGCATCACACACTTTATGAAGTGATCAGTCACCAGTCTTCTTGGTGTGGTCACCTGAGAGTTCTACCTTTAGTAACTAAAACCCAGGTGTGTAGTGAATACCACCAGCTGTGCTGAATTGGGTTTTTCATTAGGTGGGTAGGTAGCCCTTCCGTGCAACAAGCATCTAAGCTGTCCTGGGTTGAAAAAAGAAAAGGCAAATGAACAGGCATTATGATCTTTATTTTAAACACGTGCTGCTTGTCACAGCCAGAGTGCCGATGCCCTAATGAAGAAGCTGTTTTTAAACTCAGTCCCAGCAGCTCGTGCCTCCATGTCATTCTGGAGATCACACTTTCACATACTGGGTGATTGCTTTGTGCCAGAATTCCAGGATCTGAGATTCAAAACGAGAGGGAAAGGTCTTATCTGCATGGATTTCAGGCCCTGTAGACTCCTGATGTTGTCATTTGCATTCGATTTGCGTAGGCGAATTCACAACTGTTCCAGTCCTTACCTACTTGGACCTCAACGGTATCAGAATCACGCTAGGAGTTGAAAGGATGAAAACACGGGCTGTAGTTACCTGGTGATGATCAATGATTCTGGGAATGTGAAGTGAGGATTCAAGGGTCATCTGTCATTCACATCACCTATGTGGTTCTTTAGAGAGCCAGCTCTTCCAAGCACTGACATTCTATTTGACTTAAAAGCTAAGTGCACAGATTTCAGGCAGGGAAAACACCCATCCCATCTCCAGAGCTGTCTCCTGCGGAGCAGACTGTAGGGAGTGCTTGGGTAGCTCTTTGCTTCTTTGCCTAGGTTGTTTTGAATTAGGTGTTTTGCTTGCCACCTGATCTCTCTTGCAAGAAAGGCTGGTCCCTACCGATTCTTACATAATCGTTCTGCAATGTCTCACTCCTATGCTCTCGCATCAAGGTTCTTAAAGCTGATCAGATCATCTTTTTAAATCTCATACCCATAAGATGTGGAGCAAGAGTCATCACTACAAAGAGTTCCTGAACCCAGTCCAACCTGTAGACATTTTCACATTCTGGCAGCACAGTGAATTTAGTATTTCAAAGCTCTCACTTAAACATATAGAGGCAGCTGGGCAATTGTGGTGCACACGTTTAGTCCCAGCATTCGGGAGGCAGAGGCAGATGGATCTCTGAGTTCAAGGTCAGTCTGGTCTGCAAAGCAAGTTCTAGGACAGCCAGGGCTACACAAACTCTGCCTTGAAAAAAAAATAGGGAGAGTAGAATTGTTAAGTGGATATCAGTACAAACTGGTGCTTCAATCTATCTTAGCTTTAAGTTTTTCATCAGAAAACAGAAATAATAGGAACCTCACAGGTTTTCTTTTAAATATTTTTTGTTTTGTTTTAATTTTTTTTCTTTTGATTTTTCGAGACAGGGTTTCTCTGTATAGCCTTGGCTGTCCTGGAACTCACTCTGTAGACCAGGCTGGCCTCGAACTCAGAAATCCACCTGCCTCTGCATCCCAAGTGCTGGGATTAAAGGCATGCGCCACCACCGCCTGCCTGGCTTTCTTTTAATTTATATGAGTGCTTTGTCTGCATATATATCAGTTGTGTGCCTGGTGCCCATGGAGGCCAGAGGAGGGATTTAGATTTCTTGGAACTGGAGTTACTGATGACTGTAAGCTGCCATGTAGGTGCTGGAAATTGAACCTGGCTTCTCTGCAAGTGCAGTCAGTGTTCTTAACCAGCTAGCTATCTCTCCAGCCCCTTCACCAGTTAGTTCTTACCCTAGTGACTATAGTCCAAATGCCTATTAATAAATAAACAGAAGTTGTATGTGTATGATATTTGTTTAGCTGTTCACCCATTGATGAATTCCATTTTTGAAATGTTGATGCTTGCAAGGCAGGTAACTCTACAACTGATCCACACTCATGGCTCTACCTCCCTAAAGGATTCCCTTGTGAACAGGAATGAAACTCTGACATTTGCTATTGTATAGATAAGCCTTAAAAAACATGATACACGAAATAAACCAGACACAACAGGAGCCATCCGTATTCTATGATCCTACTTAGGTGTCTAGAACAGTCAAACACACAGAGACAGAAAGCATAGCAGAGGCCACTGCAGAATTTAAGAGGGGGAGGGGGACACTGGATGTCACTGTCGAATGGGTACAGGGATTCAGGATTAAAAAAGCCTAAGAAAGGTGTGGTGGTGCAAGCCTGTAATCCCAGCACTCAGAAGGCAGTCCCTCTGTAATGGGTGGTTACCCTAGGCTACGGAGTGAATTCCAGGCCATGGTAAGACCTTACCTCAGCCTAACCTAAACTAAATCAAGGTGCTTTTTATAGAGGAACAGTGGTCAGTGCTACACAATGTGTGAATGTTTACGTCATTGAACTGTACATTTAAACTTGGTAGGTTTCATGTGATATATTTCTACCTAATGAAAAATATTTTTAAACAGCTTGGAACGGAGTCTAATGCACAGTGAAACGCTTGGGTTATTTGTCACGTCTGCCACGCTGTTGCCTAATTCTCTCCGACCTTTCACAGCTGCGTTTTTTGGGCTGCGTTTTTGTTCAGCATTTGATTTGATGTCAAAGGCAAGGGCCATATCATAATTTGGCTTGTCCTTTGCTGACCTCCCTGTGTGCCTTGCAGGTAGCTGGACTCTGTAAATCATTGACTTGGTAAGTGCAGGTTCCACATAACCTGTTTTGTAATGATGTGGGCCTTGCTTGCAAAGCAGTGGAGCCGGTTCTCAGTGTTTCCTCTGTGGGAGGATTCTAGGATGTGACTGAGAGCAAGGAGTTAGAATCCAACAGACCTGAGGTTGAGTCGTCATTTCCTAAGCATGTGTCCTTGGGGAAAGTCACTCTGTCTGTCCATCTTCTGTTCACTCTGATTTGTATACTAAATAAAATGAAATAATGTATGCTGAGAATACGGCCTTCAGGGCTCAGGGCTCAGAAAACAGTACCCAATATAAACATTTTGTTTTGTTTTGGTTTGGTTTGGTTTGTTTTTTAGTTTTTTTTTTTTTAATATGAAGCAACATTGCCAACTTAAATTCATTAAAAGTCTGGCAATTTGCTCAAAGCAGATGCTGGTTCTCATATTACAATGGATATTTCTGCAACAAAGGACCATGTCTTAGGGGTGGGGGGAGATGGCTGTCCACTAAAGTGCTTGTTGTGCAAGCACCAGACCTTCATTTTAGATCTCCCAGAACCCATCCACACGGAGGAAGGAAGGAAGGAAGGAAGGAAGGGAGGAAGGGAGGAAGGAAGGAAGGAAGGGAGGAAGGAAGGGAGGGAGGGAGGGAGGAAACAAGGAGAAAGGGAGGAAGGAAGGAAAGAAGGAAGGAGGGAAGTAGGAAGGATGGAAGGAAGGAAGGAGGGAAGTAAGAAGGATGGAAGGAAGGAAGGAAGAAAGAAAGCCAGCCAGCTGAGTATCCCAGCCCACACCTGCAATCCCAGAGCTGAGGAGGCAGATACAGGAGGATCCCTAGGACTTGCTGGATAGACAGGGTAGCTGAATCAGCAAGATTTGGTTTTAGTGAGAGTCCTTGTTTCAAAACAAGGTGAGAATGATTAAGGAAAGCACTTGATATAGATCTCTACATTCAGGCGCACACATGTACATATATACAACCCCCATGCCCACATACCCATACACACACAGACACACATACTCATGCACACACATAGGCACACACACTCATGCACACACACACACACACTAGCACACACACAGGATAATGTCTTGAGAACCATAAGTGTTGTAAGGCCTACCTGCCTGGGCCCTTATGCAATCCCAGGCGTACCAGTAAGATGCTGAGTGCTCTGACAGAGGGAGAAGAGGCTTTCTCAAGTCAGGGAGAGTTCTCACTCAACACTACTTAGAACTACTCTTTGATGGAAGTGGCCACTCAGAGTCTTCAAGGGAAGCCAGACTTGGTAAAATCAGATGGAGATTACAATTTGTTAAAAGAAGAATTGAGGAACTATTAGCCTAACTCCATGAAGAAAGTGAACCACTAAAGACCACTTAGAGGCTGGACTTGTTTTAAAAACTGCTTCGGGTGTAACTCAGTTGGCTGTGTTGGCTGGCGTGTATGAAACCCTGGGCTCCCAAGGCTACAGGCCAGTGCCTATGATCCCAACACTCAGGCAAGAGGGCTGAAAGCTCTTCCTTAGCGACAAAGTGAGTTTGAGCCAGCCTGAGACACAGAATAACCTGTCTCAAAAATAAAAGTAAATATATCTGCTGTAGGTGGCTTTGATGCTGGGCAGATGACAAAGCAGATGACCTGACCATCGAGATGAAGTAATGAGAGCCCAGCTTTCCCTGTAGCATAAACCAAAAATGAAATCTCGTCTTCTAACTCACCAGGGCTTATTACATCCTGGAGCAATGGGCATCCTGTTAGCCTAGGGAAAGGTCTATTTCCAAGTGAATGTGAGAGGCACAAGAGACCATCTTGGAATGGACATTCCAGAAGTCTAGAAATGATCTCGAGAAATAAAATAAATCATATACTAGAATAAGGCCTTTGATGTCCCAATACCTAGTAGAGTGAGGAAAGACCTGAGAAGGAGAAAGCAAACACTTGGCATGGAGCAGTCCTTGGCAGAGGGTTGATGGTGAGATGACTCTGTGTTGCTGCCAAGCCTGACTCACCTTAGTAATATCTTGGGACCCACATGGTGGAAGGAGAGAACCAACTTCCAAGAGTTGTCCTCTGATCTCCACATGGACAGCATGACACACATGTATGAGTGTGAGCGCATACACATGTGCATGCACGCGTGCATATGCACCCACCCGCATACAAATAAAGTAATAAAAGTGTTTAAAGAAAAGGAGAAGACCACAACTGTCCACAGGCTGCTGCACACAGCTCCTCTTACCTAATGGGCAGTCACTGTCACGAAGCAGTAATGCTAACCCGCTCTAAACTCCCTGGAGGGTGCATGTGCGTGCCTCACTACTGTTTTGAATTCAAGAATGAAAGGCACACTGGCAGCCTTATTTTTAATATGCCCTAAGCAGTTCAACGACTGGGCACTTCCACACCTCCCTGTAACTAACATAGCCAACACACTCTCCCCTCTGATATCCCGGAATTATTACTTCCTAACACCTATTTTTCATCCCATCCTCCATGTACATAGGCCTGTAGCCCTCGTGGACCACGACTCCTGACTCTTATATCTTGGTACTGTCTCTGGCGCTCTCTCTCTCTCTCTCTCTCTCTCTCTCTCTCTCTCTCTCTCTCTCCTACACTTCTCAGGCCTACAATTCTCAGGCCAGGACCTTCTCCTCCTCTTTGGCAATGGCAATCCTTTTCCCCTCCCATTTCTTGTGGGGAGGGGGTTGGATGGGGTTGGGGATGGAGGGACATGACCTCAAAGTCCCTCCCGCCTCTGTCTTCCTGCCCAGTCACCAGCAACTTTATTTACCAATTAGAACCAGCTAGGGGCAGGGACCATCTTGTCTCACACACAGATGTGTGAGTTCCCATGAAATTTGGGAACCCAATTAGCATAGTATAAGCAATAACAAAATCCACAATTTCACAACACCTGTCACCCTCACCCTGCCACCCATTGTCATTTCTTTGGGTGTCTTGGTCCTGGTGGCATGTAAATATCCCATATCTATCAGTGTTTGAAATGTAGATGAATTCTATTTTCCCACCCATAGAAGGTATGCATAACTAACCTCCAAGGAACTTAGTACTTCAAAGTCCTGTGTCTAACATCCGACTCTACTTATAATCAACACTCAGAGCTTGGAAATGTCACCCTAATAGGACTTCAAAGGATGCTTGTCTGTCCTTATAAAGACTTGCCTTGGGCTTGCAAATGTGATAGAGAAATGCATACGGTTGTGTTTATATAATAGGACATCAAATGGAACATCAAGGCACGATCTTAATTTTGAAAAATGTGCCCAGGAAAGATAGAGTGGAAGGATAGTCACACTTTCTCCCAGGGGTTATGTTTTATTATTATTTTTTTTATATTTAAATATATCCACCTGTGGTTTCTAGCATTTTAGAAGTTTATTACCTTTATAAAATTGATGCTTTTTATTTTTTGTATTCTTTCCTACATTTATTTTTTTTTAATAGGGTCTTAAGTGGTCCAGGAATGTCTTGAGCTGTTTATAGCCTAAGCTGGTCTTGAACTTCTGACCCCGTTGCATCCACCTCTCAAGTGCTGGGTTATGTTTGCACCGTCATCCACTTTTGTTTTAAGACAAGATCTCTAGATGTAGCCTTGGCTGGCCTTGAACTCACTATGTAGATGAAGCTGGCCTTGAACTCACAGAGATCTGCCTGCTTCTGCCAATGAGTGCTGGGATGAGCATGGGCTCACATACCTGGCTTTTATACAGTTTTAAAGGATGCAGATTTCAGAGCACCTTCCATGTAAGGAAGGTGAGCATCCAGGGTAAAAGGCTCATCGGCAGCAACAATCTATTCTTAAACAGTGTCCTTGAAGGTCATGAGAAACAGGCTTCTTCCATTATATTGATTTAGGTTATCCTAGTTTATATTTAACATTTATACTAGAAGTAATAAGAGTTTCATAAATACAATTCTGTTTTCCTTCAAGACAGGTTCTCTCTGTGTAGCTTTTGCTGTCCTTGAACTTGCTCTGTAGACCAGGCTGGCCTCAAACTCACAGAGATATGCCTGTGTATGCTTCCTGAATGCTGGGACTAAAGGCGTGCACCACTACCACCACCACCTGGTTCCACTTTCTTTCTTAAAGTTAAAGATTATTACTAAGAAAACTTAGCCTTTTAGTCTGTCTACTATATATTGTTGGCTCCAACAAGACTATTGATTCAAGTCAGCACATGTTGACACTTCTTACAGAAGGCTTTGAAATAATGCAAAGCTCAACTTTTACCTGGTAGAGAGGGCACTATAAATACATAAATAGTAATATCAGAAATCATTGTCTATTTACATACTGAGCAGAAGACTTTCAGAAGACTCTAAAATGCTCATATGATTTCTTTCATGCATTCTAAATTTTGAGGAGCTAATATGAGGATGTATAAATAATAAAATGTTTGGGTTTTGTAGGCAGCCAATTGATCACTCGATGACTAAAGAAGTCCACCGGATCGTTTGAGATGCTCAGTGAGCCATGTTACTTTGGTTCTATTTATTTTTTGTTTTTGTTTCAGACTGCAAAGAAAGAAAAATTTTTTTGAGCTTCTACATGATGTTTGCTGGCTCCTTGGTTTGATTTTTCCTTTCAGTCAACATTCGCCATTAATTCTGCATTTGTAAACCTTCTTTCTATGTGAAACTTATCCTGTTACTATGCCTGACTCTCTATTTCACAATAAAGGGCAACTCCTCCCCCTTCTTCCTCCTCCTCCTTTTCTTAATCCCCCTCCTCTTCTTCCTCCTCCTCTTCCTGCTTCCCCGCCCCCTCCCCCCTTTCTTGCTCGGTTTCAGTTTACCCAAAGGTAGCCTCACTCAGTGTCTTGGTCCAGCTGATCTTACTGATGAGAGCCACCATGCTTGGCTGACTCCACAGAGCTTCTTGGCAGTGTGGGGGTTAGGCCAGCCCAGGGGCAGGGGAAGGTGTTCTGCCTCTGTCTCTTGATTCACTGTCATCTTGGATGGACCAGGGGCAGGGGAAGGTGTTCTGCCTCTGCCTCTTGATTCACTGTCATCTTGGATGGATTACTTCACTGAACTTCTACTGAACAGCCGGGCTTGAGCAGTTTGACGTGATTCAAAGGACTATTGATTCCCTGCTGTTTATTAGGTGATGGCTTTGCTGACATTTTAAAAATTAATTAATCAAGTTTACATCCCAATGGTAGTTTCCCCTCCCTCATCTTCTCCCAGCCTTCCCTCCCCCCACACCCCCATCCACTTCTTTTTCTCTTCAGAAAAGGGAAGGCCTCCCCGAATATCAACCAGCCATTGCAGCCTAGTTGCAGTAAGACCAGGCACCTCCCCTAATATTGAGGCTGGAGGAGGCAGCCCAGTAGGAGGAAAGGGTCCCAAAAGCAGGCAAACGAGTCAGAGGTAGCCCCTGCTCTTACTGTTAGGAGTCCCACGAGAACACCAAGCTACACAACTGTTAAGTATCTAGAAGGCCTAGGTGTGGTTCAGAAGCCCTGGTTGGTGGTTCAGTCTCTGTGGGTCCGTATGAGCCCAGGTTAGTTGATTCTGTGGATTTTCTTGTGGATACACTCTTTTAAAGTGAGACATTTCTGCTTCTGCAGGTTCCTACAGTGTTTTGTCCCCTCCCCCACAGCACCAGGCTACTCTTTGTCTCCTCTCTCCTAACCCGGCTGTTTCTCTTCCTTGCCCACCTTTTTCTTCTGGATGGTGTGAAGAACCCCAGCTCTTCTATTGTGAAAATCAATTTCACTTCATGAGTCCTTTTCACTAATGAGGTAAGGCGCTTACTTCACAAAAATCAAACCCACAGAAGAAATTGAAACCGGAAATCTGTACTTGAGAGAAAAATACCTTTCTTAACAGAAGAACAATAGTCTTCAATAGAAACAGGCGTTGTAATGCACATTCTTTTAGGAGGAGAAAAATACAGCAACTTTTGCTCCTTGTCATTGAAAGTTATCAAGTGTAATGTAATAGTTATGCAGTATTTATCTTCACAGACGTATAGTGTGTATCTGCGTAAGGGAATTATCCAAACTTATTTGTAAACTACTTGTTCTAGATAGACTCAACATTTTTTCTGCAGAAATTCTCATTTTAAAGTAATTTATGGGAAGAAATAATTATTAGTTAGACCCTTGCTCAGTGAGCATACACAGAGTTTTTTTTTTTAAATAAAACTTTCTCCAAATATCGATGTTGGAAAATGAGTTTCCTCTCATAGTTTAGAGGGTTCTTTTCAAATACTGCTATGAATGATCCAGAATTTGGTTTCAGGTTGTATTTCCTCATTTGGTAACCTGGCCTTCCATGTGATAACTGCTTCCGGTGTCAGTGATATCTTCCACCTGAAGTCCACACAATGTGTGGGTTCCAACAGTGGAACACCTCCTACAGGGCCTCCTACACACAGCTGTTCAGGAACAGGCTTCCATGGTGATAGGCTTGTTCTCTTAGTGTCCTCATTGGCTTCATATTACACAGAGGATAAAGGCCAAACCCAGCCTCGCTTTATCAGTGCTTTAAATCTCGATCCAGCCATATTTCTAGGCTTACCTTAAGTCAGTTATTTTAGCAAATATCCACGAAGTGTTCTGTATGTTGAGTGCTGTGCTGTGTTGGGATAACACAGAGATGGACAACCTCAGGCCCAGTTCTGGGCTCACACAGCTTAATGTGAAATGTGTGCTTGGCCTTCTGAATTCCATGGTCACAGATGACTCATCACACTCCAGACATCGTACTTTCCTTTCTCCAGACTTCTCTTCCCTCCCTCTTTCCCTCCCTCCCTTCTTTCTTCCCATTACGTTTCTCTTCTTTCTTCTCTCTCTTTCCTCTCCCCTTTACCTTCTTTCCTCCCTCTTCTCATTCTCTCTCTCTCTCTTTAAAAAGAAAACGGAATTAGTTTTGCCTTTTCACTCTTCACTTGAAGCCAACCATGAAATTTCAGTGGTTTGTGGCTTGGGGCTCAAAGAAGGTAGTTTTCCTCCTCGTAGGAGCTGTGGCCCTGTTTTCTAGAAGAGGTACAGACAGGCCAGTCTTGCTGGAACCACTGGAGGAGCATGGGTGGCTCTGCCTGAAGGCAGATAACGCTTACCTTCAGTCAGTTATTATAAGAGCAGACCTGAGAGACAATAGCCTTTGGAGCTTCGAGCATGAACTAATCACTGGGGCAGTCACCCACAGTGACCAGTGAGCTGACAAATCCCTCACCTCCCTGGAGTAGTGCTTAGCAGAGGTGTTCAGAGTGAGGGGGTGGGGAGGGTTGCTGACAAAACAAGGAAGCTGGCTAGACCAGGCCAGGTGGAGGTATGCAGAATAACGCTGGCCCTCTACCAAGAATGACTAGCATGATACCTGGTCAATGGCAGCAGTAGAAGATTATTGGTTACTGTTCTCAAGGAATGGCAAAATGAGCCCCCTTTTTCTATAAAACTGTCCTGTACCTTACAGAATGTGCCGTAGAAGCAACTCTGGACCCAGAATCTACATTGTAGAAAGCAGACTTCACCATGCCTTCTGGGATGGCTGCGTTTGGGCAGGATTTACTTATGAACTCAAATACATTGGCAGCCATGTTCCCTGAAGCTCCATGTTCTACCCATTGCCTCTACTCTGATCTGCACATGAATTCTCCTCTGGGACACTTTCCTTTCCCCACAGTTACCTATAAATTCTTCAAAAGGCCAGACTTATATATCTCACTTCCTTCAAAAGGTTTCTCCAAGTCCCCCAGCTAGGATTAATTTGTTTATACTCCAGAAGCTCTCTGTACTTCTGTCAGAATTCATCACAACACAGAGGAAACCTGAACTTTGAAGTTACAAAGCACTAAGTCCAAAGCCTGTTTTTGCCACTTACCGACCATCTAAATTAGATAAAGTCTTTATTTCCAGAAGGGAGAGAATAAGATCTGTTCCTTGTGATTAAATTATATTTCTACAGAAGGGAAAATATCACGGTTCATAGAAGTCGGATTATTACTCTTGCTCTTCTCCATTCAATGCAAAAATTTTGAAGTGGATGTAGTCTTTCTCTTTGATGATGCTACTTTACCTGTTTGGATGAGGATAGCAAGAAAGGTGGAGAGAGGAAACAAGAGGACAGTAAGAACAAAATACAATGATATTTGTGTGCTTAAAAATTTCAGATGCTGGGACATCTCCTCAGGGAGATAGGGATCAGGGAAGGCCACTGACATTTACACTGAAGCTTGAATGTAGAGTTAAGATATTGAGACAGGACAGAACCCAGAGGAAGTCGGCCTTCCAGGAGCTCTAACCTGGGCAGTATCTTAGGTAAGGAGAAAGCAACACCGGCCCAAAACAGGGAGTAACAGGGACCTACTAGGACCCAGGAAGTCACTCCTGGCCCGGAGCACTGGTTCCTTCTTGTCTGAGCCTGAGCACTGAGCAGATCTTGGGCCCCAGCTATAAGCCCAATAGTAACACCCCCCACACAGTTCTGATACAACCAAAATAATAGGAAAGACAGGCTCCAGTCAGAGACAGGGCAGGTAGCACTAAGGAGATCCAGATGGCAAAAGGCAAGCACAAGAACATAAGCATCAGCAACCCAGGGTACTTGACATAATTAGAACCTAGTTCTCCCACACCAGAAAGTCCTGAATTCCCCATATCATTAGGAAAGCAAGATTCAGATTTAAAATCACTTCTAATGATGTTTGTAATCCGCGCGATCTTCCCGCCAGCAGGAACTCACGCGGACACACAGGATTCTTCTACAGCAGGCTTTATTGCAGCTGGAATGGAAGGGAAGACCCCCCGATAGCAAAGGGAGACATCCTTAAATACCTATTAGGTCGGCGTGTTGGCGTGTACCTCTGTGATTGGCTAGCAGAGCTCAGGAGAATATGACATCTCGGGATGCGTCACATGTAGGCTGGTTCAAGGGACTCTGAGCATGCTCTGAGCACTTGTTTACTAGTTAAGCGGGATGAGTCTGGGCTGATGTCGGCGCCATCTTCCAATGGCGGCGGTGTGATAGTGCATGATGATGTTGGCACACCACACGCAATGACGTTGGCACACCACAGATGTTAATGGAGGACTTTAAGAAGGACATAAATAACACTCTCAAAGAATTTGAGAAGAACACAGGTAAACAGGTAGCAGCCCTTAAAGAGGAAACACAAAAATCCTTTAAAGAATTACAAGAGAACACAACCAAACTGGTGAGGGAATTGAACAAAACCATCCAGGACATAAAAATGAAAGTAAAAACAATAAAGAAATCACAAAGGGAGACTACCCTGGAGATAGAAAATCTAGGAAAGAAATCAGGAGTCATAGATGAAAGCATCACCAACAGAATGCAAAAGATAGAAGAGAGAATCTTAGGTGCAGAAGATATCATAGAAAATATTGACACAACTGTCAAAGAAAATGCAAAATGCAAAAAATTCTTAACACAAAACACCCAGGAAATCCAGGACACAATGAAAAGACCAAACTTAAGGATAATATGTAGATGAGAGTGAAGATTCCCAATTTAAAGGGCCAATAAATATCTTCAACAAAATTATAGAAGAAAACTTCCCTAATCTAAAGAACGAGATGCCCATAAACATACAAGATGCCTATAGAACTCCAAATAGACTAGACCAGAAAAGAAATACCTCCTGTCGCATCATAATCAAAACACCAAGTACACAAAACAAAGAAAGAATATTAAATGCAGTAATGGAAAAAAGCCAAGTAACATGTAAAGGCAGACCTATCAGAATTACACCAGACTTTTCACCAGATACTATAAAAGCTAGAAGATGCTGCACAGATGTCATACAGACCCTAAGAGAACATAAATGCCAGCCCAGGCTACTATACCCAGCAAAACTCTCAACTACCATAGATGGAGAAACCAAGATATTTCACAACAAAACCACATTTACACAATATCTTTCCACAAACTCAGCATTACAAAGGATAATATCGGGAAAGCTCCAATACAAGGAGGGAAATTATACCCTAGAAAGAGCAAGAAAGTAATCTTCTTCCAACAAATCCAAAAGAAGATAGCTACACAAAGATAATTCCACTTCTAATAACAAAAATAACAGGAAGCAATAATCACTGTTCCTTAATATCTCTTAACATCACTGGATTCAATTCCCCAATTAAAAGACATAGGCTAATGGACTGGATACATAAACAGGACCCAGCATTTTGCTGCATACAGTAAACCCACCTCAGTGAGAAAGACAGACTTTACCTTGGAGTAAAAGGCTGGAAAACAATTTTTCAAGCAAATGGTCCTAAGAAACAAGCTGGAGTAGCCATTCTAAAATCTCCAGTCCGAGAACACAAAGGGAGGGACTCATGACTCCACCTGTATAGATAGTTGAGGGTGGTCTTGCCAGGCATCAGTGGAAGTGGACAGCATTGGTGCCTGAAAATTTGGATTCCCTAGTGTTGGGGAATTTCGAGAGCAGGAAGGCAGGAATGGGAGGATGGTGGGATGATGGGAGCACACCCTCATAGAAACTCCCAGAATTATATGGATTAGACATGACAGAGGCAGGCTGCCAGAAGACTAGATTCCAGAATTCAAACAAAAAATTATCTTGATACTAAAATTTGTTTTGAGAATTGTATATTGCAGAATACATAGCCTCGGTGTATCTACTCATCAAGCAAGCTGAGCAGACCTACTTGAACCTCTGATGTCCTGGAATTCCAGCTGGATGCAGTGAAGACACATCATCAGAGGCTTATTAATTTACTCTTCCCTCTGCCCCTCTTCTAATATCTCAACGCCCATAATCAGCTTGAAGAAGTTAATGAAGAGTCAGCGCCCCTATTCCCTGGGCTTAGGGACTGAGGTGGTTAATATTGGGCTGTCTTTCTAGGGAAAAGTAGTGGTTTTGTTGGAACAGGGAGGAATAGCTAGGATTTATTGCATAGCCATAACCTATTGGTAGAAATAAGTATAATTGTTATTAAGATGAAGTTATAATTTCTTAAATGGTACAAAATTTACTTTGATTTCAAATTTAAGGTTTTCATTGGTATGAGCGTCTTATTAATATAAAAGTGAGATTAATATTGTTACTCTCATAGGCATTGTGCCTATATAACACATTTAGGAATACAAGGCTTAGACCCAGTCCTTCTTTAACTTTTCTAACTGATTTCAGATGGTTAGCCTACGATTTAAGGGCCTATAGCAAATTTATGACTCTGAGTTTATTGTTAGGGTGTTTTCTACATTTTATTTAGAAATAGCTGAGAGGAGTTAACAGACAACAGTCCAGATTGCCTTACATGGATAGTTGGTTTTCAAAACATCAGAAGTTTACAGAATTGGCATTACAAACATTTCTGTATTAATGCTCATTTTGATTAGAGACCTGTCTACTCCTGATAGCTTCTTGTCTTGGATTCTAAGAAGAAATTGAACATCTTTGGAGTTACTCCAGTTGTGGTGAGACAGCCACTAGGCAAGAATTGCCTCTTGTCATGTATAGACAAATCATTGTCCAGAAAAGGACACACTTGCAGAAATGTTGACTGATTATATCTGCCAAGACAGAGTAATCAGCCCTTAATAACTCTGCATCACTAAGGTCTGTTAGATGATTCTGGGCCAGAAGGCTGAAGATTTGATGCTCCAACGCTCTGTAGTATAGGGACTGTCCAAGTGTTCATCAATCTCTATAAATTGGCTAAGTTTTAGAAGCTATGCTTTGTGCTTCCCATAATTTCAGTTACCTCAGTCATTCGGGATTTCTGACGGGGTTGAAGACCTATAGTCTAATAGCCAATTCTAGCTATTTACTTTGAGAGAAAAGATTTGAGAGGATGGTTTTCAGCTGACATTCATTTTAAGGCCAAGAAAAAAAGCCAGGTTCAGAACTAGGTCTTTTAGTTAGGAGGGATGACAGAGATTCTGGTTAGTCAACAAAATAATGGACTGGGTATTAGGTCTATCTTGTACTTTACTGACACAAATTGGTATAGTTATGCTCTAATTGTATTTTAAGAGAAAAGTTTTATTTTAACAGAAAGGGTTATATGTAGGAGGAGCTAAGGTAGGAGGAGTAAGGAGAGGAAGAGGAGGAGTAAGGATAGGAAGAGGAGAAGGAGAGGAGGATCTAGGTGACAAGAGAAGGGAGGAACATGGAGGCGGATGTTTGAGTGTCTCTGCCAGTCAAAGATAGTTTATATATCTAGATTGGGTATTGGGTTACACTTCTGATTGTATGAGTATCTTGTTATTGAGCATTACCAAACTTATAAAGCCTTTGATTAACATTAAAAAATATATATAGTATAAAAGCAAAAAGGAGAAGGAGGGATGGGATAGGGGTTTTCTAGGGAGGGGAAATGGGGAAAGGGGATGGCATCTGAAATATAAATAAAATATCCAATAAAAGATAAAAATAAAAGAAATTTGCAGCAAAACCCCATTCGTTTGTGTGTTAACAACAACAGTAATATTAATAAGCTATTTTTAGAAACATCATATGAAACAGGAGTGACTTGAAATAGGGGAGGAAAACACAGTTATTCATTTGACCACCACTATGATTATCTGGTGTTCATTTCTAGAAAGACCTTCTGAGGAGTCAGCTTATGAGATGTATCTCAGAACTGCTTCTCTGAGAAGAAAGAAGGAAACATTACCTGCTGGCTTATAACCATTATTATGATGAACTCAGCCTCAAGGCTATTTATTATCTACCATCATTTCCATTTTTTTCATGGGTGTTAGGTGGTTTCCTATTGGTGTCTGACATTTAACCATTAAAAGCATCTCCAGTGTTAGGAGCGACAAGGATGAGGTGCAAGCAAAGTGCTTGTAGCTTTTTTTTGTGCAAAGCCCTTTGACGCCTGTCTTGTAGGAGGAGCTACGGTGGGAGGAATAGGGAGAGGAAGAGAAAAAGGAAGAGAAGGAGTTAGGGAGAGCAGAGAGGTAGGAAGATGAAGAGACATGGAGGTATTGAGAGCAGTCCCGGGTAACAACTTATATTTGGGTTAGCTAATTGGGAAACACTTCTAATTGTGTGGGCATATTGTTATTAAGCATTATCAAACATATAAAGCCTTTGATTAATCTTTAAACATTAGAGTTTCATTCATAATGGGTACCACATGGATGACGGGATGGTCAGGGCTCACCCCAACCTTGTGGAGACAGCACATGGTTGGCAGAGTCATCTCCCACACTGGCCTCTCGTGGGTTGCAGGGCTGGTGTCTCTGGTTACCTAAACAGATGGCTATAAATTGAGCAGTGGCGATATGCTGCTGTAGCTTGAGACCACAGGCCTAGGCTAGTTGGGAACATGGTGACTGATTGAGAAAAGCCAGATTGAATGCCGCTGATTTAAATAATTGTCACAACACTGCCCAGAGCTGGTTGATGCAATAACAGCCAGGAGTGCAGGCATGCTGGATAGATTTATGTCAACTTGACACGTTTGGGAAAATGTGTCATCTGGGAGGATGAGATCTTAATTCAGGAAATTCCTCCATTGGATTGGCCTATAGGCAAGTCACACATAGGAAAGAAATTCACCACGTTGGCTTCTACAGTGTTTATGGCTGTGGCAGGTCTCACCACTGTGATTCAGCTAGTTATTGTTTCCTTAGTCACCCTAGGTTTCATTCATATGCTTTTATAGTACATCTCTAAGTTTTTTCTCTGTCTGTTTACATCTAATTGACCTGATGTCGCCAACTTGAAAGTTATATTTTGTAAGAGTGGTAAGACCATGAAAGTCCCTGCAGATTCTAAGAGAGAGAGTGTGTGTTCCTGAAGCCGTGGTGTAAAATAGCAAATATGAGTAGCTGTGTACCTCTGTCCTTTCCACGTAAAAGTGAGCTTCTTTGAGTCTCCTGGTGCTGGGTGAGAAGAAACTAACTTGCCAGATCACTAACAGCATACTTAGTATAAAGGATATTTTGTCCTTTCTGGGAGACACCATATTTGAAATAGCAGGTATGCCATAAACTACCATTTAGTTACTATCCCTCTCATAACCAGCTGTGGTCCAGTTTTTAGTTACTGATGTTAAAGTCTACATCAGTGATTGTTTGAAAGGATAATAGATATCAACACTCCTGCACACTATGTATCTACATGTGTGCATATACACATGGAAGACAGAGGCCATTATGTGTGGTGTCTTCCTTAGTCACTCTCCACCTTATCTTTAGAGACAAGGGATTTCAGTAAACCTGGAGTTCTCCCAACTCATTCAAGCTGCCTGGCAGGCAAAGGGGATACACCTACCTCTGCCTCCCCAGAGCTGGGATTACAGATTTGTGCCACTGTGCCTACCTTGTCTTATGAGTTCTAGGTCAGCCTGCTTCTGTACTAGTGGGGTCTTTAACAGTACTGTAGCCCCTGTAGACCTCCCCTGTACACATTGTTCCTTTGATATATTAACATCACTGAAGAGAATGACAGTTTTATGCTTACTGTAGTGTCCCTTCCCTCGCAGGCTGGAGAAGAAGCTCTGCTAACTATTGGCAGTATTGTAATGGTAGAATCATAAACTAGAAAACCAAGAGAAGGCAGGTCTAACAGTTGTACTGAACTCACTGTTGGGAGCTTGCACTAAAACTTTGTTTGCCACTCCTTCCTTTTGCCCTCTAAATGGAAGACAATGGAAGCCTTTCAGGTGGTAGGTGGATGAACCATGGGAGTGTTTATCATATACATTGCAGTGCATGTCCTCCCTTGAAGGACTCATCTCTTGTTCAGCAGATGGGCTCCAGGCCTGTGAAGCAACTTATCTGGAGACCGAGTGGGGCATGTTTTTCTGTACAGTGAAAAATCTGTGAAGGTTTATGTTCACGAGTTGTTTAGAGCACCATGATTTGTTAGGCTAACAGATTCACCAGAGTGTCTGGTGACAACAACCATGTGTCCTTATTCCTGACAGTTAAGCCCTGCCGTTCAACCCCTGTTAATCCAGAAACCTATCATCTCTTGTCGTCAATTCTACAGCATCATCTTCCTCATCAGCCTCAGCCTCTCAGAAGAGTTATCGTGGAGGTTCTCAAGTTAACAAGAGTTCTGTAGCATTGCCCGAGGGTTAGTGTTGATTGTCAGCAGGACGTGATCTGGAGTCACCAAAGGCAAGCCTCTGGGCACCCCTGTAGGGATTCTTTAGATATAGCCTCTGGGCATGCCTGTTAGGGATGGTCATGTTTAGGTTTGCTGAGATGAGAAGACTCAGCCTACAGGTGTCCATAGCTCTGGGCTTGAGTCTTACATAAAAAGGAGGAAGCCAGCTGAACAGTGGTAACATTTTCTGTTTTCCAGCTGCGGATGGCACTAAAACTTCCTCGGCATTATAGAAAACTGTTGTGAGCCAAAAATAAACCCTTTCTCCCTTAAACTGCTTTTGTCAGCAAATTTTATCATGGCATCAGAAAAGGTAGCTAATGTACAATGTGTTCTTCATTTTAATGGAAAAGACAGCCTTTGTTTCTCTGAGATACACTGTCTGATGTCACCTCCTCTGACCACACAGAATAAATTCATTGTGACTTTTTTTTTTTTTAACCTCCTTGACTCTTCAGAGCCCTGTCTCCTTACTGTGCCAAGGCAGTTTTGACATCTTTACAGTAAGATGTGGTCAATCATGCACAGGCTACAAAGACACAGACTGGCATGGTGGGGTCCAGGAGGCCTCACTGAAACACTGAACTTAGTGAACTATATCCTAACAGCTTCATGTTTCCTTGTGGACAGTCTCTGGAACCGTCATAGGCAGTAGAGCATGGACCCACAGGAGGCAAGGAGGAAACCTGGGTCAGCGTGACTCAGTAGCTGGTGTTGCTTCAAACATCTAGAGTTTGTTTATATAACAAAAACTTAAATTTAAAAAATAAACCAGGCAGTTTGTCTTAGACATATTTAAATACAGTACAATTTTTGGGGAAAAAAAGTTTCCTGGTAACACTTGTATTAATCTCATGTGCACAGTAAAGCTTAGAATATGTTTAAAGGACTTGAGGAATGTGTTTTACAACAGCATAGGTTGCCTCCAAAATCTAAAGAGACATGGGTGGGGTGTGTGTGTGTGTGTGTGTGTGTGTGTGTGTGTGTGTGAGAGAGAGAGAGAGGGGGGAGGGGAAAGGGGGAGGGAGGGAGGGAGGGAGGGAGGGAGGGAAGAGATTTTGGGTGCAACAGCTTTAGAGAAGATATATTAACATGTTTTGACCAGCTTGCCTATAAGTATGGCTTGTCTAGCAGGCCCCCAATTTTTCTCAGAACTCATCTTCTACCTTTAGTTGCACATGTGTTTTATTAAGGCATTTAGGGTGCCGTTTCTTCTAGTTCAACAAGTACACTTAGTATCATGTGACCAATGCAATGGACCGGTGTGACTTCTTGGCAGATGCTAGGATAATTTCCATCTATAAAGTCTACATGCTAGAATAATTATTTCTCTGTGAATTGTCTTATGAGAGAAAATAGAGCTGATATAGCTCTGATACAAGACCACGCTGGGATGCTATGCTCCCTGAAGTAGATAAGGAAATTACCTCTGATCACACTTGATAATAGGAAAATAAATTCCTTAGGTCAATATATGCACACCAAGTTCTAGACTAAAGATGACCTAGTTCTAGTGAGTTTTCATTGTTAACTTGGCAAAACTTAACTGGAGTTACCTGGGAAGAAAGAGGCTATTCTCCATGGTTCCTGCCTCCAGATTCTTGCCTTGAGATCCTGTCCTGACTTCCTTCAGCGATGGACAATAGTCCTGAAAGTACCTGAAAGTGTAAGCTGAAATACACACTTTCCTCACCCAAGTTGCTTTTTGTAATGCTGTTTGTCATGGCACCAGGAAGCAAACTGCAACAGAAGTCGCCCCTTCAGGTGTATATCAATCTACCTTCCTTCTTCAAAAGCAGTCTTGCTTTCTGTCACCCTCCCAGTGAAAAATATAAATGGAAATGTTTAGTTATTAGTAAATTTTTATTCAGGGGGAATCTCATTTCCTTAGAGCAGGACAGAGCAGATGTTTGTACTAGCAGATTCTGTATGGGACTCACTCCTATCTCTTTGCCTTAAGTTCTTGCTCCTTCTCTGTCAAAACTTTAACATAGGACCAAGAACCTAAAGTTGTTATGCATTTAGCTGACACTGTTACCCCACAGTCTGTACAGTAAGGCTCTCTGTTTAATTACTGGTTTTTAATCTCTGTTTTTTCTCTGTACCTACAGGATCTAAGAACTCCTTCAAAAACGACGACACACAGAGGATAGGGAGATGGCTCAGCTGATAAATGACTTGCCTAACAGGCTGAAGGACCTTGGTTTATATCTCATCATTCCACAAAAATGGCACAGAGCATAATTGTAGTGCTGGGGAAGTAGAAACAGACAGATCCCTGGGGCTGACTGGCCAAAGCAGAGGTTCAGTGAGGGATCTTGTCTTAGAAAATAAGGGTGGATAGCAACTGTGGAATACACTAATGTTGATCTCTGGCCTACACACCTACACGCACACACGCACGCACGCACCTTTCTGATGTTTCAGAAATGCTTTAAGTTCGGATTCAATGCTTTTATGTTTGTCCTTTTCTTTCTGTATGCCCTCCGAGTTTTTTTTTTTTTTTTTGAAGACCAGGTCATTCTAAGTCATGTGACTTGGTACTTAACCTTGTTGCCATAGTCACCAAATTCCATGACCATCTTTTAGGATGCTTCATCTGCATTCCATCTCATACTCATGAGTAATCTCAGACCCAGTCTTGCAGCTAGCAAGAAAGCTGTCCCTGGGATTTCCCCCTCATCCCCTTCCCCCCCCACCCCCTGCCCCAAAGCCAATCCCAAAGCCAAATTGTTAGGTTAGGTTAGTCAGGAGCCTTAGAGGAAAGAGATGAAACCCAAAGAGGTAATTAAAGTAAGTTGAATGAAAGTAGGGTCTATATTAATGCAATAGAGAAACTTGCAAAGAAAGACTGTAGAGTATCACAAAGCCAGCCACAGAAGGAATCCATATCCAAGCAGAAGAGAAGCAGAGAGAGAGAGAGAGAGAGAGAGAGGACTGACTCAAACCAGTACAAGAGGTTGTGCTAGGGAAGGCTTCCTGGAACGAGAATGTGGCCTTTGATCTAGGAATTGGTAAGCTGTCACTAAACTGAGGTGTAACCAGGAGAACTTGTCAGTCAGGCCTTCTCTGCACTCGTGTTTTCCAGGATTGGGTCAGGGCTTCTCATTGGCCAAGTCAAATTGGAAACCCAGTTATCACCGGTGATAAAAGTCAAGCTACAGCCATGGAGCGGAGTGGAAAAGAGAGAGAATGGATCTGAAAAGGCAAATAAGGACTAGACAGCCTCACCTCTTTGTCCCTCCCACTGTTGTCTCTTCTTTCTCAAATAAAACCTTATTTCTCTAAAATAGACACTCAAAGCCCATTAGGAACTCCTAAACTTCCTTGTGTTTACTACAAGTTTTCAATTCCACAACTTCAGTCCTGATCATCGAGTGCTAGCCTATCTTGAGAGACAGGAGCTAGCTCCTAGTTACCCCCTAGGCAAAACTAGGAGATGTGGTGTTGAGCATGACAACTTGTTAGACTGATGTTGAGGGCTGAGATCCTATCTGGGAATCAAACAGACGGTAAAGAAGACCGGCTTACTCCAGCAGTGACTACACAGGCAGGCAGCTTCACACTCCTGTAGTAACTTTTCAATCCAAGAGTGCTGTGCGTCCTGCCAGGTACTGACTTGAAAACCGAAAGGCACGCACTATTAAGAGAAAAAGAAGCTAGATCCTCGTGGAGCTTAGATAGATGTGAGGAAACAGAAGTCAGATAAATTCATTCAAGGGATTTCCTAACTATTACAGTGAAACACACTGTACAGAAGGATGTTCAATAGCGAACTTTTATCAGGAGACCCTAGTGGTTCAGACTAGTTGGGGAAAACTTCTCACTGAGCTGAACTTATCTCCAGATCTTTAGTCAGCCGTGTGAGAGTCATGAAGCCTTGCGGGCACCACTCCTTTGAGGTGAAAGAGTTTTGCCTAACTCTATTAGAGGAGAGCCTGCCAGGGCAGGACAGAACCATTCAAAAGGCTGCCATGCAGAGGAGCCAGGATCTGTTTCTGTAGGAGTGTGTAGTTGCCTGTGGCAGCCTCCATTTTCACTCTATCTGTTGGTTGCTGGGATTTGTGTGTGTGTTTGTGCGACAATGACAGACTGAGACGGAAAGAGAAAGAAAAACATCTACTTGTGATTCCACTGGTTTTGTTTGTGTTTTGTTTTGTGCCAAACTGTCTGGTTTCACTCGAAATACTTTTCACATACAATCTTGGTGCTTTGGGCAGCACACGGGCAGACAGTCACTAGTGGTATGCAAGAACTTTTAAACTCTTTTCTTGTGTGGACTGTCAAAATCAAAAAGGCACTATACAATCTATAACAGGGAGTGTGTGGTTTGCAGTCCACATTGGCTGCACTGCTTACTCACCGTTCACAAGCCAACTCAGACTTTCAGGAAGAAAGATGACAGTAGAATGAACAATCTGAAGACCCCAATCTTCTAGAAAAGAAACCACTGCTTTCTTGAGGGTTATCATCTCTGTGATGTCACTGCAAAGCCCCGGCTGCCTGACACATGGGCAAAACTAGTTATAGGGAGTCAGGTCTGGGCTGGATTCTGGTTTTATGGGAGTTAAGTAGATTTTATGGTACAGGTGGAAGAGGACAGAAAAATTAGTTAGAAAAATTTTCATACCAACCAGGCATTGTGTGCCAAGGTGTGTCAACCTCAGGGGTTGGCTTCTTTCTGGGAGCCAAGAGGGAAGTCTCCAAAAACTAGCAGGAAAAGGTGTTTTCTCTACACTGAGCCAGCTCTGGTGACATTTTGTGAGTAACATCTGTTCCTCCCTCCATAAAACAATGAAGCGCTCTGCAGGTGAACAGGATAGGTTACAAAAGTAAAGCAAAATAACGAAAAATTTGCAAAACTTTATGAAAAATAGTATTTCAAACTGTTCAGTCCCCAGGAGCATGGCTTTGGAAAACGTACACACTTTGTTTGCCATCTTTGGCTTTCTTTGCCTGGTCTGTTTTGACATCCCAGTTGCTTGCAGGGTTACCCGAATCCTTGCCAACATCAACTTTCCCTTTTGCCCAATAGATACCCCCTCTCCCTTCTTTGCAGGGCCTTTTATGGACTTGGGAGAAGACTGGTTATCTGATAACCTTGCAGGTCGCTGTGCCTCTCCTCTTTTGCTTTTCTGCCTTTAGCATACCCTTCAGTCTTCCTTCTGCGCATGACAGCAGAACTGGGGAGGGAAGGTGAGAGCAGGCACACAGAACCACTCACATTTGGTCCTCAATTTATTTTTCTTCCTTACTTTTTTTTTTATTTGTTTCTTATTTTGTTCCAACTTTGAAGCCCAGAATTCAGTTTTAGCCAGTCAGAGCAGGTCTCAGGAAGGAAGCGTGCTGGCTCATGTCAGTCAGTAATCCTGCTACATGGGAGGTAAAGGCAGGAGGAGCACTGTGAGTTGAGGCCAGGCTGAGACAGACACTTAGCATTTCCAGGTTGGCTTGGGCTATGGAATGAGACACTGTATCAAAACTGCATGTGGATCTGAAGTGCTCCAGACACATGCTATGCTCTCTTCTGGGCTCACCTGTTCCTCGTTGGTTGCTCACCTGTTCCTTGTTGATCCCCAACTCTGCTAAATAAAGACTGAGAGCACAAACTCTGAGGTAAATGTATTAGTCAGGGTTATTTAAAGAAACAGGACACTGATATAGATATAGGTATAGATATGTGTATAGATATGTGTATACATATGTGGATAGATATGTGGATAGATATGCATATAGATATGTGTATAGATACGTGTATGATATGTGTATAGATATATAGAGATATACATATATGTATATCAGTGTGCCATCAGGCTCTGCTTCCCTGTCAGAGGGGAAGAGAGTCAGGATACCCAGGATCAAAAGAGACCTCAGGCAGTGGTGAGCACTTAGAGAACAGACTCGCAGGAGGCAGCTTCAGTGAGTCAGCTGGATTAATGGGGAGAAATGGAACTACTTAAAACTTTGGAGGGTGAGTAGGGGCTTTTGGGGTGAGTTACGTCATTGGCCAGGGCCAGGGTGCTGAGGACGCCTCATTTGCATTAGGAGGAATTCCAGGTGCTGCTGGGCATGACCTTATAAGGGGAGAGGAATTTTAACATGGCTGCCAGGCTATGTGATCTACTCTGGTGGGCAAAGGTAGAACGATTTCCAGAGTTTGGACATGCCTTAACCCGACTCTTGCTCCGGCCTGTCCTTGCCCCCAGTTCCATAGTTCCATATGTATATATATATATATATATATATGTATATGTATATGTATATGTATATGTATATGTATATGTATATGTATATGTATATGTATATGTGTGTGTGTGTGTGCGCGTGCGTATATGTTTATGTGTATATGTGTATATATGTGTGTGTATATATATATATTATATATATATATATATATATATATATCCCGGTT
>JANHMN010000001.1:34723727-34742804 GCA_030674055.1 Rhabdomys pumilio
AAAAAAAAAAAAAAAAAAAAAAAAAAAAAAAAAAAAAAAATCAGCATTCTAGAACCATAAAAGAGATATGAGGGTCTGGACAGAAAACTCAGAGGTAGAGCACTGGCTGCTCTTGAAACAGAGGTTCAAGTCCCAGCACCCTGTATCTCCAGTTCTACAGGATCTGACTCCCTTTTCTGGCCTCTGAAGGCACTTGGTGTACTTACATGCCAGCAAAACATCCATATACATAAAAGTAAAATTAAAAAAAAGAATCATTGATAAGATTCATGTCCTGAAGACTGCACATAGAAGGAACTCCTGGATTTGTTAGTAATTGTGATAACAAGAAGCGGCTCTGGGAGAAAGAAGAAAAGTGACATCTGACGTCTGAGGTGGAACTCACACAGTATTAGGCAAGATAGCAGCCAGGGCCTGTCAGTTTTCAGCTTCTCAGCATCAAGAAGAGGGCCTACTACTGTCTGTCAGCTTAGTCTATGACCAAGGGTACTTTGAAATATAGCACAGATAATTTTTTTAAAGATGATTGTCAGCCACCATGTAGGTGTTGGAAACTGAACCTGGATCCTCTAAAAGACCACAAGACCTGTTAAGTTCCAAATTCTCTCTCAAGCCTAATCATCAACAGCACAGGCTGTAAGCACGTCCCACCATTATGCAGTTTTGTTTCTCTAAATTAATCCTATTGTTTGAGTAAAATAAACACCTTTCTGTACTGTGAAGGAGTCATACTTGAATGGAGTGGAACTTGCTAACATCTATAGTCACAGCCCTGATGCCCAGTGTGGGCTGGCCCAGATTACATGCCTAGCACACAATGGTGCCCAAACAGGCCCCACTTCTAGGGACAGTTGTCACTTCTTATGTATAAAGCAAAATCCCTGATTGTAGGCATCGTTTTGGATTTGAAAGTGTTTTGACATTAATGATACATCCCACAGGACATTCTTAACTATTGTAAAGGTTGCTTGAAGAACATTTGAGGTAGATTGCTTTTCTTCTCACGTTTTCTTAAGATAATCATTTCTCTTCCATAGTTGTAAGCACTCCAGGTGTTTTACAGAGCATGGACACATCAGCAGATGTAATACGGGGAACAGATTTCACGGGTGTTTAAGTGGATACAATTTGCTATATATTTTTTATTTACTCTAAGCTTTTTCCTTTTAGAAAATATGGATAGTGAGCTGGAGATATAGTTTTATGGTAGGTCACTTACCTGGTATGTTTGATGCCCTAGTTTCAATCCTCAAGTCCCTAGCACTTTAAGAGATAATAAGTTATGATTTATATATTATTAACAAAAAGAATGGTTTGGGGTGGGGACATAGTCAACTTGATTATTTATTCATTACTCACATAAAGTTAGAGTTTGTGTACCATAAAAGACAGATCTTATGTGCTCAATTTGATAATTTTGGACATTTATAAGAAACCACCCTCTCCATGCAAAAAAATAATAGAAAACATTTCCATCACTCCAGAAAGTTCTGTCATGCTACTTTGTCTAGGCCAGCTGGACAATCAAGTGGGACCCTTAGACCCTGTGGAGAGGACTTAGATGTGCGAGAAAATAAAAAGGCACAGCAAGTCAAGAAGTCTGATCAAGCTGACAAAGATTTTATTGTCCACACAGGCTATATACTCTGAAAACAGGATATTGGGAGGGGTAGGAAAGGAAAGAGGGCTTTGCAGGTGGAGGAAGCTAGCTGCAGCTGTGGGGTCTAAGTTATTCTTACAAAGCCTTGCTGTTACCAGGGGTTCTAAAAACATCTATCTAGCAGGATGTTGGCTAAATCAGGAGGAAAGATAACTAAGGTAACTAAGGTGGGTTGCCATGAGGCTTTGTTTGAAGTTCTGAGAACTGACAAGTGAATCACGGAAGGCAAGCAGAAAGAAGAATAGTAGATAGGAAAGTCAAGGGTGAGTGTTTGCCAAGAGTAAGGCCTTGCCTGCCATGGCTTCCCACACTACTTCTCAGAGGATCTTACCCATTTCCCATAGAAACCACTTTCTGACTTGTATCACACACTGATTTTGGGAGGTCTTGCAGTTCAGAGTCACCAAATTGTGTCGTAATTGTATAGACATACTGTGAAATTGTATAGACATACCTGCTCCCTTGCTAATGGACCCTGGGGTTGTTTCTCATTTTAGATTGTTTTAAATAGAACTGCTGTTAGGGCTAATTTTGGTTGTCAACTTGATTGGATCTGAGGTTAAGAGGCATGTCTTCACTGGATAAGTCTATGATGGTTTTATAGAAGGACTGACTGAAGAGGAAGATCCACCTTCAGAATATGCAGCACCTTCCATGGACACTACAGCTCCAAAGGGGTCTGTTGGGAAAACATTACTGATTTTCTCTTTGAGATTATATTAGAGAGTGATTGGTTACCACCAAGGCGTGTGTGTGCTACTACCTAACCCCTGGGGTTGTTGTGTCATGCTTGTGGCTAATGTGGTTTAAGGTGTCATAGCTGAGTACAACTGCTGCTTGCTTTCCTCCTTTGGAAGCTTGCATGACTCCTTGCAAGATCGTGAAAGCTGGTCCTCAGGGAGAGGGAATCCAATTCAGTTCCAGCTCAGGGGTTTGTGGATCCTGTTTCTGAAGTGTGTGGTGTCATCAGTAACAGGGATTTACCTTTCACCTCTTGGAGAGGGGAACCAAGGACAACCACAACATAAACTTTCTGCTTTTGCTTCTTGCTGGTAAGTGTATCTACTTTGTTGCTATCATTGGAACCTAGTGATGACCTGTAGCTCTCTGGGCCTCCTATAGCCTTTGGTGCCAGGTAGGGACTGCTGAGGCCTCCAGCCTCTTGGAGTTTGTAGTTGCTGGGTTCTAAACCTCTTTAGTGTGTAGAACATACATGCATGCATGCATACATACATACATACATACATACATACATACATACATACTTTTCATTCAGTGGGTTCTGTTTTCTCTAGGGAACTCTGATTCATACAGTTCCTAAGGACATTCATCAATAACTCAAATTTCTCTCTCTTTAACAAAATCTTTCTATTTTGAAATTATGGTTTACTGAAAGTTGCAAAAACTAAAATAGCACAAAACATGTACTCTTGGTTAAATGATAGTATCGCTTTGTCATTTGTGTGCATGTCTTCTTTTTATACATGTGTGCTTGTATCTCCTGAACTATCTGAAGACCTTTCCTCTTAAATTATGGCCCCTTTATACATGGATAGTTCAGTGTCTATTTAATGACAATATGAATATCTTGCAATACAATTAAAGTATATACCAATTTTAGTAAATTTAATGTTGACATAATACTCTGATCTACCGGTAGTATTTCAATTTTGTTGTCATTGACTCAATAATGTTCCCATGCTCATTTCAAGTCAAACTCCAGAACAGAGTCAACTTTTACTCTGAACTGTCACCTCTCTTTGGTTTATCTTAACCTGAAACACTTCCTTAGCTTTTCTCTGTCTTTAATGATGTTGGCAGTTTTGACAAACACAGCATCCTCTTCTCTTTTAACAGCATGTCCCTCATTTTAAGTTATTTGTACTCACGGACACAATAAAGAAACTAAACTATGTATTCAAATAATTCTGGGAACACAGCACACATGTGTAAAAAGAAGACATACAGACACACGACAAAGCAATACCATCGTTTACCCAAGAGTATATGTCTCAGGTCAGGGCCAGCGATAGCCATCTGTCCTACATTGGTGATGTCTACTTGAGCTGCATTTGAATTCACGTTGCCCAACTTCCTTTATTTGTCCCTCAGCCACACCAACAATGGTTAAGACTATCTCTAATACATTTTCTAATTTCTATCAATGTTGTTGGGACAAAATGAACTGCAGTCTAGGTTGATTTTATTTTAACATATCTTACATAGTTTACAGTTCTTTATCATGAGTGAAGTTGAATATCTTTCAACATCTGTAAAGATCATTTTAATACTTTTGGGTTTTTTTGTAAACTGATCTTGTTTTTTGACCTTTTTTTCTGTAGAAAGTTTTGTCTTTTTACTTAAGTTTAAAGTTCTCTTAAAATTAGAAGTGTTAGGGGCTAGAGAGATGGCTCAGTGGTTAAGAGCACTGGCTGCTCTCCCAGAGGATCCAGGTTCAATTCCCAGCACCCACAACTGTCTTTAACTCCTGTTCTAGGACATCTGACACTCTCACACAGATATACACACAGTCAAATCACCAACGTACATAAAATAAGAATAAGTTATATTAAAAATTAGGGATATTAGCCTTTTATCTTCAATGTAGTAAGGAATAGATTTTTTTTCTTTTTCAAATGGTTACCCAGCTGCCTCAATAGTTAAACAGACAACAAACAATCATCTTTGCTTAAATTATAATATATATACACTAACTTTACATACATTAAATATTTATATGCATTTTACTGCATTTCTAGTCTTTCTATTCTAGGCCACTGGGCTGTCTGTTCTTATACAAAGGCTCTTTATTGTATTTTACTATCTGATAGAACTAATTTTCTTTTCTAAGTATTCCAGAGTGTTCTTTTCCTATATAGACCTCATGACCAACTTTTTCACATACATTAAAAAAAAGTTCATTGAAATGTGTGTATGTGTGTATGTGTGTGTGTGAGTGTGTGTGTGTGTGAGTGTGTGTGTGTGTGTGTGAGTGTGTGTGTGTGTGTGTGTGTGTGTGTGTGTGTATGTGTGTTGGAAGGCATGGGTTGGAATTGAGTCAGGGTCTCAGGTAGCTCAGTTGGGCCTCAGACTAACTAGGTATCAAAGCGATAGTCTTGAACTCCTGACACTGCTGTTTGGAAATTCTCATTTTCTGAGATTCAAGATATGTGCCACCACATTCAGCAGCTCACTGAATTTCTTCCAAAAATTGCTTTAACTTTATAAATCAACATTGGGAGAACTGGTGTGTGGATGATATTGAAACATCCCAGCTAGGGACAAAAAAACAGCTTGCTACTGGTTAGGTCTCCTTTTGTGTCTTTTGGGAATATTTTATAATTTTTTTTCCAGATAGATTTTGAACATTTGCTGTCAGTTTTTGAAAAAAAATTGTTATCGAAAATGGAGGTTTGGCATCTGTTGGACTTTAAAACTTGATATATATATATATATATATATATATATATATATATATATAATCCTTTTTGCACATTCATTTTATATCCTACTACTTTTCATAACTCTTTGGTTAGTTTAGGTGATGTTATCGTTGATTTTCTAGGGCAGAGGTTAGTGAATGTTTTATATAAAGGGTTTGTACTAAGCCAGCATTTTCCAGACAAAACCAGGAAAATATAAATCTGAAAATATACATATGTACTATGTGTCAAGCGCTCTGTTAAGCACTTTTCAAATGTTAACTTATTCAGTCTCCAGTGCATGAGCAGATGAACGCATTAGAAACAGTGGGAAACTGAAACACGCCAATAAGGATTGTCAATGAGGGCTGCATGACCAGACTAGAGAAGCCCTTGAAACCTTGGTAAGGAACTAAACTTTAGTCTAATTCAGGGTGGTGTTTGAATATGCTTGGCCCAGGGAGGGGCACTATTAGGAGGTGTGGCCTTGTTGGAGGAAGTGTGTCACTGTGGAAATGGGCTTTGAGACCCTCCTCCTAGCTGCCTGGAAGACAGTTGTCTTCTCCTAGCTGCTTTCTGATCAGCTTCTTCTCCAGCACCATGCCTGCCTGGACGCTGCCATGCTCCTGCCTCGATGATAATGGATCTCTGAACCTCTAAGCATGCCCCAATTAAGTGTTGTTCTTCATAAAAGTTGCCTTGATCATGGTATCATGTACAGCAATGAAAACCTTAACTAAGACAAGCATAGAAAGGTTTTAAGCAGAAAATGTGTGATCTGATTCATGCCTTGAGAATGTCACTCTTCTCTGATAGTAAGATTTAGGCAGCAGATCTGAGAGAAGGACCTTGCAGGCGTGGCTAGTCACACGAGTAAAGACATAAAATGGTGTGGACTATTTGAAGCATAGGTTTGTTTGGAACAGAAAGTACCCAGTGAGAGGTACTTTCAGTGAGAGGCAGGAAGGGTGGGCAGGCTAGATCAGTAGGCTGGAAAGATGGGAATCCAGGATAACATTGGCAAACAATGTTAGGAAGCAGAAGAAACTAGTACTTTGAAAATTAATATAAAATCAGGCTACATTAAAGATTAGTTATTTTCCCTGACCCTAAATGTATTCTTTTTAAACCCTTACCCATCTCATATATTTTTGAGATTTTTTTTTTACCTGCATGTTTGTGTGTGCACCACCTGTATGTAATGCCAATAGAGACAAGAAGAGAGCATCAGATCCTCTGGAATTGGAGTCCCAGATGGTGCTGGGAACTGAACTCTGATCCTCTGTGTCTTTTTTAACCACTAAGCCACCTCTCCTGCCATTGTGCATACGTTTATGCCTTCAGTTATCATTTTTTTGGTATGTGTTTTTTTTTCTCTTAAGCAATTGCTTATTGGACAATTCCTCTCAACACTTTATATTATATAGGAGCACATTGAGTTTCTAACCCGGGGCAAGGAATTATGGAAGCATTAATGACAATGCTGCAATTTGTAGGGCTTTCTGTTCGCTGATCACTGCTCAGTTGTTGTGCAGACTCAAGCATTTAACCCTAGTAACAACCTGTGAAGTCGGTAGTATTTTATTGATGAGCAAACAAGCACAGAGACATACGTTTCCCAATATTATCCAGTCCGTGAAAGTAACATGGAGCGAGACTGAAAACAAAAGAAATCTAGGCCAATGGTTGCTCCTGACAGCAGCTTCCTATTCAGTTCATTCATGTCTCTAATGAAATAGCAAATTACTGTTGTTCAGCCAAATCTGACCTCACCTCCTGTGTTCACAGAGCCTGTAAGCTAAGAATCGTCTTGCAGTTCTCCCTCCTTCTGCCCCTATTTCTGAGAAAGGGTTTCATATCCCAAGCTGGGTTTGAACTAGCTCTGACCATGTACTTATTGTTGTGTACGTAGCCAAGGCTTGGGCTCTTGACCCTTCTGCCTCTACCTCCTGAGTGGACCACCATATCCAGCTCTTACAGTTTGCATTTTTCAATCGACTTAAAACACCAGCGACTAGAAAGCATTTTTTTTATCATACATGAAAACCGTTATTGAATTCAATGTTTTTTTTTTTTTTTTTGTAATTGAGTTTTATCGTAACACAGCCTGTTCGTGTATATTATTGCCCATGCTTGCTTTCATTGTTCACTGAAAGAGCTGAGGAGATACAGCAGAGGTTCTCCGACCCAGACAGCTTCGCTTTGTCCCTCTGTAGAACAACAACAACAACAACAAAAAAAAAAAAAAACAAAAAACAAAAAACAAAAAACAAAAAACAAAAAACAAAAAACTGCAGTCCTTTCCCTGAAGGAATTCACTATTCGAGGGGCACAAAGGTCAAATAAATATGTGAGTATGGTGTTCATACTTAGGATTCACAGTTAGTACTCATACTTAGTACTCATACTTAGTATTCATACTCATACAAGAGCTATAATGACTTTGTAGAGGAATCAAGCAGATTTCCATCTTGAGTATAAGGGAAAAAAAGAGAAAACACAGAACTGACTGACTGACTCAAACATGGAAAGACAAACAGTATTGAGATGGGACAGGAGATTAAATCTGATGCTATTGGATCAGAATGCAAAGGTTGGCAGAGCCTGGACTACTAAGTAAGTAACCTGTGTGGCTGGAAGAAAAGAGGAGATCAAGGGTCAGATTAAACAAACATTTGTATGGCCGGGCCTGCTGCTCAGTGGCTAAGATGTTTGCATTTTCTTCTTTTTTTTGTTTTGTTTTTGTTTTTGTTTTGCTGAGTTGAAAGTTTTGCCTAGGCTGGACAGATTTCTGGGCTCAAGCTATTCTGTTGTTTCATCCCACAGAGTAACTAGAACCATAAGCACGAGCCACCTCACCCAGCTGTATTTCTTCTTCCTTTTAAAAATCTTTATGTGTTTATGTGTGTGAGAACATTTGCTCGCCATGGCGTGCATGTGGAAGTTAGAGGATAACCTTGGGTATTGGTCCTTGCCTTCTACCTAGTGTGAAGCAGGATATATATATATATATTTGTTTGTTTGTTTGTTTGTTTGTTTTTTCTATTCTCTACTGTCTGTCAGGCTAGCTGGTTGGTGAGTTTCTGAATTTCTCCTGTCTCTGTCTTTCATCCTGAAGTAAGAGTGCCAGGATTACAGGTGTGCTACTGTGTGTTGCTTTACACTGGTCTGGGGATTCAAACTCAGGTCCTTCTACTTGTACAGCAAGCACTTTACTCATTGAGCCATCTTCGCAGCCTTGTATCATCATCATCTTCTTCCTCTTCTCCTCCTTTTCCTCCCCTTTCTTTTTTTATGTATATGAGTCATCTGTCTTCGAATATACCTAGAAGAGGGCATCAGATATCATTACAAATAGTTTCGTGATAAAATGATTTCTTCCTAAATCAAAATCTAACAGGACTCTGAGAGTGTCTGCTACCATGCTCATTCTCAGACGTCCCATGCCCTTTCATTTGCCAAGGAGTTCTGTCTTTTCTCCCTAATGACAGTAACCACTAATAGGTCCTTAAACATTTTATGACCTATACAAATCGGATAGTTCAGTATGAGTTAATGTATCAACACCTGTCATCATAAGACAATCTATATGTATTGGCAGACGTCATCATAAGACAATTTATATGTTCCTTATCTCAAAATGTATCATTATAAAATGCAGTTATATTGGCAAAACTATGGTGGCTTTATAGTTTTAAAAAACATAAAAATGAAAATAATAAAGAGTCCATTGAACTTTGTATAAATTTAACTTTAAAACCATCTGGCATTCCCCCTCTGCCCCCAAGGCTGGGGATGTAGCTCAGTGCTTGCCTCTGGTTTAATCAGACTAAACTGAACACGGTGGTGCAAGCCTGTAATTGCAGTACTTAGAAGCAGGAGGATCAGAGGGTCAAGGTCATCTCCAGATACAAAGTAAGTAGAAGGCCATCCCGGAATATATGAGACTGTTTTTATTTATGCAGTTTTCCATCCTGGTGGGTGGTGGTGGAGAATGTGGGAGCCAGACAGTGCAACCAACTCTTACGAAGAGTGTGGAGCAGGACTTCAGCCTGAGGAGGGTATTGTGTGAAGTTCTGTGTCTAGAAAGGAGACCTGACATAACTTAGTGAAGAATCCAGTCACAGGTGGTTTGCTGCAGCACTCGGGCCCCTCAAAAGAGAACGCTGACATTGAACTGAACAACTAGTTAAGCTGAGCATTACTGAGGTTTTGAAGGAGTATTTGGTTGGATCACACAGAGAGATCACTGGGCATTGAGTTGCTGGATGGAGCATCAAGACTGATGTCATTTTGCTCTGTACCTGACTGAGTTCACAAACAAAAAGAACTAAGCGTGCAAGGACAGGCATGGCAAAGTGAAATTAACACGCAGACTACAGTAAACATCTAGCACCATAAACTGGTTTCCTGGAAAGCCCCTAGCTTAGTTTTTTTCCCTCTTTCAGATTCATATATATAATTTTGATTGTATTCCCAATACAGTTTTTATGGCATCTCCCTTTTGATTGTGTTTTTGCTCACATTGCTAATCACAAGAGGGCAGGGCTGCTTTATTTACTTGTAGGTGTGTTCTCAATGGGTGACTCACCAGATAACTTCTTGAGATATCAACCTGACATTTTCCTCTTCCTTTTTCTCCTATTTGGAGAACAAGCTCTAATATATCATCGCCTTCATGGGGGAGGGCTTCACTACCTTTGTCAAAACTCGAATAGGAGAGCTTTATCTTGTAGAGAGCACTGAGCTGGAGACAGGGATGTTAGAGTAGAGAGTGTCTGGTCATCTGAGGCAGAAAGAATAATACATTGAAGGGAGCAATATCGTTATCCTCTCAGAAAACCAGGAGATGGCACAGTCAATTAAAAAGTTTTCTTTCTACTAATTAACAATATCACCTACCCCTTATACAAATTAAATCCACTCTTGCTATTTGCTTGGTGCTGCCTTGCTTCAGTACTCATTACCTTTTACCTAGATATTTCACACGGGTATGTAAACTGGTCTCTCAGCCTGATAGTTCCTCCTTCAGTCTACCCTTCCTGTTCCCTAAGCATGCTCTACCCCAAGTCAAAGCTGATGTACTAATCTTTCCCCAAACTTATGCATGATGCAGTGAATATGTATCCTTGCATGCAGAATAAATCACACCTTGTTAACTTGGCACTTTATGTCTTCCTCAAGTTGATACTTTTCTTAGTTAGGGTTACCATTGCTGTGAAGAGACACCATGACCAAGGTAACACCTATAAAGGACAACATTTAATTGGGGCTGGCTTACAGGTTCAGAGGTTCAGTCCACTATTATCATGGTGGGAAGCATAGCAGTGTCCAGGCAGGCAAGGTGTTGGAGGAGTTGAGAGTTCCACATCTTGTTCCAAAGGCAAACAGGAGACTGTCTCCCATGTGGCTAGGAGGAGGGTCTCAAAGCCTACTCCCACAGTGACATACCTCCTCCAACAAGTCCACACCTCCTAATAGTGCCCCTCCCTGGGCCAAGCACATTCAAACCACAATACGAAGCGTTTCAACGTTCTCTCTCATTCCACACGCCTCTAACCTCAGCCTTAGCTATCTTCCTCAATTGGCTTTGTTTCCCACTATTTCCTCTTAATCTCTTATGTCCTAGTTTTTTTCTTTTTAATAGGCTTGACCTAAATCAATCAGTTGCAAAAAGATCACACTCCAAATTTAGTGTCTTAACACAGTAAACATGCTTTATTTCCACAGCATCTGTGAGTCAGGAGTTCAGGAACATCTCAGTTGAGTTGTATGGTGGGATCACTCATGAGATTGTAATCTTCTGAAGGTGTCACTGCGGAGAGAGATCTGTTTCTTAAGTGATTGCCAGGCTGGTGTCAGCTTCTCTGGGGCTTCCAGAGCATTCTCCATAACAGCTGGCTTTCTTTATAGAAAACTTTAGAGTCCAGGAGATCAAGGTCGAAGTCCTAATATTAGGATCTCAGTCAAGAGTCACATACTATCAGATTACTCTTTGTACCGGCTCTGAAGTAAAGGAGGGAAACAAAGACAAGGACATCAGGAGGCAAAGCTCAGGAGAACAATCATGAGAGTTGGCTGCCACATTTTTACTTGACTCTTTCTTCATTCTCCAACTCCATATGTCCCCTATCTCCTCTGTTCTCAGTAGCTCAAATTCTTTGAATGTCAGATAACCTGCTTAATAAATCCTACTTTCTCTTTCTTACATTTATTTGGTATGATGAAATGTGAATCTGAAAATTGCATATCAAATGACATAGAGCTGAAGAACTTTTTTCCCCTTCTAAAGTCCTAGATGTCATTGTTCCAAGATTGTGTCACTAAGAAGAGTGGATCCTCTTTTTCTTCTTTTTTTAAAAAAATTATTTATTTATTGTAAATGAGTACACTGTAGCTCTCTTCAGACACACCAGAAGAGGGCATCAGATCCCACTACAGATGGTTGTGAGCCACCATGTGGTTGCTGGGAATTGAACTCAGGACCTCTAGAAGACCAGTTGGTGATCTTAACCACTGAGCCATCTCTCCAACCCGTTGATCCCTTTTGTTTGGAGGATTTGAACAACTTGAGTTTGACTTAGAGAAGTGGTCTTGCGCTGGATAGTTTTATGTCAGTTTGACACAAGCTAGAGTCATCTGAGAGAAGGGAATCTCAATTAACAAAACACCTCTATAAGATCCATAAGTGCAGGCCTGTAGGGCAGTTTCTTAATTAGTGATTGACAGAGGAGGGCGCAGCCCATCGTGGGTGGGGTCAATTCTGGGCTGGTGGTCCTGGGTTCTACAAGAAAGCAGGCTGAGCAAGCCAGTAACCGACATTCCTCCATGGCCTCTGCATCAGTTCCTGCCTCCAGCTTCCTGCTCTGTTTAAGTTCCTGTCCTGGCTTCCTTCAATGATGAACAGTTGATGTAGAAGTATAAGTCAAATAAACTCTTTCTTCCCCAATTTGCCTTTTGGTCATGGTATTTCATCACAGCGATAGAAACCCAAACTAAGACAGGCCTCAATTTAAAGACCAGGAGTTTATAGACAAAACTCTCTGCACTGATTTAAATTTATGTTTCCAAAGAAATAGAACCTGGAGTCTACTTTTCAACTCTGATTTGCTTTGAGCCCCTCAAGCACTACTTCATTTAGATTTTATAATTCTTCTCTAAGTGCAGATATTCCTTTATCCTTTCTTGGTGATAAGGGCCACAGTTCTCCTGTGTGCTGTCCCATTTTGCATCAGCCTGCTAAAGCTAATGTTGTTAGACTAATCCTTAGTAGTTTTTATCAGATGGACATATCAACAACTAGAAAACACTGCAGCTTGTATAATCTTCCTTTGTTCCTTCCTTCCTCTTCCTGCCCCGTAGACTCTTCTATGCTACTTGAGTAAGGCTATTGTGTAGACTATTTTGTCAGTGGAATATTCTTGCCTTTTTTCCTGAATATTTTGAAATCTATTTTCTTTCTTCTTTTTTAAAGATTTATTTATTTTATTTATATGAGTACACTGTAGCTGTCTTCAGACACCTGAAGAGGGCATTGGATCCTATTATAGATGGTTGTAAGCCACTATGTGTTTGCTGGGAATTGAACTCAGGACCTCTGGCAGAGCAGTCAGTGCTCTTATCTGCTGAGCCATCTCTCCAGCCCGAAATCTATTTTCTTATAGATGTTTTTAATCAGTTTTAGAAATGCTCCTTTCATTATTACAAACTCTTCTCCCCCAAGTTTCCAACACTTTTCTACTACACTGCAACCCACTAGTGAAACAGTGCCCACCCAACTCCCCCATCTGCTAGCGGACTCCTTTGTCCTTAGGGTGTAGCTTTGAAATCATCCTATCTGTCAAATGTTAATGAAAAGTTCTAGAGAAATTCTAAATTCTTATTGGTATTCTTATAGCACCTAGTTCATTTCTCTAAGCTGACACTTAAACTCGTCCATATTTTTCTTCATGTTTTTCTCCTGTACCAGCCTCTGGAGAATAAGGAATTGATTGTTCATACTTGTATTCTCTGTGCCAGGCATACCTAATTACCTAAATGATTCCCAGGGTAACAGGACAATACACGAATGGCATATGGAGGATTTGGTACAGGCTCTACTTTTGCATAACATAGACTTTTGACTGATTGTTAAGCACCTGTACACAGCACACACCACGAAGTCTGGTCTTTGCCATTCTCATAACCGTTTAACCATTCACACAGAGAAAACACAGAGGGCACCACTGTTTCATTGGTTACTTTTATGCCTAGGCAACATTTATGTATTGTGTAAGGTTTTTATAAGCTTCCTTTCTGACAATTGCTTCTCTACAGTTTCTTAAACTGAAAACAGGCATTCATTAAGTTATTGTGCATGCGCTAGACTAAATGCTAGGATAACAATTTCTGCATGATAGGGGTGGGACAGGAGAAGAATGCTGTAATCTGTAAAGCCAGTCTGCTTCTGGGAGTAAGGCCAGCATTAATACAACGCACGATTGTTATTTCTGAATGTCCCTTTGCAAAGAACAGCGTTTCTCAAACTTTCTTTGACCAGACTTAACATAAAGAAATACATTTTTTAATCGCCATCTCTGTACATATCTATAAAGAAAAGAGTAATTTTTCTTAAAACTCCTTTTTGTCACGCAGTCTGAGCTTTTTTCCATTACATTATTCTTATTAAAAAATAAGAGTGGTGGACCCGTCCACCCAAACCTATTTTACAGAACTCCTAGAGACCAGAATCCACGGCGGCTTGAAATAAGATATCTGGTTGTAGTCTTTCTTTTCCTAGTCTCCCTTCACTCTTTAAGTTGCAAATGTTGATCGTACTAGTAGTGCTCTGTGATGGGGCCGTTCCTCTCCTCCCCGGCTTCTTTAAGAGGGTGGTACCGACTCATCTAGGGGATGGCGGAGGGGCAGGGCCCACTAAGTCCGGGGCGCAGGCCTGGCCCGCTCTTCCAGTTCTTGTGAAAGCTAGGGTGTGTGCCAGCAGAGCTCGCAAGGCCGAAGCGGGGGCTGCTCCAGACCGGCGCGGACTCGGTCCAGCACAGTCGGCCCGCCGCGTTTCCGGCGAGTCCACGGGGGTCCGCGCGTGCGCAGAGCGTCCCCCGGGGGGGAAAGACCCTTTCGATCGCTCCGCGCCCGCGCGCGCGCCCGAGAAACCAAAGTCCACGGTGGGCTCAGCGCGGCGGCGCGCGCCAGGGGGCGTTCCCGCGCGGCCGGCCCCGCCCTCTCTCGGCGCCGAGCTATCCTCCCAGTTTCCCCCGCGGTTCCTGCACTGAGGTTGTCGCCGGCTTGTCGCCTGTCCCGCGGCTCGCTCGCCCTGCCGGTGCCATGGCGGCCTTCAGCAAGTACTTGACGGCACGGAACTCCTCGCTGGCGGGGGCCGCCTTCCTGCTGCTCTGCCTACTCCACAAGCGGCGTCGCGCCCTCGGCCTGCACGGGTGAGGCTCGGGGCCGCGCCGCCTTCCCCGGCCGGATCAGAGTGCTGGGCGCGCGCCTTGCCCTTCTCTTCGCGGGTGCCCGCGGAACCCGGCCAGCGGGTCCCCGAGTCCCGCGGCCCTCGGCCTGGCGGCCGCCGCGCTATCCCCAGACAGTGGGAGGGAGGAGGGCGTCCCGCACCCCTTCACCACCACCCTCTGTATGTCAACTTTATGGGTGCGTTCTGGTTTTGCCATCTCATCGCCACTGAGCGCTAAGGCTTGCGTTCAGGATGGGCATTTTACTCGCCAGCTCGACTCCGGAGTAATGCCGGTAGATAGTGGCCAGGGGCGTTCCTGGGGGTTTTCTGGGTCCAGTGGGCACGATTTTCTTCTAAATTGGTCAGTGAGTGCCCTGACATCTCATTTGGAAAGGTTGAATTGGTTCAGGGGTGTGTGGAGGACAAAGTTTCCTCGGTCGGTTTTATAGGTGAAAGGTGAAAGTGTGTTTTAGGTGAAGATCACTTGTTAATTACACGGTACAGTTCCTGCCTGGAGAGGATGTTAAAGTTTCCTTTGAACTTTTGGGAGCTTAGGAAAGAAGAGAGAATTGAGTTTGGGTGGTGGGTTTACAGGCACAATTTTAATTTCTTGTCGCACATTTGATTTTAGCGAGCGATAGAGAAAAGGTTACTACCTAACTAAGCATTCTTGCTAGTCTTTGGGTATTTACTATTCAATCTTAGAATAATGCTTTCATGCGTTTTATTTCATCAACCCTCTGGGTAGGTACTATTGTTTCCTACTTTTGGTTTGCTCCAACTGTCTTATTATTAGAATTTGGCCTAAAATACTAGCAGAAAGCTCCAAGTACCCTTTCATGAAGTATTTTCTGTCTCATCTACTTTCACTTACTTATCGACCGCAGCATTGGCCCTTTTCTTCCTAAATCAGCTTTACAAAATAATGATATGTATCACCTTTATACATTAACTATTCGCTGTTTTTTAAAAGAGTTCTTGAAGCGGGCCGCGATTAATTCTAAATATTTTTCTATTAGATTGTGGCCTTTCTGAACTCTCATTTGGAATTAGAAGTTATCAGTTATTTGGAATATGCCGATAGAACATATTAAATGCTTTATCTTGAATTACAGTCTCTGTAGGGAAACATTTCAGAGCATAAAATAGGCATTTTAATAGGGAGAGAACTAGATTGCTAACAGCTCTGACTGATTTAAAAACAGTTCTTGTTACTGGGACACTGTATACATACAAAAACAATAGACAGCATAAATGCCAGGTTTATAAGGTTTTTGCAAGTTAAAGACACCTGTGTAATCAATGCCTAGATCAAGAAACAGAATATTATCAGCACCCAGAAAACCCCTTCTGTCCCTTTCCAGTCACAGTCCAAGCCAACAGCTCTACCTGGAAATAATAGCAATAGAGGTGACATAGTATAATACAATTTATCTTCCTTAATAATTGAAGCTGTTCATCTGCCATTCCAGAAATCTTTTTGAGAAACTTTGTGAACTTTCTGAAGATAGAATTATTCAACAGTTTACTGAACAAAGTAGAGTAGCAGAATCTCTGTTTTAGGTGTTAAATATTTTGAGGGGTGAGGATGTAGATGATGAGCAGATAAATGTGAAACATACGTTATTGAGCTAAAATGATTGAACTTACATAAATCACTAATATATAATTATATATTATATAGGCATATATCTAAGATTATATATACATATATAAAAATGTATATATATAGACATATATCAGATATTGTCTACTTTCATGGTCTTATGCTTATCTTTCAATCCCTATCTTTGGTTTCATAGTCTGGAGGTTATAAAATTCTGGCCTTCTATTTTACTGGCCCTTGGGTGCGCTTGGTAACAGAGCTAATTAATTTTAATATCTGGTACTTAACTAAGGGATAGGTGGTTGCCGGGCTTTATATTTTTCATCTTGTGAATAGTGAATTTGTCTTAGAAGATATATTCTCTTGGAATTGAATAGTTAACAGAACTAATGAACAGAGCATTTTAAAAGTTAGGTTGCAAAATTATTCTAAGTATTAGAGTGGATAAAATTCTGTTACTTTAAAATTCTATAAATATAATTTTTATTACCCTATTAAATCACACACACACTTTTGGAGTAAATAGAATAATCAACCCCTATTTACTTTACCCATATTGTTTCATCTATCTGTTTGATCTCTACTCCTTTTATAGGTAAAACTTATATTTATTGAAATGTGCAATTCTTAGTTATACTTGTCAAACAAATAGACATACTTGAATTAAATCCCTGTCTTATAAATTGGGACATTTTGGTCTCCCCAGAAAGTTTCTTTGTTTTTTTTTTTTCTAATCGTTTTCTACCACCGTTGTGCTAGCTTTCCCCACTTTACTCTTCCTTAAGCAGTGGACTCTTACATGGGCAAGAGTCACTTAATCACTAAAAAGGAATTGTTGGTTTAGGATATGCTATTTCTGCTTTAAGTGCTGTAGAAGACAGATATATGTGACATTTAAAAACAAGTAAGCCATCGCAAGGAGCTTATACTCGTTAGGGAAAGAGACTTAAACATGAGATGTTAAAAGTGCAGATGGTGCCGTGGAGAGTGAGGACACTTTAATACCAGCTTACCTGTGTTAACTGGTTGGTCCTTGCTTGAGTTTTGTACTTCTTCAGCCATGTGCTGTTAACTTGTAGTCTGTAGAGTGCACTAGGCTGCCTTTCTCTGGGGTCTGACTGTGCTCTGTGCAGCCTCAACCCCTTCTCCCCATTGTGATTTTTCCTTCGAGACTTAGCTCAGGAAAGAGCTTTCTGATAGGCGTTTTCCACTGTTTCTAACTCCAGACTGATGTGTCTACCCTTTGTGTTTCTGACACTAAGATTCCTCTTTCTAACACTCACTACTTAGTTTTTACAGGTCTCTTTTCTTGGCTTCTGCTTACATCAGAATCTGAATTTCTTGAGGCTTTGGACTGAGTCATGCTTATTTTTCCAGTTAACTTTTATTTTTTGCTGTACTGGGATCATACCTATTAGGCCTTGTCCATGCTAGACAAGTAATTTACCACTCAGCTATGGAGACTTTGAGTGATACTTAAATCCCTCATTTGGATATGTCCCAGGGTAGACAATAAATGTTACAGAGGGGATAAGTGATAGAGAGCTGTGGAAGAACTTTTTAAAGAACAGTTGACAGGAGTTGAAGAAGTAAATACAGGCTTTATTTCTATAGAAGTCATGTGTGTACCCGAGAGTCTGTAATGTGATCTGAAGAATGGGAAATCAGTAAGGCTAGCCGGAATACAAGGGCAGGGACCAGTGTACAGTGCCACAGAATTTTACTATGCTAAATTAGTAAATCATGAAAGACTGAAGACCGAAGAAAGCAGTTTCCCTTCCCATCAGTGCTTGTGAAACAAAGTTCAGATTTCTCATCCTAGGTTTCAGAGCTTTCCTCCTTCTGGTCTCGTCTTACCTGGCAAATCTTATTGTGGTCTCGCCTGCCAGTTGGTACTCTGTTCCAAATAGGCCAGTTTCTACACTGTTCTGCGCAGGCTATCCTCATTCCTGGCTTTGCAGCTTTATCCATGTGATCAGTCTTATCTGTAATTTCTCTGTCTCCTTTGTTCTCCAGTTCTTTAACATTCTTAAAGGGCCAGAGAAGGGTCACCCTGACATAAAGTATTTAGCTGCTCTTGATGATCTAAGCGATGATCACGCCGCTTTTAACCGTGCGTACAAGTGCCTTGCCTGCTGTACTGCGCTTCACTGGGTATAATGTAGCTGGGCGTGTCAAGTACACCTTCATCTTTTGGCCCTTTAAAGCCTAAGTCTATCAATGGTGGGGCACAGTTTCCTCCTGAGATTTTTCTGCAGTTTCAGGCAGCCCGTATTTCTCTTACTCTCTGCTGCTGCTTTATTTTAGGTCCCACTTACTTCTTGTCTTTTGAGCCTGTCTCATATCTGTGTTGCTTTCTCTGCATCTAAGCATGATCTCTCTCCAAAATAGCTATTAAGGAAAAGCTCTGTTAGAAAATTAGTAGAATTAGTAGCAAAGATTGTCTCAGCTTAGTAAATATCTTAAGAGTCTTTTACTTAGGACCTTTCTTACATGTTCTCACTACTGGAAACTTCTTTGCCATTTCCCCAACCTGAGTCTTAGGGTCCTGTTGCCAGGCTCTGCTTTAGCATTTGCATGCCTTCCTTTCTAGCAGTTACTTCTTGCACCCCCTTCCCACTAACCCTTGGTAATTTTCCTGCAAACTAAATTGTCCTTTCCTGATATCTGTAGGGCTTGCTTCACCTTTTCCAAGTTCACTGAGGGTTTTGTGTAAGTATAAGCCATGTGAGGTACTAGGTTTGAATGACACCCTTAGAACGAACTGTTGAGTAGAGCTATATGGCTGGCCTTACTTGGGTTTCTAGAATAAAAGGAGATGCTTTCGGGAAGAATACATTAAAAAAGCATTAAAGGGTGTGGCGGCGGTGGCGGCGGCGGCAGCAGCAGCAGCAGCAGCAGCAGCAGCAGCAGCAGCAGCAGCAGCAGCAGCAGCAGCAGC
>JANHMN010000001.1:34760413-34784681 GCA_030674055.1 Rhabdomys pumilio
TCTCTCTCTCTCTCTCTCTCTCTCTCTCTCTCTCTCTCTCTCTCTCTTTCTCTCTCTCTCTCTCATTTTTTCCAGACAGGGCTTCTCTGTGCAGCCCCAGCTGTCCTGGAACTCTCTGTAGAGCACACTGGCCTAAAACTCAAGAGATCCGCCTGCCTCTGCCTAATGCTGGGATTAAAGGTGGGAGCCACCACTGCTTAGCAGATGTTTCTTAAAATTAGGGAAAGTCATGTTTAGGATTTTAAAGAAAGTTTCTTTTTATTAAGACTTGGAGGCTAGGGGTGCAGGACAGTGGGGGAGGGGGGCGCTGAGCCTACCATGCATGAAGTCTTGGGTTCAGCCCTGTCACTGCAAAGGATAAACCAAGTCAGTAGGTAGATACTTGGTCCTTTCTTACTCTGCACTTCTCAGAGCTTCAGCCACACTGGCAGCCTTGTCCCTTGATTTTCACTCGCTTATGCTCCTCTCTCAGAGAGCACACCTCATTTCTCTTTTCACCTGTTAGGTAATTCCATTTTCTTGGAGTCTGTGTGAATACGGAGAGCTGCTCAAGTGTGCGCTGTAAATTTAGCTGTCCATCTCATAGTTGTGTGCGGTGACATGAAGTGTGGCCCTGTGATCACTGTGCATTTGTTGCCGTTCCCTTAAATGTGGTTCTGAAATCACTGTATTGTTGCAGCTACCGTCTTAAAAAGATTTTTTTCTCTCTCTCTACATGTAGAAAGAAGGAAAGAAAGAGCGAGCTGTGGTGGACAAAGTGTTTTTATCAAGGCTCTCACAGATCCTAAGAATTATGGTTCCTAGAACATTTTGTAAAGAGGTAAGTCTTCAGAAATTATAACACTAGATAGATGTTCAACTTTCCGTTTCTATGACTATTTAGAACAGTCAGTCCTAGCAGTTCAGGCAAGACGTTTCTGTGCAGGTAAAGAAGACTATTAAATAATGTCTCTAAATTTATACCGATGATGTAACATTTCATACTTGTCACTTTTTAACATCGTTTTGCCTAGTAGAAGTGTATGACAATTATTTATTATATGGACTTGCTGGATTAGCACCTGCATGCTTCATGTGGTTTTAATCTTTTTTTCCCCTTAGCCTTCATCCTCTCCTGTCTTCCTGGTTTGTTTCATGTGTCCCCAGGACACAGCTACGTTTGCTATTCTAGGCATTCCCTTCCTCTCTCTTCCACGGAGCTCTGCTTCCTTTCCTTGTATATCTTTTGCCTTAAAAGCTCAAGTTGAAAGTATAAGAGACTATTTATTTAACAAGTCGAACCTGATTTATTCAGTTTGTACAAAATTTTAAGCTCCATTACTTGTTGTTTAGTTAATGTAGTAATCATTACCAGTGTTCTTTATTAAAGTAGCATATTAAACATAACTAAGAAAACCACAATATGCCAAGCCAGAAAATCTTAAGTTACCCATCTAGTTTCTGCTATTGATTGTGAATTACTTGACTTGCCTTTGAATTCTAAATGAGATCTTTACTTAAATGCTCTATAAGGTCTTTAACATTCATGTTATAATTTTAAGTTCTCTTTAAGCCCTGTTAAAATTTATTATAGATAAAATACACATAAGGTGTAAATAAATATTGTTAGAATAGAATTCTGAAATTTAACCAGAACGTTACCAAGTTACTGCTTCTTTTAACATTCTGTGTTGCATTTAGTTTACTTTTCCTGGTTTATTTTAGACAGGCTATTTGCTACTTATTGCTGTCATGCTGGTATCTCGAACATACTGTGATGTTTGGATGATTCAAAATGGGACGCTGATCGAAAGGTACTTGTCAGTTCACTTTTTTCTTGTGTGAAATAGTAGTTTGCCTTGTATTTAAGCATTGTTGTTCTAAACAAACAAACAAACCCAAAAAACGGGAGGGTGGGTAAAATGTACTGAAGTCCAGTTATGTGTTGTTCATCTGTATGAACAGTTGGGGAGGTATTTTCTTGTGTCAGGCACTGTGGATCGTGATGGTAGGGACCTATACCAACGAACAGGAGACATTCTGTGTTAGGCCTTGCTGCGCTGGCATTGTGTAAAGGGGTAAAGACAAGTGTAGTGCTCCAAAAGTTAAAGTGTAGTCTAACTGGCGCTATTACAAATTAAACTTAGGCAACTGTTAGTGTCTAAAATTAATAAGATAACTTGGAGGAAAATATCAAAACATTTGATGAGTCATATGGAGTGAGCAGTAGTAAAAGAAAAAAAACAGACTTTTCTGATTCTAAAGTTTTTTTTTATGTTTTTATAAATTACATTTCCAGCAGTATCTTAATCACTACAATTGAAAATTTTGGATTTAAAGTTGAAAAATGGCAGTTGGGATATTTCAGATTGGTGCAACACTCTTTTGTCTGTTAATGAATTTACTATTATTATAATACGAATGGTAAGGTAAACATTTTTATTGGAATTCTGTTTCATAGAATGCAGTGTTTTATCACATATGTATTAAAATAAATAATCTATGGTAACTTTTTGGATAATGTACCCACACTTTTGAAATCTTTTAAAATGATGTTTCTTGTTTATCTATCCTTGATCTTGAAGCATGCTTTATGCTTATGGTTTCTGACTCATTTGTGTGGAAAGTGAAAAAGGATGTTTGCTTAAGATAAAAGCCCTATGTAAACATGTATTGGTAAATTACGTAGGCTTATAAGTTAAACACACATCTCCCTGAGTGGATGTGCATCTGCTTTGAAGGCTCTGTGGCTTTAGAGTAGGTTTGTTCCCTGCTTTGGAAGGAGAGAAGTCACTTGTGCTTGTCTCCTTGGTGGCATTCTACAGTGTTTGGTTGCCAGGATTTGTTGGCTACGTGATACTGTGTGTTGTTGGAGCTAAGCTGCAGGCTGTGCTTTGTAGTTTCTCTTGTGTACAGCTTCTTGCTTTTTCTGTAGTTGATTAATTACAGGTTTTGTTTGCCCACTGTTCTGACTCAGCTCTAGGTTTTTACAGTACTGTCAAATCTCTACAGTATGTGTGATGTAGTTTTGCCAAGCACAAGCCTGCACAACAGTTTACAATTTTAAGTTTGCATTCCTGTTTTCACCCCATCCTGCGTCTGTAGATTCCTGTGTGCCTGAATCTTTTATTGTTATATTTCCTTTTTCTTTCTCATTTTGGTAGACATAGTCTTTTTCTGAGAAGGGAGTGTAATTTGGAGCCCTTGTGGATCTGGAAATGTCTTTCTCTATTCACACTTCGATGATAATTGAGCTGTGTTTATGCATTCCAATTGAAAATTATTTGTCATTAGACCTTGAAACTGTCACTCGGCAGCCTGGCTGCAGGATGTAGAATCACCTGTACCATCTTAAGAATTGCTGATGCCTGGGCTTCACTCAAGATTTCTGGTTTAATTAGCTTTGAGATATCAGGTGATTGTAATTTGCAGCAAGGTTTGAAAATCACCTATCATTATCTATCATTCTATTACCTAGAAACTTTCTCCACACTTTGCAGAGAATTTTTGGTATAACTTTATTTCCAAGAACCATTTTTTTTAAGGATTCTTATTTTATAGTAGTCATACTTACAGTTTAGGATTTTTTTTTTTTTTGTTAATTTCTGAAGCCATTCTTTTTCTCTTAGTTATTTTTGTTAGTTTTGTTACTAGTGCCCAGTATTATTTCTGTGTCCTTAATAGTCCTTGTTCATGGTAAAAGATTTTCTTAAACAGGTTGAGACTCTTGGCTGTAAATTCATGCTTAAAAGTGAAGACTTTAAAAACCACTTAAAGCTTGTTGATCTCTATTCTAAGGTTTCTGTTGAAGGTGCCTATAGGAGTCTTAAGTGTATGCAGATGTGTGTATGTGCAATAATATTTTTTGCTCATGCTCTGTTTATGAAAGCTATAAACTCAAGTAGTTTGAGCCCTTAGTATGATAGTAACCAGAAGACATTTCTAACCTTTCATATGATTTGTAAAGCTTCATATTTTTCCTTGATAAGTTTACTGATAATTTTGTCTAATTATTATAGTTTTTGCAAATAGTACTGTATTTGTGTGTAGTAAAAATATACAGTTTATGCCCATTACAAATATTATTTTATTTGGATAGAATCACATAAAGAATGGTACAGAATTGAATATTACTTTATCTCTTAGAGAATAGAATAAAAAATTATATTCTTAAAGTTTTTTCCTTTCAGATATTATAAATTCAGTAATTTGTATGTATTAGGTTTTCCATTTTTTTATTGAATTGATTTTCCTTCATACTTAGTAACATAGAAAATTAATTGCCAAGACTAGGTGGTTTGTAATTTAATTGATGATGATGGACATAAGCCAGTTTATAATTTGTTAGCCTAGTATTCAGTTTTAATTTTTAATTTGGAAACTGAAAAAAATTTTTTCTACAAGTTTTCTTAGTGTTTTATTTTATTTAAAACAATTCTTCTGGAGTTGATGTTATGTGTGATGGCATATCCCTGTAATCCCAGCTTTACAGAGTCTGAGGCAGGAGGACAGCACAGCTGGGGCTAACCTGCACTCTGTTACAAGACCCAGTCTAAAGTAAAATAAAATAAAAATTTTAATAAGTTTTCACAGAGTAGGCTTTGAGATTTCGGTAGCCTTTGCTGTTTTCCCTGGTTATGGCATCTCTCCACACCACTAGAAAGTAATTAAAACAACTTCCTACGCAGTACAGGTTTTGAGTTTCAGTCATATGTGGGACTTTGACACTTGGTTAAATACAAATACTTACTAGTTGCTTAGTTAAAAACATTTAAATATTGAAGGACAAAAATACAGAACAACTTTATTTGAAAAATTATTACTTTTTTGTCTCAACATTAAAGTTATACTGTGAATAAATTTGTCTTTTCCTTTTTGGCTCTTCTAAGTAGGTTTAGTGTTCTAAGAGATTAGTTGGTGTCATTACTGTGCTGCATTTTATATTTTCATATCTCAGGCTTATTTGTTAGTAATGGCTGAGAAGTGTGTAGACCGGGCACAGTCATCTGTAGGGATGAAACTAGTGATGCCACATGGTGGAGAGGTGAGGATCCTTCCTCACTGAGTCTCTGTCCGACCACAGCGATGTGAGCATTGCCGTCTGCTTTGTTATGAGCATCACTTTAATAGTGCCAAACTGTCTTTTACAGCGTCCTTGAGTCTTTGGGAGTAACAGTGATTGATCACTCTTTCTTAACTACTTTTCTTTTGCAGTGGAATAATAAGCAGAAGTGTGGCTTTATTCAAGGAGTCATTTTTTAAGTTCATAGCAGCTACTCCACTGGTAAAGAGTGCACAGTGATGGGTGGAAGGCATGCGCAGTACCACATGCTCTGTGTAGCCGCAAGTGGGTCACAGCTTGGGCAACGTTAACGCTCCTTGGTTTTCTGTACTTTGAGTCAATTGTAATTGAAACTTACAAGCTTTTTTTTTTTTTTTTTTGCAGTGTTCTAATTACTTCTTGTTTAAAATAGAATCATTGCTATAAACAATATCTTTGTACTATTTCATTTTCCCCTTATAGTTCAGCTTTTTAAAGACCAGCATTTCTTTTTAATCAAGAATTGAAGAAAAATTGTGTATTCTATTTTTTTCCATTAGTATAAGGTAACAATTCCTAAAAGTTTTGTCAAGAAAATAGAGCATGTTCTAAAGCCCTTTTTGATTTTTATATATTAAAATCTTTGAGAAGATCTTTGGTAAAGATGTTTGATAGCTTTGTTTAATCCAGATTTCCCCAAATTTATTCACCTCCTCCCTCATAAAAAATAAATTATTTCCTTATATACCAGTCAGCTGTTTGGGAGACCTAGGCAAGTTGTTTGCTGAAGTATTTCTCATATAAATATTATGCGTGTTCTCAGTATATAGATATTTGCAATATATCTGTATTAGTTATAAAATTACATTTGGGAATATTAATAAAACTTCTCTGAAAAGAAAGTTGTTATGTGTGGTCACACCATAGAAGGTCTCTCATATATACATACACACACACACACGTATGTGTGTGTATGTATATATATACATACATACATACATATACACACACACACATATATGTATGTATATATATACATACATACATACATACATATACACACACACATATACATACATACATACATACATATATATACACACACACATATATACATACATACATATATATACACACATACACACACACATATATATGTATATGTATATATATACATACATACATACATATACACACACACACACACTATACTCATATTATAATGGCTTTCAAACCCTTATTAGGATTTATTTTTATTTTATGTATATGGGTTTTGCTTGCATGAGTGTGTGTGCACCATACGCATGCCTAGTGCTCGCAGAGGCTAGAAGAGAGTTGCACAGTTGTGAGCCACTGTGTGGGTGCTGGACTAAACCCGGTTTCTCTGCAGGAGCAGCAAATGCTCTTTATTGCTGAGCCATCTCTCCAGCCCCAACTTTCAAACCCTTAAATAAAGTAGTGGAAACCTTATTTTAGATTCTTAATATGCATTTTAAAAGCAGGTAAATGCATAAAACAGACAAAAAGCAGATAAAAGAGGAACTGCTTTTGTTGAACTGTGTCGAGACCTGAAGCTTTTACAGAGATTGTGATTCTTTTCTCGTGTGCCAGCCAGTCTTAGGATTGGCCAGCCAGGACCTACTGGTCTCATTACTCACCTTTATTTTTTTCTTTTTCCTTTTAGAGAGGGTCTCAGTATGTAGCCCTAGCTGACGTGAATCTCAATATGTAGACCAGCTTGGCCTCAAACTCAGAAAATCTGCCTGCTTCTGAGGGTTAGGATTAAAGGTGTGCACACATCATACTTTTTTTTTTTTTTTTAAAGGCAAAGCTTTATCAGAGTCTAGTCAGGCAGTCTTGGTTACTCATAATCCATTGGTGAAACATTGAGTAGTTGCAAATAAGAACCTGGACACACAAAGCCTACACTTCTTACTCTCTGCCCTTTCCAGCTGCCGAGGTAGGCTTTCTGCCATCACTAACTCAATCCAGTGAGATCAAGGATGCTAAAATATTTAAAACAAACAAATAGTACTTTGGTTTAATCTGTAATATCCCAGAATTCCTGGGTGTTGTAACGCAGAATCTTGCACATGCTGACTAAGCAGGTGTTCTACTTCTGCAGTTCTACCCAGGCACATCTGTGGCCCTTAGTTACCTTTTCTTCATCTTGTCATCTGCAGCCAAGTTAAAGCAAGTTGTTAAAATGTTTCAAAACTTGTAAACATGTTTGTAAGATTTCTTTTCATTTTTTTCCTTATTACTTAATAACACAGTAGAACTCACCAAGAATGGTTTTAGAGCTCTAGGTTTTCTAGTGTTACATTTGGCTTTTTTTGCAACTAATGCATTGCATGTGGTGGTTTGCAGTGGCATCATTGGTCGTAGCAGTAAAGATTTCAAGAGATACTTATTCAACTTCATCGCTGCCATGCCTCTTGTAAGTGCACTTCTTTAGAACGCTTCTTTGGGAGTACTTTACACCTCATTAAATCTTGAATTTGTACTAGATTTCTGATACTAAATTCTAACTTTGTGTTAAATTTTGTAGTTTAGCTTCTAATTTTTTCAGTGTAAACACACTTAAAGAACACTTTACAATTATGTTTGGCTTGGTTTTATTTATGTTAGTATGTGTGTAACACACATGTATGTAGTTTTTCTTTTCTCTGTTTTCTGACTTTTTCCCCCTCTGCTTTCCTCCCATCCCTTCCCTCCCTTCCTTTTTCTCTTCTTCTTTTCCTTCCACTCTCTCCTGATGGAGGTTTCTCCAGTGTTTCATCACATTCTGTTAAATGGCACTAGCGCCTCTCCCACTTGGGGCAACTGAAAACATTTCCAGATGTGAAGTTGGGAGTAAGATGGGCAGATCATCCAGGAACATAAACAATTGCAACTGAACCACTGTTAAACTAGAGTGTGTTCTCTGAATTAATTAGAAATTTCTATAGCCTAAAACCCAAGTGGTTTTCTTACCTTAGTCTTTATTTTTATTTTCATGGCCCTATATGACTTTTAATGTCCAGATTTGGGAGGAGAAAAGTTTCCTTGAGATATCTAATTAATTCTAGTTTAATAAAGCTTGAGGACGGGCGTACATAATTTTTAGACTTTTCAAATGAAAAAATTAATATAAAAGTGACAGGAACCAAAGGTTGGAAACACTATAAGAACATTTTTAATAAAGTAGTTTAAACAAAACTGGAAGGATTGATTTAATTGTGAGATAGACTAGTAAAGTGGTTCTAGAATAATCTGGAAAGTAGCATATAAACTCGGAGTTTAAACCAGAAGCACATGGATTGTGACTGGAAGCCACTGTCCACGCTGTAGTGTGGATAGGCGAGCAGACGGTAGAGAAGCTAGGGCCTGAACATGTGCAGCCTCTGCTGGGGAGACAGCGGGAAGGTTTGCATCTCAGAATAATATTTTAAAGCTAAGCTTCAAGTAAGGGCCAAGTAGGGATAATTAACTACATGTGGCCTAGCTTGTTATTTTTGCAGTTATAAAATCTAAATAAAACAGAACTGATTGCAGTATGGCCTGGTTATGAAAATCAGAACCTGTAGATTCAGAAACTGATAGAGAAATAAATTACAATTTAATAAGTATACGTTAAAGCAAACCAGTAATCAATCCTCTTGTTTGTTTTAGATCTCTCTGGTGAATAACTTCCTAAAGTATGGGCTGAACGAGCTGAAGCTGTGCTTCCGAGTGAGGCTCACTAGACACCTCTATGAGGAGTACCTCCAGTAAGTGAGACCACTGGGCAGCAGGGCCTGTGATATTAGGCGTTTTCTTGTTTACTGGATTGCTTCTCAAGGAAATGGCTCTTACATCAGGAGTACATTGGGAGTGACCTGCCAGTGGTGGGCTCTAGTCTTAGCACTCCCGTTACACACCAAGTCTCCCTTCCCAGGGCTCGCTTCCCCATGGCTGACGTAAGTTAGCACAGTCCTTAGCCCGTCCACACTGGTCTGCTTGTGTCACGCTGTGGGCAGTATATGAGTATGCATGCTCTCTGTACTCACTGTTTGAAATCACCTTCTAATTGCTGTTTCAGAGCTTTCACCTATTATAAAATGGGCAACCTGGATAACAGAATAGCAAACCCAGACCAGCTGCTTACACAGGATGTAGAAAAATTTTGTAACAGTGTAGTTGATCTGTATTCAAATCTTAGTAAGGTAAGTTTACCTACTTAAAAAAAAGTTATATTGTTGTATTTTGAATCTGAGCAAATTTATATAGAATTGGTTGAGTGGAAGGGAATAGCATGTAAAGAATGTTTTAAAAAAAAATTAGGACGGCTATAATAATTTTAGTTATATAATTAATTTAAAATCCTATTTTTGTCAGGTGTTGGCTTAGAATGGAAATTAGTATCTTACAAACGTTTTATAAGGATTGTGTGGACTGATTTCAGACAAGTATTCTTCCTGTCTGTTACTTCTAGCACTTCCTGCAGGTTGACCTTTTAACTTACATTTCAAATTACACATCCATTAAAAAAGACAAGGCACTTCCTGTTTCTCTTCTTCAATATCATCCTATGTGAAGAAAGTGACTGTGTGTAAAAATGTGTACACATGTGTGTACATGTGTGCATAAGTGTGAGTATGTGTGAGTGAGTGAGTGAGTGAGTGAGTGACTGTGTGTTCTTGTGCATGCGTTTCGAATGTGTTTACATGTGCAGTTTTGGGTTTCAGTTCTTACCTTCTCCGTGGATTTGAGATCGTGTCTCTCCTCCTGTTCGTTGCTGTGTCTGAGCTAGTGGCTCACAAGCTTCTGGTGGTTTTATGGTCTCAGTTCCTTATCTCCTGAGAGGAACATGCTGAGATTACAGATGCTTGTTCTTGGTGTTCAGGACTTATGTGAGTTTTGAAGATCAGCACTTAGGTGGTCAGGTGTTTGTGAGTCATTTCTCTAGGGCCTCTTTCTTCAGGTTTATTAATAGATCTGTGAAGCTGATTTTGAGAGAAACTGTTACATAGCCTTTCCTCTTGGCACTTGAACAAATGTGTAGCTAATAAAGTGTCATTCCTGCAATAAAGAAACATTCTGAAATTAATTATAATCTTTTTATGCACTGTAGTACAGTCTCTGTTTTAAACATCAATTTAGTTCCTGACTTAAATTATAAATATTATTTTTGCCCAGTAACCTTTATATATATTTGAATTGAAATTTTATTTATTTGTTTGCTTGGTTGGTTGTTTTTTGTTGTTTTTTCTCTGTTTTTGGCCTTGGCTGTCTGAGAACTGACCGTATAGACCAGGCTGACCTCAAACTCAGAGATCAGCTTACCTCTGCCTCCTGAATGCTGGGATTAAAGGTGTGTGCCACCACCACCTGGCAGAATTTTAAAGTGTTTTGTTTCTTAATAATATGCACGAGAAATGGAAATGTACATCTTGGTATGAGCCAATTCATAAAGTAAGACATTTGTATTAGTACTTATTATGTATTTGACTTCAAATAAATAAATAACATTTGGGTTCCTTGAAAAAGATTAAAATATATCCTGCTTTTGAAACACAGTTTGAATTGGTTCTCAGTGAATAGCAGTACGTAAATGCATAGAAACTTGAGTATTTTTATCATCAAATACGCTTCATAGACTCACTTGATTATTTCATTTATGTAATTGTTGGTAAGACCTTTCCATTTTACAGATGTTACCAGAAAACTGTGAAGCAGATTTGGAATTATAACTTAAGTCATTTTGTTTAACATACTTATGTTATTGTGTTATTGAGTGATTATCCTGTAGAACTGTCTTCGTGATGGAGAGAAGTATTTCTTACACTTGATGGTCAATAGTTATCATTTGGTATATCTCCATGTCAAGTTTCTTAAGAACTTTATCTATTTATTTTTGTATATTCATTGGTCTAAGCACTATTTCAGTCTAATTATTATACATAGTGAGAGTTCCACATATTATGTATTAAATATTGAATTGCATTTTATATTTGACATCTTGTATTAGTTGTCAGTCTAGTAGAACTAGTTCTTAGATCTAATTCTGTATATTCTAATGTTTATTTTACAGCCATTTTTAGATATAGTTTTGTATATTTTCAAGTTAACAAGTGCAATTGGAGCTCAGGTGAGTCCATTTTTATTTTTGTGTGTGTATTTGCGTGTATACATGTGTGTACATACACAGACACACACACTTGTGCATGTGTGGATGTTATAGGACAGCTTGTAGGAGTTTTATATTCTTTCACCATGTAGAGTCCTAGGGATTAAACTCAACCTTGGCAAAAAGTGTCTTTACCCACTGTTCCACATTTTAAAATCTACAATATTGTGTTTTGATCAGTGTGAAGATCTAAGAATTTTTTTCAACCTTGGAAACATCATATTACATCTAATATGAGCTGATTATAAAATAATACTATACTGGAGGCTCTAAAATAAGTTCCTCATTTGGCCTTTTAAATTAGATACATCAATTTTTTTTCTAGCAATAATAACCAGAAGTAGTTAAACACACATTGCATACATTGAACACACATGCACTTATTATTGTAAAGTAATGCTAATGAGAGGTTTGGCAGCAACTAATTTTAATAAAAAATTAGGATAGTATCAGCAGTATACTCAGAATGAAATACTAGTTTCAGAAGTATTTTATAATCATAAATTGTTGGCCAGCCCATGAGCCTTATTTTCTTCTCTTTGATATGTGTGGTGACAAAAACTTTTAAGTCTTTTTTTTTTTTTTTTTAAAGATTTATTTATTTTATGTATGTGAGTACACTGTAGTTGTCTTCAGACACACCAGGAAAGGGCATCAGATCACATTGCAGATGGTTGTGAGCCACCATGTGGTTGCTGGGAATCGAACTCAGGACCTCTGGAAGAGCAGTCAGTGCTCTTAACTGCTGAGCCATCTCTCCAGCCCCAGAGCTCTTTTTTTTAAAATCTTACTGACTTCTAACTTGAATAATTTTAATGTTATTTTTAAGTATTTATAGCAATCCATGTAACAGTGTGTTGGTCTTGTGTACCTGTGTGTGTGTGTGTGTGTGTGTGTGTGTGTGTGTGTGTGTGTGTGTCTTTTTATTCATTTTGTGGTTAATAATTTACCTAGTTTTTTTTTTTTTTTGCTTTCCTTTTGTTTGAATTGAATTTCCTGTTCTTTTCTTTACTACCCTGTGATCACGTGCAATTATTCTGTAACTGACTGCACCATAAGAGAGGGAACAGACCTAATGTTTCTAGACTTTATACTGTAATTTATATTTCTGGTATTTTTCATATGTATATGTATAATTCTGCATTGACATTTTAACAATACATTAGTACCTCTAGTTTATTTTCTATAGTTACTGAAATCTGTTGAATCAGTCTAATACAATCTTGAAAAATATTGGCACATATATATTCATATACATTGTACGAGCCATAAAAGATGAGTCAGTTCTTGCAGAAGGGAGATTTCAGTATGTTTAAAGAAGGAATTATTCTGGCAGTTATAATGAAGCATGGAATGTCCACTAGTGGACGTTTCAAGGAAGTACTTAGTGCCTTGAAGAATTGAAGCTGACTATGAACTGCTTTGAGGAGATTCTTAGATGTCCATTAGGATATTAAACTTGTCAGATGTAAGAACAACCCCACTGAATGGCATGTTCAGGAAAACAGTTTTGATTGGGGCAGAATATGCAAGATATATAGAAATTAAGGGTGTTTTGGGGTCTTGTTGAGGCTTCTTAAGATGCTCAGTGGCTCTGGGGTCATTTACGGAGTTATAACATGTAGAAAACAAAAGCATAATTTATAGCAGGAAAAGACTGCTAGCTTGTTTAAGGATTGCCTATGAGACACCTATAGATACTGGGGTGAGGATGCATGGTACATACCTAGCAGTGATATCTTATATCCAAAATGATGGGACTGGAAGTGTAAGTTTAGGATGAGACGAGCTAAGGAAGGAACCTAGAGGACTGCTAGCATTCAAATAGAGTATAAAATAGCTCTGAGAATTGTTGTGGGCTCTTGACAGAACAGTAAGTTGAGTTCCAGCAGAAGAGTGTTAGGTAACAGAAGGTAAGTCCAGGAGAGGTTTTAGGTGGTCAGTTGTTGGGGACAGAGCTATAGGAGTTAGGGATGACAGTAGAAGTGTGGAGACTAGCATGTGATTTTCCAGGAAGAAAGAAAAAGAGAGGAATAAGAAGAGGCTGAGCTTCTCTGGCTGGGGTCCATTCCTTCCAGACCCCCATGTGGATTTTCTTACCGGTCCTTGAGTGCTACATCATTCTACTTGATTAACCCCAGGGCCCAGCAAGCATGATGGCCTACTTGCTTGTCTCTGGACTGTTCCTAACTCGGCTCAGAAGACCCATCGGTAAGATGACAATTATGGAACAGAAGTACGAAGGGGAATACAGATACGTTAATTCACGGCTTATCACCAACAGGTAAGGAGAGACATTTGAGAACAGGAATGACATTTTCGTTTTGTGGATATTGATGTCATTTATATTGATTTGAAATTATAACAATATAGGTACTAAATAGTGTAGATTTTTACTTGTTTTGAAAATAAGCATTATGAAGAATATTAGTTTTGTAAAGTAGAAATTCTGTATGTTTCAAGTACTCTTACTAGCTGTGTAGTTTCCTTGAGTTACCTCTTCATGCTTTTTATTGGTTGATTTTCTGTGAATTTCATTTTAAAATTTAGTCATGATAGTATTCAAATTTTTGTACTTACTCAATGAAACTTCTGCCTTAATTTATCTGCAGACATTTTAACATTGTGACTGTTTTGCAGTGTTCAGTAATTCTGGTTTTTCAGATAGGTTTTTTGTGGTTTTTTTTGAGGGGAGAAAGAATAGAGTGCTGGGCTTTGAGCCTCAGGATCTCTTGAATGCAGGCCAGAACTGCATTCTGAACAGTTTTGAGATCTAAAATAAGGAGAAAAAAATGTAGCCATTGAAGCCATCCATTTTAGTTTCAATTTCTACCTATTAATTATAAACTATGTGATTTTAGCGAGTTATTTGTAGCTTCTTTTCTTGTAGATGGATAATGAGTTGTTACGATGATTAACTCTATTCCTGCATCTGGCTCAGGTTTTCATCAGGAGCTAAGGTGCTCTGTACATTTTCTTGTGCCTGTCTGCCAACTTTAAATCAATATTGAGGGTCCTAGTACTTAATGTAATACTGTGTAGGCTACTCTATAGGAAGCCACAGAATTACTTAGGAGATTACTCTTTCAATAGTTTCCTCTTCCCTTTCTTATATTGATTTTATATGTAGAGTTTCATGTTCTAGGGAGGAGGCAGGGGGATAGTGGGTATAATTAGGGGAAAAAAGGTGTTTGTGGTATGCTTTTACTAGAAAACAAGCATGTTCCCATAGTAGAGGCATTGGTTGTATCATGTAAGGACCCTTAGGACAGCGCAGTCGCAGCTGGGCACAGCAGGATTTGAGCTGTGGCTTGCTGGTATTCTCTTGGCTCTGCCCTGTGTTGTAACCATCCCTTTCCTCTGGTTAACTCTTTTGATCACAGAATGCCAAAAACAGCTGCAAGCTTCACCATCAGAAACAAAAAGAAGAAACTACTTCTTGCTGTTTCTTTAAGAGACCCTACCCCCTCCCCTCTTCTCTTTTTTCATCATTTTACTCTTTCTTGGGTCTTACTTTTCTTTCTTTGTCTTACTATGTAACCCAGGCTGGTTTTGAACTTGCAATTCTCCTGCCTTAGTGTACTGAGTACTGAGGTTTTACATTTTCACTTTGATTATATATTGTGTGCACACATGCATAACAGTGCCCATGTGGAGGTCTCAGTTCTCTCCTGCCACCTTGTGGAGTTCTGGGATGGAATTCGATTGGTCAGGCCGGCATTCCAGTGCTGCCCAGCCCTCTCACAAGCGCCCACATACATTCTTAAAGTGTCTAGGCTGTGGTTCTTAGGCTTCTATGTAGATACTTATTTTCTGGTCCTATAAGAAGTACGTGTGGAGGCTAGAAAGATGACTTGCAGAACATCTGGATTCAGTTTCTAGTAACCACACGATGGCTCACGACCATCTGTAGCTCTATAAGTACTTTGCTTGGGCAGTTCTCATCATGCTAACAGGACAGAGAGACCATAATCTTTAAGTTAGACAGGAGCAATAATTTAGCTTCTGAACTATGCTTGTTATATGAATGTAAAGAATTTACCTAAATGGCATTTGAGCTTCCTTTATCTGTATAGTACTGTTTTTCCTGCTGAGGATCTTTGTGGCCCTGTGGGCCCATTTGTGCTCTCAGGGGAAATTGTTATAAGGATGACTGTGGTGCTGGAAATAGAACAGCTTTGGTGCATTTAGACCTCCTGGTGGCACTGTGGCATTGTGTGGCAAAGCATCACTACTTGTATTTTTCTGTTATTTTCCCCTCTTTGTCTGGTCTAGGTCTGTAATGTCTGTCCTAGCCTAATCTTTCTCTATAATAAGGTATCTTCTGCCTCTTCTGCCTTATTTACAGTTTGTGAGCATGTGCTCACTCATCTTTAACAGCCAGGTTATATACAGGTAGGTTGTAGTCCAGTTGTGTGCTCTTGGGCTCCTATAAACTTAGCTAGAAACTGGATCTTAACTACACACCCTGGCTTGGCCTATGCCAGATATTCTCTTAGTGACATGGTGTCCATTTATTATTATCTTTGTATTTTTATTATTGAGGACAGATTTGTGGAGTTAGTTCTTTCCTTCCACTGTAATGTAGGCTTAGGAGAGTGAACTCTGTTTGGCAAGCTTGCATTTTACCCCTGCGCCATCGAATTGGCCCGAAATGCCCACTCACATACAGAATTTCACTCATTGAACACTGCATTTCAGTTACATGTCAAGGTGAGACAACATTGACATTAATTGCAAAATTATTTTCTTTAATAGTGAAGAAATTGCCTTTTATAATGGGAATAAACGAGAAAAGCAGACAATCCACTCAGTCTTCCGAAAACTGGTAAGATAACCACTTGACAGTCACATGGTCTTTTTCTATGCCTTTACATATGTATGAATAAATGTTAAAGATATATTTTAAATAACAAGTCTTTATACTGTTTTAAACTAAAAATGAGTTTAAATAACTATTGCATCAACATTAAATTCTCCACTTATAAAATAGATTAATTTACTAAATAATCTTGTTCATTTTTGCAGTGTTTGCTATAGAACTCTCATTGGATGATTAGTTTAATGGTTCTTACAGATCAGAGGAGACTTTTGTAGAGTAAGGTTAGCAAGCTTTTTCTGTGAAGGATGGGGTCGTGTGTACATACACATTTTAAGTTTCCTGACCATGGACATACAATACATGCATGTGGCTCTACTAAACTTGATCTGCAACAGAAGTGGCATGCTGTGGCCATAGCTCCTTGACCTAGGATTTAGAATATGAATGTTTTCTAGAAGCTGTTTTTCTGTGTTGGCTGCTGTTTTGAGCTAGTTATACTCATTCAGAAGATATTCAGTGACAGGTAGGCGGCTTAAGTGCTAACGAGAATTAGGTGAGCCTGATGGGTGAGATCTTGTCTCCAAGGAGCTAGTATTTTAGTGGGAATTGGTGATATTGAATATATATTTTAAGAATACTAAAAAGTTGTCTTAGGGTATTTCAGAAATGATATTTTTGCCATCTCACATGACTAGAGTTTTTAGAGTTTCAAAGCACTTTTTTCAGCCTGTGGGTTTTCAGCCATACACTCACAACCTAGTACAACTTTACCTTTTCTGACAAGTGTGTTTGAAATGGCGTCTCATCCTTTCTTTTTGCCTTATTGGTTGATGAGTTTGTGTATATAGGTGTCTGGCAGTATTGGAAACAACGTTATACTATTATGTGTAATAGAAACATTAAGTAAACGGTGTGTGTTGTGGTGTGTTTGGCATCTGAGCACTGCTCAGCATTGTGTTCATTGAGTGGTGTATAATAGAGTCAGGAGTCATAGCTATTCAGTATATGTTTGTAAATTAATTATGCTTTATCCTTATAGAGAATTAGTTTTTTATTTGTCAAGGGAAAAAATGCTTTGTTTTGTTTCCTGTCAGGTGGAACACTTACATAATTTCATTTTCTTCCGGTTTTCTATGGGTTTCATTGATAGCATCATTGCCAAATGTAAGTATGTTTTAAAAGGGATGGTGCAGCATGATCTGTGGGAAAAGTAAAATAACAGTCCTTCAAGTCTTAGCTGTTTTGTTCCAGATATTGCCACTGTGGTCGGGTACCTGGTTGTCAGTCGCCCGTTCCTGGACCTGGCACATCCTCGACATCTTCACAGTACACACTCAGAGCTGTTAGAGGTAACGCACCTACACCAGCGAAGTGAAAACTCAAAATTAAGGCTTTGTTTTATTTTAGGAATGTGAGCAAAGTCTAATACTCATTTGTCTTTAAGGATTACTACCAAAGTGGAAGAATGCTTTTGAGAATGTCTCAAGCTTTGGGTCGTATAGTTTTGGCTGGGCGTGAAATGACTAGATTGGCTGGGTAAGAATTGTACTAATATGAAAATGCATAGAATAATTTTTAAACATATATTGTTCTTATAAGTTGGTACCCAGTTGAGATTAAAATTATGGGAGGTGCTGTCCTTCCTGCTCTAGGACGCTGGTTTTGATAGACAGTTAAGGAAGGCTTCTCTCGGTGAACTTTGCATGCTTCCTGAAGGCAGCTGTGGGAACAGTGTCACGTTTGTTTGCTGCCTTTCATGGACACTGGCCTTAGATATGTTGGGGAAATGATTCTTGGCAGCCTTTTTTTTTTTTTTTTTTTTTAACAGAAGTTTAAGTTAGTGAGTAGAAGTTTTATATTTGAATATTTTTGTTTTCAACTTCAGATTTTTACCCCTAGGATTTATATTGGCAACTGGGTTCCTTTTTTCTCTTTCTCCTAACCCCAAAATACCATTTTATTAAGGAGTGATTGGTATGTTAAAAGCATCATACTAGTGCATACAAAATTCATAACTATTGGGACAAGTGTGTTTCTGTGACACTGTCAACACCAAGTATAAGTAAACTGATCATCTCCCAAGGTTCCTCTGCTCCCAGAGCTTTCTGCTTGTTATTTATACCAAACAAGCAAACAGATAAATACCTCGTTTGCTTCTCTAACAAGAAACCTCCTCTTTGACCTTCATGTCCTTCTTATACTCTTCGACTTCTTATCACTGGACTGGTTTCTGTTATCCTGTGATTTTCATCAAATATTATGAATTCTTTATCATTTTCTCTCTTCAGAATATGAAAGCAGAGATCTCCTCAGTTTCCCCTTTTGTAGAGAAGCAGTGCATCTTTCTCTCTGATAGAAAGGCCAGTCTTGTATGTGACAGTAGGTCACTCCAGCAGATCAGAACCCAGCCTTCCTGTATCTACAGCATGCACTAGCAAGAATTCGTGTTAGTGACCAAGGGAAACGCTTGTCTTGCCTCTGAATGGAGTGGTGTTGAGACGAGGATCCTATAGAACCTCTTTCTCATTTCTTGTCTCTTCTCTTTGACTGAAGCAAAGTAGGACATGTGTGTTATTAATACTTTATGCTGATGAGACTTCCTTTAGGTTATGTCTCTTAAGCTAAGTTACAATGTTAGACATTTCAGTTTATATACAAGATGTAATAGCCTAGACTTTTGATTATGTTTTCTATTAAATTTTAGTTTTACGGCTCGGATTACAGAATTAATGCAAGTACTAAAGGATTTAAATCATGGCAAATATGAACGGACAATGGTGTCACAACAGGAGAAGGGTAAATATAAACATCATAGTTTGCAGTCATGGTTTTAAGTTTTTCCTAATATATAATATCTTAATAATTATTTTTCATTAAGGTATTGAAGGAGCACAAGCCAGTCCCTTGATACCTGGTGCTGGAGAGATCATCAATGCAGACAACATTATAAAGTATGTGCTAGAAAAAGGCGATGCCGCACTCTACACATGTGCCACGCTTCATGGCAGCCTTTCTCTTCAGCTTGGAGTTACATGTGTGATTTAAAGTTGACCTTTAAAAAATTTTAAATAGCTTTGGTATATCATTGACTTAAAAGTTTTGAGTAAGGTATATGTATACATTTATATATGTATAGTTTGATGTTTGATATTACCTATATGTTGTAAAATAATGTTCCTATTTCGGTTAATTATTATCTTTTATTTCTACACCTGGATGTGTGTGTATGTCTGTGTTATTTCATGTGTGTAGAGCATATTTAACTGCTGCTCCTGTGCTGCTGGTTAGACCTAGAACTCACTCATCTTGACCTTCATGATCCTCTAACGACACCACCTTCATTTCCCTTCCCCTCAGCCCCTGGCAGCTACTACCACATTCTACTTATAAGTTATATATGAACTGTGTTGCTTTTTCTCTCTCATTTTTCTTACCGTGATGCTCTCTGTCATTAAAAAGATAACCAATTCGGTTCTTTTAAAAACATGTTTGTTGTTTGAGGAGTTTAAATCAAATTTTTACTTATGTGCTTCCTGTGTTCCTGCTTATATGTACGTGCACCATGTGTGTGCAGGTGCATATGGAGGGAGGCAGAGAAGGGCATTCAGTCCTCTGTAGCTGGAGTTACAAATGGTTCTGAGCCACTTGATATGGTTGCTGGGAACCAAATGTGGGCCCTTTGCACGAGCAGCACGTGCTCCTACCCACAGAGCCAACTCTTCAGCACTCCTTTGAGTGTGTACTTACACATATGATATATTCTTTATTGTTTATCACTGAAAGACATTGTTAAGGGAGTTTCTCCAGTTGGTTTGGCAGTGAGGGAGGGAGGGCAGGACCACTCCGTGGCAATTACTTTATTTTCTTCAGATATGCACTGGAATTAGGAGTGCCTGTCTGAAGCAGGAAACTTAGAGCTGTTAAGTGAGGATCCTCCATATTGCTTTCCTCTGTTTAGTTGCGTTCTTACCAACAGTGGTTAAGGAATCCTTTTTTCTCTGAATCGTGCCAGCATGTACTTTTGTCTTTATAACTGCCATCTTTAATAGGAGTGATGCTCATTGTAGTTTTCATTTGCCTTTCTATGGTGCTTAGAGATCTTGAGAACCTGTTCAATTACATTTTGTCCCTTGAATGTGTTCTTTTATGAGGTGTCTGAATGGCCTTTTGCTGTGTTGGGTTACTTCTATTTGGAGTATTGAATTATTTAAGTTCCTTACATGTTTTAATTTCCCTCTTTTCATTAATGTCCTTTCAGGTTTGATCATGTTCCTTTAGCAACACCAAATGGAGATGTCTTGATTCAAGACCTTAGTTTTGAAGTAAGTTTTAAAATGTTCATATGAGTTTAAATTATCTTCAAAATATGAATTGAAAAATTTAGAATTTAAATTAACTATATATGAATCCATACAATCACATTTGAAACTATCTCTTTGAGCCATCTAGAAATTTCATTTTTCTTAAAATGGACTGGCTTTAAAATCTCAGTGATAACTACTATATCAAGTTTGTTTTGCTGGCTATATGGCTCAGCAGTTAGGAGAAGTCACAGAGGAACCAGCTTTTGTTCCCAGCACCCACATGGTGGCTAACTGTCTATAACTCCAGTTCCCAGGGATCTGATATCCTCTTCTGGTCTCTGCAGTCTCCTACACACATGCTACACATAAGCTTATACAAGCATGCACACACAAATGAAAAAAAAATCTTAAATTTTTTTGCAAATAAAGTCCATGATAAGATGCATCTAATTAGAATATCCATGAATGTTGGACATTTAAATATGCAAATAGAACTTTAATGTCATTAAATAAAAAATCTAAATCAGAGTCTGCTTTGGTTGTGCAGCATGATGTGCATCCAGACAAACAACACAAAGTCAGCCTCTCTCACCCTGTTTCTCTTTACATTATATTAATATAGCTTGTGTGTTGTGTTTGGGGGTGAAGCATGTGCCATATTGAGTATGTCAGAGTCAGAACACAATTTGAGTGAATTGGTCCTCTTCGTCTACTGTGTGGGCTCCAGGGGTTAAACTCAGGTCATCAGGTTTGGCAGGGAGAATCTTTACCTGTTGACTCATATCACGAGCCCCTGAACAATCTAGTGTAGACAGTCCAATAGGACGTCAGCCAAATAAACAATGATACTGATTCAGTATGTTTTTCTAATTAAACTGGCATGATAGCCATAGTAAAACGAAATGGCAATCCATGGCTGGTTTTGGTGTGATTTATATCTTGAATTTCTAGGATTACTATTTAGGTTATTTGTGCCCACTGGTACACTTCTGAAAATCAGAATTTCTTTTGAAAAGTCATCAGAAGATAGACTTGGCCATCAGAAAGCAAGGGTCCTGCTTGCTTGTCTGTTATGTTATAGCTAAACAAATGGACTTTTTGCAGGCGAAGATTTCATCTGCTTGGGCTGTCTCTGCCTTTGGCTCCTTTGAATACTGCCTGTATTTATTTATCTCCATAGTAGGAGCCCCGGTTGGCTTGGCGTGCTTTGGCTTGTGCTGCTTTTTAGGATTTGCCGGCACCACCTCCTCCCACTACCTCGCATGTCTCTGAGCCCAGGAACTGCTGCTGCTCCTCTTGCTGTCTTCTCCAGCAGAGCCAATCTGTCTGCCTGTTCCTGTCTCACTGTCCTCATACCTGCTTGCTGCAGTGGTTTCCTCATGCTAAGCTTCTTACATGAAGTTTTTCCAGTTGTCACTTTCAGTGAAGTGTACGTTGACCTCTGCTGATGCATCTGTGCCCATTCCTGTTTCCTTATCCTACTCTGAGTTTTCTCCATGGTACTTAGTCTGTAGTATACAATTTAATTTATTTTGTTTTTGTACATATTTTTGCTGACACAGAAGCTATACACATTGTCATTTAAAGTATTAGAATAAAAGATGATGTACATATCATTGGGGAATGTTTAGATAAATTATGGTATAGTCATACTATTCATATACTATAGTGTGCAGTACATACTAAGTATGTACTACAGACATTAAAAGAATGGGCAAGAGGGACCCAAATACAGTGACCTGGAAGAATATTTGTGACACATTGTTGAGTAAATATAGACCTCTAAGTAAAAGAATCTGCTCTACAGTTCAGGTAATATATTAATAAATGTGAATGTATACAATTATTATTTTCAGAATCCTCAGATTTTTTAAGCTTTCAAATTTTGTATCTGATTAAGACTATATTAAACAGTCTAATGGTCTTTAAGTGAAAAAAAGAAACAGTAAAAACTGAAAGTTCTCAGAAGTAAAGGGCTCCCATCATGCACACCAGAGTTGTGCCCAACACCACATTTACAAGTAAAATTAGAATCTAAGAATTGGCAAAGACCAATCTTTGAGTCTAAGGAAATATCACACGTACATATTCATTTAATTTAGTTAATTCAAAGAATAATTGTCTTTCAGGTTCGATCTGGGGCCAACGTTCTCATTTGTGGTCCAAATGGCTGTGGGAAGAGTTCCCTCTTCCGTGTTCTTGGTGAAGTATGTACGAGCTGGCTTCCAGCGCTTGCTGTCGTATTTGTAATACTGTTAGGTTATGAGTTTCAGTCACTTACGTTCTCCCTGTGCTTTTATAGTTATGGCCTCTTTTTGGAGGACGTCTTACTAAACCCGAGAGAGGAAAGTTATTTTATGTTCCTCAGGTAAGACTTTGTTTGAACTGTTTTGTAACCTTTAAGATCTTTTTGCTTAATATTTTAAAACGTGTGTTTAATGACTCTTGCTGTGTCACTGCCAGCGACCCTATATGACCCTGGGAACACTGAGAGACCAAGTAATATATCCAGATGGAAAAGAAGACCAGAAGAAGAAGGGGATATCTGACCAAGTAAGGGGTGGTTATATCCTACATGCACCAAGCATGCCCTGCTTCAGATTCATTTTAAACACCTTATAGTGTGGCCTAATCTGTAAAGTCTTCCAGACCATTGTTAGAACTCTTCAAGAGGTGGTAAGAGATAGCTGCTTTACTTAAGGATTACTTGTGGCATATTTTAACCATTGTGACAGTGCTGTGTAATTATTGTCCCTGTCCTTTGCTTATATGATAGTGTACTGTCATTAAGCTGCTAGACATTTTGTCAAGGGTACTATGGCTAGGGCCTGACAGTTCAGGTCAGCTTTGTCCCATTTCTCTCCAGAAGAGCACCTAACTGTCCAGGTGGTTGGCTATGAAGTTACTGAGCTAGTCTAAAAAAATAAGGTGAACCAGGACAGGACATTAGCTTCCTAATACACTTTTTCAGTCTTTCATCTTTTCATAAAGGTACTGAAGGAATACTTGGACAATGTGCAGTTGGGTCATATCCTTGAGCGAGAAGGAGGCTGGGACAGTATTCAGGACTGGATGGATGTACTCAGCGGAGGAGAAAAACAAAGAATGGCGGTCAGTGTCCTCTGAAACTGGGACCAAATGCTTGTTTAAAGCAGTGGGCAGAGTCCATAATTTGATTAAGACACAGGGCTTTGTCTTGTACTCAGCAAATGTTAGTTAGTTTAAATTATAATAAAAGTGGTAGAAAATGTTTAACTTTATATAAGTTAGAAATGTTGAAACTGTGTTAGTAACGCTGTTGTTCTGTGAAAGGGAAGCTGTAGATGCAGTGTGTGAAAGCTAGGGAGGTGCTTTCCACACCGTGTCCTGGGAGGAGCATGGCTTCCAGCATCTTCCAGGAACATTTCCCTAAAGATTCCTCTTTGGTCTCATTCAGGCTGTTCTCCCTGAACAGCTGAAAGTATTAGAAACACCAGTTCTTCATCCTGTGCCTTGTCCTTGCTCCTCCCTGCACTGTCACTTGTAACTTTGTTTCTTCAGTCACTAACCTACTCCCCAAGTTACATAGAATTTTAAAACTTTCCTAGGATAAAGAAGAATTGGAAACACTTTAAATCTTGTAATGACAGAGTTATCTTGAAAAAAGACAGCATTGACTCTACCGTATGCAGTCTTTTTTTTTTTTGTTACTCTCTAAGCTCCCACAGAACAGCCAGGTCCAAGTTGTAAATGCTTTCCCTATCCTTCCAAACAACATGGTCAGGTCCATTGGAGGAATAGCCTGCTACTGTCTGGTGCCAGTTTCCATGATTAGCACCATGACCAGAACCAGTGTGAAGGAGGAAGTTTGTTTTAGCTTGTATGTTACAGTCCATCATCTGTGAAGTCAGGGACTCAAGGACTGAAGCGGAAGCTATAAAGGAGTGCACTTGTATGTTACAGTCCATCATCTGTGAAGTCAGGGCAGGACT
>JANHMN010000001.1:34796046-34813280 GCA_030674055.1 Rhabdomys pumilio
TGTGTGTGTGTGTGTGTGTGTGTGTGTGTGTGTGTGTGTGTGTGTGTGTGTACGTACACACCACTTAGTACAGGTGCCCCTGGAGGTTGGACAAGGGCATTAGATGCCTTGGGACTAAAGTTAAGTGGTTATGAGCCACCTGATGTGGAGCAAGTGCCCTTAACTGCTGAGCCAGCTCTCCAACCTGTCCTTTAAAGATCTGTGATCACTGTTAGCTCTAGTTTGCTCTTGAGAAGAGCTGGTGTCCTGCCTGTGCACATGGTAGTTTCCTATGCCTTTCCTCATCTTCTCTGTCTCCACTTCTGTGCTTCCCACCTCAGTCCAAAAATGTTCTCTGCTCCGTCTGGCAAGTCTTAATGTTTCAGCCTCTTGTTAGCTCTGCAGTGGCAAATTCTCTTCCCTTCTTTTATGTATGCTCTAGATAAACGTCCCCTGTAGATCACGCATTTTTAGTATTGAGTAGTATCCTTTTTCCTGGGGTCTTGACAGGAGAGGAAAGGATAAATGTTTTTTTATTTTTAGCTGGAGGTACTTGAAAGTTCCTGTAGTCATATAATTTTTTTTATAAGTTAGTGCTTATTCTATAGCAGTAGAGCTTAGTATATTTTTAAAAACTCAAAACAATGGGCCATGATTCTGGGCTCCTGTGTTCATTATGGTCCTCTTTCTGAAACATCAACAGTCATCCTAAACTCAAAAAAATATTATCAGTACGTAACTTTCCCCCTAATTGTGCTGTTTATTTGCCATTTTTGATGTATTTACTGGCCCCACTGTTTTAGCCAGAGCCATTTAGGCAGTGACCTACTAGGAATGTGCAAAGTAACAAAGAAGCACATATTTGATGAGACGTGCTTACATCACGTAATCTGTGCCCAGCGTGCAGTTTGGATGCTTTGCGTTAGACATTCCCCTCTTCCCCTTCTCCTGGTGAACTCTTTGTCTTTCAAATAAGAAATTAAAATACCCTTACAAGTTTGAGATAGATGGCTCTTGTGAGCTCCTTCACTCTCAGTGATAACATTTGTACACTATTATAATGGCTTGTCTGACATTTTATCCTGCAATTTAGCAAGTTCTGTGAGTTGAGATGATACCTGTCATATTTAAATAAGACCCATAATGTCTGGCATGTAACGTTAGTATGAGAATAATGACTAAATGAGTGAGTGAATGCACAAGCAGGCAGAAGCAGGGTACCCACCATCGAGGTGGGGCAGGGAGCCTGCTGTTCACACAGCTGTGAGGTAGGGCAGAGGCCCTCCATATGTCTCTGTGAAGTTGATCATGGACTCGAAGCTCTGCTGAGAGCGTGGGGGTTAATACATGGTTCCTCTCATCAGGTCTGCAGCTCTGTCCCTTTCCATCCCATGTCTCTCATCCACCTTTGGGAGGGACATGGAGAACAGTGAGTTACGTGGTTAGGGAGATCACAGAGCAGTTCCTCCAATCCGGTGTCATGGACAGTATCTGGAAGTTCTGATTCTGCCTCTGTAGGTTCGGCTGGTTCAAGAATTCCACCTTCGAACTAGTTTCCCAAATAGTTTACTAAAAGGCTGTCTCTAGACAGTGTGACACTTATAGACGTCACAGGCACCTGAGGAAGATTATCTCGCTCAGTCATCGTGGCCACCTCTTCCCTCATAGGTCTTCATTTGTAATCATTTATGGGTGGGACATTTTGTCTTTCATTTATGGACTTTTTAGTAATTTTATAATTTAGCCTGAAATGTTCTTGTCCCCTTGTCTGTGTTTCTCAGGAACTGTAGATGGCGCCACCCATCATTGTGGTCAAGACACTGCTGTATATCTGTGTGAGGGAAAATTGTCCTTCTTCTGGGGGTTATGTCTCTTTTTTTCTGACCTGAAATATTTGTCAGAGAAGATGAATTACTGTGTTAAAGCAATTTTTTTTGGTGATGCCTGAAAATGAGGGTGAATGTCAGGAATCTCTCAGTGTTTCCTTAGGCCTCTGTTTGGAAATTATTACACATCTGCAGTAAGCAAACCCGGAAGGTCGTGAGTTTGATAACTGCCTGGCTACATGCAAGATCCTGTCTCAAAGGAAAAAGATTACCTGTTTAATTTAAAACGAATCACAGTTTCTCTGTCTCATAGTTCCTGGATTTTCTTTTCAGTGGTTTTATTTTCCCCAGAAAAGGATGGTTTCCTAAATTATTTATTGACACACTCCTACTATACGGTCACAGGCTAAAAAGAGATGGCCTTTTGAAAAACCAACAGTCTTGAATTCATTATTGTTTGTATGGGTGTAGACATGGTGGTCAGAGGCCAACTTTGTGGAGTTGGCTTTCTCCTACCCTTTTACTGTGATCCTAGGGATGGAACTCAGGCCCCCAGGCTTGGGTTGCAAATGCCTTTACCCAATAGATGAACAGTTAGTTTACCTGACCGAAAAAAAGAAAAAAAAAACCCAGACCTCTGGTTTTCACTAAAGCTTTCTGTTCAATAGGGCCAGTCCCACAGGTGCCTGCATGACAGATCTTTACCCGAGATCTTTACAGGTGTCTGCACGGGGAGGGTTTTATCATGCTTTTCATTTGTGTTGAGTTTGGAAGTGGCTGCATTCTGACTTCTCCAAAGGTCAGGAATGTCTGTTCTGGTCCGTACCTACCCAGCCAGTCTCCCTGAGAGGTAAGTAGTAAGCCTTGTGCTGATTGCACTTGTTAATAGATCAGGCCTCAAACTTGAGGCATTTAAATTGTTTTCAGAGCTCTTGTCAAAGCCCTCTAATTAAGTAAGTGTTTCTTGGGTGACACCAGAGCTGCTCATATCGGGGAGGCTTGGAGCAGGGTTGGATTCACTGACATTGGAAGAGGGTGATGGATGACTTGAAAGCATGCTGGCAAATGAACAGAATTAACCCAGGCAGTCGGAGATGTACACAGGATTTCATCTCAGCCAGCATACGGTTTTCCTTCTAAAGGAAATGGCACCGCTTAACTGATAAGGGGAAATGAGCTAAAACCGTAGACAAGTGGACATCTGGGCTTAGAGCAAACAGGAGTGTCAGGACTACAGCCTGCTGTGTAGCATGTGGTCAACGGTAGGAGAAAGAAGTCTCGCCTACCTTTCCCCCCAAAACTTTGAGCAAGGAGTGAAGTACTAACCATTACTGTTTTAAAACTTCATGTTATTTTAAGAGCACGTGTTTGGTAAACTATTAGGAATCCTCGGCACTTTGATGTGAGTGGCCTGTGAGTCCCCTCTCTGGTTGAAATGGTAGGATGGTATCCTTTGAGATGTGAAACTGCTTCTCACTCGTCTGAATTTTCACCCTTGACTCTTCTCCCATCCGACCAGCTTTAGCAGTTCTGTGGTCCTTGTGTCAGGAAGGAAGGTGACGATGGCTAGAGGTACTGTTCTCTATGGCAGGGTAATCAATCAGGGCTAGGCCATAGATCAGAACTGGAAAGGACTGTGGCATCAAATACACATTGCCTCACCTCCATCCACACCTCCTCGGACTAGGAAGGTGCCACCTAAGCTAAGGAAGAAGAGGGAGTTAGAAGGTGGTCACTGTGGAACTCTGACTCTGAGCAGGATGTAACTGAGCATTGATGTTAACCATCAAATCACTGCGGCTGTGATTCCCTGCAGATCTTAACCCTGAGCCATTAGCATTCTCTGTGGAAGTGAGAGAGGGTACACAGGGCACCTCCCTTCCCCACTGATACATGTTTGGATGGCCACTCTTCATCAGTGGTGTAGTGGCCAGCAAATTGCCCATGCTTCTATGAGTAACCCCTACCCACGCTGCATGTCATCCCACTAAATTCCTTGGTTCAGCAAACAACATTTAGATGTGCCTTAGTGCAGAAGAGTAACTTGGGGAGGAAAGGGCTTATTGGCTTACATGTCCTGAATCACAGATCACTGGAAGAAGTCAGGGTAATTCAAACTAAGTGGACAGGAACCTGGAGGCAGGAGCTGATGCAGAGGCCATGGAAGGGTGCTGCTTACTGCTTTGCTCCCCATAGCATGCTCAGCCTGCTTTCTTATAAAACCTAGGACCGCCGTCTCAGGAATATCCCACCCACAATAAGTTGGCCCTGCCCCCATCAGCCACTTACTAAAAATGCTCTACAGCATCTAATCTGTCTGTAGACAGCCTGATCTTACAGAGGTGTTTTCTCAACTGAGCTTCTCAAGTGATTCTGTCTTGTGTCAAGTTGACCTAAAATGAGCCAGCAGCAGGTGGAATTGTTTCTCTGTCCTATCACTGGTGTCCTGTCTGCAGTGAATAGATGTTGGTTCATAGCCTTCAGCAAAAGCCACACAGCAATGGGGGATCACTGGAGGGCCTGGAATGGTTTCTGCTGTCAAATAAGAAAAAGAGGGTGAGGGGGGAGGGACCTAAATTACAAACGGAGTCCTAAAAAATCAGCATGTTATGATAGTTATGTCCTGGGGCTTTGTGCCCTGTCATGAAGATTATGATGGGAGCAGGGACTAAGGAGGTGAATAGTGAAGGCAGGGTGGCCTTGCCTGGCAGGGCAGGCCCATCAAAGTGCCTCAGAGTAGAGTCGAGGGAGTGACTGTTGCAACTGAAATCTTGTTTAACGAGCCAGCTGACAAACTTCACTTTGACTGAAGGGGCATGGGAAAAGGAAAGATGTTAATGATTACACCAGGGGCTTGGCCTGAGCCAAGTTGTCATTTCTTGAAATGGAAAAGATTGGAGAGAACTAGATTTGAAGGGGTAGGGAATTAGCTTCTCTTTGGATGGTTTGAATAAAACAACTGTTAAATATCAAGTATGTTGTATAAGTAGTTGGATCTGCACGGCAGCTCTGAACTTTTTAAAGTTGGGACTACAGCACATATTTGGAAGGCATCATACTTAGATGTTGCAGGCTTACAGCATGTACACTAGATGGCGCTAGGCCACGGGCTTGAACACAATGGAGATGGGGTCAAGCACTAGAGCAACTCAGCATTCATAAGTCGGAGGGCAGGGGATGGTGTCCAAAGAACGGGGCTTTTTAAAAGTTGAAATTGACTGTGTGTGTGTGTGGGGGGTGTTGAGATAGAATATAATATGTTTGTATTCTGATAGGAATAGCCAAGCAAAGGAGAAAGGCCATGCTAGAAGAGGAGAATTTCAGGGGCAAAGTCTTACATAATCATGAACTCATGAAGAGAATGTATTTATACTAGGAGTTCTCGACATCTCATGTTTCTGTTATAGGTGCTCTGTATTTACTGTGCAGTTGCTGGGACACAGCACCGTTCAGTTTAGGGCTCAGCTCCAGAGAGTAGTCACAGAGTCCACGAACATCCTGGTGAGGTGGATGCAGCAGACAGGCAGGCGTGGAGCTGGTGCAGTAGCTGAGGGCTTTTGTCTTGATTCACAAGCATGGGGGAGGGAGGGAAAAAGAGAGAGGAGGAGGGAACTGGGAATGGCATGGGCTTTTCAATCTCAAAGCCCATTCCCTAACAACACACTCCAACAAGGCCACACCTGTTAACCTAACCATACCTCCAACAAGGCCAAACCTTCTCAAATAATTCCGCCAACTGGGAGCCATGCATTTGAACAGAGGAGCCTATAGAGAGCTATTCTCATTCAAACCACCATAGACAACTTCTTCTTTTATGCTTAACTTCCATATCAGTGATAATACAATGTGAGTTTGAGTATATTTTTTTTTACTTACTTCAAAGAACAGAAGGCTTCATCACAGAGAACAGAAAACCCAGCTCCAGCCTGCTTAAATAATTAGTTGGATTTCGAGTGAAAAGTCAGTGGTGGGGACTTGTGGAAAGCGTATTCCAGAAGTCTGTGTCACATCCCAGAATTGTCTTCTCATTTCGATACACAGATGATCTCTGTGCATCACCCAGTGAGGGCATCCTTTTGTGTAAAGACTCCTGCTATGTTAAATACACATACTAGTCAATTGAGAGAGCCTCTCCTTAAATAGGATTGATCCCACTGTATTAAAGCCAAGGTTAAAATAAAGGGGAAAAAAAACAACAGGGAGGCAACAGTTGGGGGAAAGATCACATGTAAAATACAGATGTCCTGGAGCATCTAGAAAGGACCTTTGGAAATGAATTTTCCCTGAAGGAGCGAGATGATTGGTGCTCTGACTCAGGGTTCAAAAATTCCAGTTCCTTACATATATGCCAAACAGTAATTTAAGATGGAAGGTTGCTTCCGGTCTGGGCCCCAGCACTGAGCAGATCTCAGGTGGCAGCACTGCCCCCAATCTCACAGAACCCAGAGGAAGCGGGCCTCCCAGGAGCTCTAACCCAGGCAGTACCTTAGGTAAGGAGAAAGCAACACCGGCCCCAAACAGGGAGTAATAGGGACCTACTAGGACCCAGGAAGTCACTCCTGGCCTGGAGCACTGATTCCTTCCTGTCTGCACCTGAGCACCAAGCAGATCTTGGGCACCAACTCTAACCCTAGTAGTAACACCCACCCCACACAGTTCTAATACAACCAAAATAATAGGAAAGACAGGCTCTAGTCAGAGACAGGGAAGGTAGCACTAAGGAGATCCAGATGAAGAAAGGCAAGCACAAGAGCACAAGCATCAGCAACCCAGGTACTTGGCATCATTAGAACCTAGTTCTCCCACACAAGAAAGTCCTGAATTCCCCATATCACTAGGAAAGCAAGATTCAGATTTAAAATCACTTCTATTGATGATGATAGAGGACTTCAAGAAAGGCATAAATAACACTCTCAAAGAATTTGAGAAGAACACAGGTAAACATGTAGCAGCCCTTAAAGTGGAAACACAAAAATTCCTTAGCGAATTATAAGAGAACACAACCAAACAGGTGAAGGAATTGAACAAAACCGTCCAGGACATAAAAATGGAAGTAGAAACAATCAAGAAATGACAAAGGAAGACTACCCTGGAGATAGAAAATCTAGGAAAGAAATCAGGAGTCATAGATGCAAGCATCACCAACAGAATACAAGAGACAGAAGAGAGAATCTCAAGTGCAGAAGATACCATAGAAAATATTGACACAACTGTCAAAGAAAACGCAAAATGCAAAAAAGTTCTTAACACAAAACACCCAGGAAATCCAGGACACAATGAAAAGACCAAACCTAAGGATAATAGGTATAGATGAGAGTGAAGATTCCCAACTTAAAGGGCCAATAAATATCTTCAACAAAATTATAGAAGAAAACTTCCCTAATCTAAAGAACAAGATGCCCATAAACATACAGGATTCCTATAGAACACCAAATAAACTAGACCAGAAAAGAAATACCTCCTGTCACATCATAATCAAAACACCAAGTGCACAAAACAAATAAAGAATATTAAATGCAGTAAGGGAAAAAAGCCAAGTAACATATAAAGGCAGACCTATCAGAATTATACCAGACTTCTCACCAGATACTATAAAAGCTAGAAGATGCTGGACAGATGTCATACAGACCCTAAGAGATCACAAATGCCAGCCCAGGCTACTATACCCAACAAAACTCTCAATTATCATAGATGGAGAAACCAAGATATTGCATAACAAAACCAAATTTACATAATATCTTTCCACAAACCCAGCATTACAAAGGATAATATCGGTCAAGCTCCAATACAAGGAGGGAAATTATACCCTAGAAAGAGCAAGAAAGTAATCCTCTTCAACAAATCCAATAGAAGATAACCACACAAAGATCATTCCACCTCTAATAGCAAAAATAACAGGAAGCAACAATCACTGTTCCTTAATATCTCTTGACATCAATGGACTCAATTCCCCAATTAAAAGACATAGGCTACTTGACTGGATATGTAAAGAGGACCCAGCATTTTGCTGCATACAGGAAACCCACCTCAGTGACAAAGACAGACTCTACCTTAGAGTAAAAAGCTGGAAAACAATTTTTCAAACAAATGGTCCTAAGAAACAAGCTGGAGTAGCCATTCTAAAATCTTCAGCTTGAGAACAAAGGGAAGGACTCATTGCTCCACCTGTATAGGTAGTAAGGGTTGTCTTGCCAGGCATCAGTGGAAGTGGACAGCCTTGGTGCCTGAAAATTTGGATTCCCTAGTGTTGGGGAATTTCGAGAGCAGGGAGGCAGGAATGGGAGGATGGTGGGAGCACATCCTCATAGAAACTCCCAGAATTATATGGATTAGACATGTATGACAGAGGCAGGCTGCCAGAAGACTAGATTCCAGAATTCAAACAAAAAATTATTTTGATACTAAAATTTGTTTTGAGAATTGTATATTGCAGAATACACAGCCTCGGTGTATCTACTCATCAAGTGAACTGAGCAGACCTGCTCGAACCTCTGATGTCCTGGAATTCCAGCTGGATGCAGTGAAGATACAGCGTCAGAGGCTCATCAATTTACTCTTCCCCCTGCCCCTCTTCTAATATCTCAACGCCCATAGTCAGCTTGAAGAAGTTAATGAAGAGTTGGTGGCCCTATTCCCTGGGCTTAGGGACTGATGTGGTTAATATTGGACTGTCTTTCTAAGGAAAAGTAGTGGTTTTGTTGGAACAGGGGGAATAGCTAGGATTTATTGCACAACCATAACCTATTGGTAGAAATAAGTATAATTGTTATTAAGATGAAGTTATAATTTCTTAAATGGTACAAAATTTACTTTGATTTCAAATTTAAGGTTTTCATTGGTATGAGCTTCTTATTGATATAAAAGTGAGATTAATATTGTTACTCTCATAGGCATTGTGACTGTATAACAGATTTAGGAATACAAGGCTTAGATCCAGTTCTTCTTTAACTTTTCTAACTAATTTGAGATGGTTAGCCTATGATTTAAGGGCCTATAGCGAATTTATGGCTCTGAGTTTATTGTTAGGGTGTTTTCTATATTTTATTTAGAAATAGCTGAGAGGAGTTAACAGACAACAGTCCAGATTGCCTTACATGGATAGTTGGTTTTCAAAACGTCAGAACTCCACAGAATTGATGTTACAAACATTTCTGTATTAATGTTCATTTTGGTTAGAGACCTGTCTGCTCCTGACAGCTTCCTGTCTTGGATTCTAAGAAGAAATTGAGTATCTTTGGAGTTACTCCAGTTGTGGTGAGTCAGCCACTAGGCAAGAATTGCCTCTTGTCATCTACAGACAAATCACTGTCCAGAAAAGGACACACTTGTGGAATAGTCGACTGATTATATTTGCCAAGACAGAGTAATCAGCCCTTAATAATTCTGCATCACTAGGTCTGTCAGATGATCCTAGGTCAGAAGGCTGAAGATCGGGTGCTCCAACGTTTTGTAGTATAGGGATTGTCCAGGTGTTCAGCAGTCTCTATAAATTGGCTAAGTTTTAGAAACTATGCTTTGTGCTTCCCATAATTTCAGTTAACTCAGTCATTCGGGATTTCTGACAGGGTTGAAGACTTATAGTCTCATAGCCAATCCTGGCTATTTACTTTGAGAGAAAAGATTTGAGAGGATGGTTTTCAGCTGACGTTCATTCTAAAGGCAAGAAAAAAGCCACGTTCAGAACTAGGTCTTTTAGTTAGGAGGAATGACAGAGATTCAGTTAGTCAACAAAATGATGGACTGGGTATTAGGTCTATCTTGTACCTTACTGACACAAATTGGTATAGTTATGCTCTAATTGTATTTTAAGAGAAAAGTTTTATTTTAACAAGAAGGGTGATATGTAGGAGAAGCTAAGGTAGGAGGAGTAAGGAGAGGAAGAGGAGGAATAAGGAGAGGAGGAGGAGAAGGAAGAGGAGGAGTTAGGAGTTAGGGGGGCATGAAGGTGGATGTTTGAGTGTGCGTGTTTCCGCCAGTCCAAGATAGTTGATATATCTAGGTTGGGTATTGGGTTACACCTCTAATTGTGTGGGCATCTTGTTATTGAGCATTACCAAACGTATAAAGCCTTTGATTAACATTAAAAAAATTGTATAAAAGCAAAAAGGAGAAGGGGGGATGGGATAGGGGTTTTCTAAGGAAGGGAAATGGGGAAAGGGAATGGCATCTGAAACATAAATAAAATGTCCTATAAAAATTTTTTAAAAAAAAGATGGAATTTTTATCTGTAGAGAGCATTCAAGTTATGTTGAGTAATTAATAGTAAACTTGGAAGGGTCCTGCACAGGTGAGGAGACGTTCAGTTTGGCCCACTAGAGGGCAGCAGTTCGACGGCAGATCCCATCGTGTTGATTTAGGAAGAGCTGTTTAATGTCAGCAATAAGGAGAGAGGGGACTGTGTGCAGTGGTTAATGTTTGGAGTGGAACCTTCTGATCCCTGCATCACTGCCACACCGACTCTATAATGGCTTCCTCCCGCTGTTCACAGCTCGGTACCTTATTATATCCAGACTTGCTTTCAATCTGCAGATAATTCAAATTCCTTAGATTATGAAGCTAGGGAATTACATAATGCTATAATTATTTCTGGCAGAGAAACGGAAGGTCAGGCATGAGCTCCTGTAGTCCGCTTTGCCCTTCGTGTGGTACACGGAGCTCTTTGTCCTGGGTGAGACATGTGAGCAGGTACTCAAGATAAGGGCTAAGGCCCCTTCTCTGAGGATAAGAACACATGCTTGACTTTTCTCTTTTTGGACTCTGCCGCACACACTCGTTGCTGTGGTATCAAAAGCTGCACTGGTACAAGCTGGTTCAGCCCCCGCAGTGGGGTAGGCCGAGCATGTTTGTTATTGAGTAAAGAAACAAAACCTACCAGTTAAGAGAGCCACTGGCAACTCCCCAGCTGTCCACAGACGGAAACCAGAGCAGGTTTGCTGGACAGCCAGCTCACACACAGCTCAGAACACTGTCATCCTGTTGTGATCTTCTTTCTGTACAGCGAAGACTTTTGCTGCATAGGAAGGGCTCGCTCAGTTTCTCCGTTTTAGAAGTCACTGAGTCAACTCAGCATGACCGAGTCCTGGCGCTTGGTTTCCCCACATGAGGTCTAACTTGATCCTTCCAATTTTTATCAACAACAACAACAAAAAAAAATCGAAAGCAGGTCTCTTTTTCTTTGAGCCTCTTCACAATGCAAGTGAGTGACTCCAGGGAGAAACCGCTCTAAGTCCCTACTAGATTACAGCATTTTCTTCCTCCTCCGTAAGATTACATCCCTGCCCTGAGGCTTATGGTCTCTCTCAGTAGGCTAGTCGTGTCAGGCTTGGTCACGTGACTTGCTGGGCCCTATGAACCAAAGTATGGAGCAGAAGTGTTAAGACTATGAATTTGAATGAGTCTAAGGGTCAAGGGGCAGGGGTTACAAGGAAAGGACTGGAGGGAGGAAAGAGAAGGGGAAGTGATGTAATTAGAACCAAAAAGTCATTTTTTTTTTTAAATGGCCTAAACATTGAAGTTACGCAGCCTGGGGTTGTTTTTTGTTTTGTTTTGTTTTGTTTTTTGTTTTAGTTTGTTTTTGCTTTTTAGAGGTGTGTATGCATGCGTGTGTGTGTGTGTGTGTGTGTGTGTGTGTGTGCGCGCGAGCGTGCATGTGTGTTTGTTCACCTTTGCTCTGATCCAGTAGGGACCCCTGCTTTGTTTTGGGTCTTGCAATGAGAAGACACTGTTCGGAGCTACCACCTACCGACACTCGAGAATGTGTAGTGTAAGTGAATGGTATATATTGTTGTAAGTCACCAAGATGGATAGAGTCAATTGTTACTGCAACAGTCACCCAATGCGAAAACCAAGGAGTAAATAATAAATGGAAGATAGAAATGTGATCGTTTCAATTCCCAATCACCTTTATTTATATAAAAGTATATTAAATAAATTATCTCATATATACAAATAGGAGCTATATAAATATAAAATCCCATATACAAAACCTTTAAAATTTATATAAAAATATACAATGTTAACCATAAACATTTTTAAGTACCTTAAATCATAAAACTATATGTAGTTTCTTTGTATAGCAGTCGTATAAAAACAGAGTTGACTGTCAAATGTTCAAACCCCATCATTGTCAGTTAAAGTGCTAAATCGTAATAAAGTACACATTACAAAGATGCCCCAAGCAGAAATATCCTGCATTTCACATGTTTATGTGACAGTTTGCCAATTGCTTTGAACTTCCAAAAGTACCTAGTAGAGGGAAAAAAAAAACCCAAATACCGCTTTACAAAAGTACAGCTGTTGGAAAAGTCCACCCATTTCCCACTTTACTGTTCTACAGCCTACAAAATCAACTTCTCAAAGGTTCTCCTAAAGTCTCCCCAGGTTATATGAAAGGCCTCTGTGCACTGGCTTTGCCTGGGCAACCTAGTGTCTTCCTGAGTGTAGAATACACAAGCTAAAGCATTTGTGCAAGGGGCGCTGTAGTGTTAACCAGTTTGGTACCGTTCAGTGCATCCTAAAGTGACAAATGCTAGTGTTGGAATCGAAGCGTTAGCTGGGATAGCAGGTCATGAAGGAAGCCTTTCGGAACTAGGATGGTCAAGCTCCACGCTGCACATCCTCGGTTCGCACCCGAGGGCTCAGTAACCATGCCACGCAGGTGGTGTGTGCGAGCAGCTTCAACCTCTTCTCTATGCCAAGCGCGATGGAGCGCTCTTCCTTTGCTGCTCTTCTCTTCTCTTTCTGCGCTTGCACAGAGATATGGACAGGATGATGATGAAGATGGTGACGAGGAACACCACCGCTCCCACAATGATGAATGTTTCTGAAAAGCAAAAACAAACAAACAAGTCAAAGACGTATAAAGCCAGCTTGGAGGCTCCGATCCCACTTGCCGGTGGGCATGACCCTAAGCTATACCACTCAGTTTTTTTTTTTAAACTTGACATTTATTTTTCCTACTCTTTCTCTCTCATTCTTCGATTAAGAATTTACCTGACCTCATGTGCTTAAGAGAAAGTGATCGTGACTACAGCATTCAATGAGCTACCCAAGATTTCCAGACCAGAGAAGAGCCTTGGGAGTTGGAAACGTAGTCCAAAAAACAACCCTGAGTTTGGTGGCAGAGATTTGTTCTATCAGAAGATAAATGGGAAGGACAAAGAAGGGGAGCCACAGTGACAATGGCGGAGATGAAGAGATGTAGTTGGCTGGGGTCGTCAGTGCCAGAGGATCTACTCTGATAGAGATGAATCTGGGAAATGGGCAGAGACTGAGGCATCAGAACTACAGTAGGGCACACGAAAGGGCATCTTGAGGCTTGTGGCTCAAGGGCTGGCCCAGAGAGGTATGGGCTCCAATGGAAAGAGAACTTTCTGTTGACAGCAGCAAGAAGGCAGAATACTTAAATGTATTGTTGAATTTTTAAAATTATTTTTAGGTCAGCATTCAAAGTAATGGGTTTAATCATGGCATTTTCATAAATAACATGTAAATTAGACTTCGTTCTCATTCATCCCTGGCCCCCGTGCCCCTCGGTCTCTTTCCAGTTTCTTTTCCTAGATCACCTCCTCTCTACTCAGCAAATCTATTTTATTAACCCCCCCTTTGTATTTCTTCCTTTTTGCTCATGCTCTCCTTTCTAGTTTCATGACCCCACCACACACACATAGATAAATACATGCATGCATATAAATTTAAATCTAGCTTTCTACATATGAGAGAAAGATGTGGTATTTATCTTCCTGAGTCTGGCCTACTTGGCTTAATGAAATGACTTGAAACTTTAACGGAGCCAGGCCACAGCTACAGTCCCCTGACTCGTCTCCTCTGCCAGCACTCAGAGCCCTGGCTCTGTGGGGCCCAGAGGAATCTTTACAGGCTTTCAGTCCCAACACTGAATACTCAGAGAGTGTATTCATGTGCGCGCGCGCGCGCGCGCGCGCGCGCGCACACACACACACACACACACACAGAGTCGCTGTACCAACAGTCCATCATAAGTGCACTTAAATATCTGCCATGTCCAGAAACTAACTGGCCCAGAAACTACTCCTTTCCTGAGCCCCACCCCCCTCAGATCATAATGTCAGTAGGAAAAACAGGCAGAGAAGGCTGCGACTTGATGCCTAAGTGCACAAGTCCTAGCTGTAATCTGCATACCCAGTACCCCATAGAATCTATCCCAAGTGCCCAGGGAAGTACTTGCTAACCAGAGGAACCATGTCGGAATCATTCATAAATGCCCCTAAAGAGAACACAGAATCCCAAAAGAACCCCTAAGACACCCTAAGCTTATTTCTGAATGTCTGAACCAAAGAGGTACATGTTGGCTCTGGTGTGGGGGCAGCTGAGCCTCCCAGGGCACTGACAGCCATAGCCATCACTCACCTCCCACAATACTCTTCCATTGCTCAGTGCACACGGTAATGCTTTCTGGGCTCTTCTGGTTATTTTTCCTGGAGAAAATCACAGCTTGGACAAAAAAGCAGTAACTTGTCCTTTTTTCCACGTCAATCAAGAATTGATTCGTGTTTGTAGTGTTTGTTTTCTGTGAAAAGATAGAGTTCTTAAATCACCGAGGGAGACAAAACCAGGGCTCTAAATCTATGCAGACACCATTGACGCATGAAGGATGAGAAGTCACTTGGCTAATCGGTAACCCCTGGTGACTGCTAAAAAAACAGATACACCCAGCCCAGTTCAGCCCCCTTTGTCTGTAGGAAAAGAGAGATGGAATAACCAAAGAAGGCACATATAGGGGCTGGGGATGTAACTCACTGGTAGAGAACTTGTCTAGTGTACAAGGCCCTGGGTAACAGTCCCCAGCATCACAAAGCAGCATGCATGAGTGCACGTACACACCCACACATACATGTACGTACATGCACGCGCACACACACACACACACACACACACACACACACAAACTCTAATGGGCACATGCTCGTGGTCTTGCACACATGCCTGCACATGTATTCATACACACATGCACACACATGCGAATTAGTTAATGCGTCATTCCTCCCATACCCCATTCCCTGGGATCCCCAATATGAAGATATGGGAGAGAACAGTCTGGTTTAGCTCCTTGACTGTGTGACTGGAATCTCTGACAGGACCTTGCCCATGGGCACAAAGCAACTAGCTTAGCAGTGACAGGCAGAAGGAGGATCTGCTGTGCACCCCACCATGTCAACCCCTATTCCTATTTGAACTGGGGAGCAAGCATGCTGTGGCGAATCAAGGATCTATAAAAAAAGGCAGGACATAAAAATAAACGGAGAATCTCTTACCCTTCCTGTGCTTGAGCCTCTCCTATAAGTAAGTATATAACCCAAGTCCTTGCCGAAGACTTGCCGCAGGGTGAGGAATGTACCGTTCTTTCTGACTAGCGTAAGTGAGTCTTTTACAGTCACCTTCAGCTTTGTGCCATCTTGTTCAAACTCATGAATCACTGGTTGTCCGAGTTTTGCTGAAGTGGAAAAAAAAATTACCTTGCTTAGGAATGAAAATCAATACAAAGAAAAGATTGATTAGTTATCTTAATTGACAACTCCTCCATCGCTCATATAGAACATCTGTACAGAATCAGCTCCAGGAGCAGGAGTGGTGGCCAGCCTATATCTGAGTCTCAAGACAGCACACAGCAATGCCATCCTCTGGAAGCACAAGGAGACCCTTCTTTACAGACATTAGAAAATGTGAAAAGAAGCAGGTGGGATTCGTTTTAGTAATATCCTTTAATAGGTCCATTAACAGATTGGCATTTTAACATGCACTCAATAGAATGGATATTATGGATATTTTTACATATTTCAAACACTGGCATATTACTTTCCACCTTGGCAACATTAGTCATATTTCAAAAGTTTGGTGGTTATGTGTGGGCGATGGCTACCAGGCTGTACAAGGAAGTCTTTCAAGCTTCCATATTTTAGCTACAATGAATTAGGGGCTGGGAAGCCCAGGAAGAGCTTCTGGTCAATCAAAGAATCTATTTTTTTAAGACCTTTAAAAGTACTTTTTAGTTTTATGCATGTGTTTTGCCCGCTGTATGGATGTGTTTATCACATACATGCATACATGGCTAGTGTCTACAGGTCAGATGGCATCTGATCACTGAAACTGAGCTACACGGTACACATACATGTACCAGGCACATACACATATTTTTAAACTTCATTATGCTCACGATTGTCACCTAATTTTGTTAATTTTTAATATTTTCCTGGAACAACCTCTTGACCCTCCCCCGCCCCTCAAGGAATCTATTTTAAGCTCTTGGTTCCTGATTCAGTTACATTGTGTGCTCTGGTCATGTGATGGTCAGACAAGTTCTCACCATATGCAAGTCACCGAACAGTGTGTGTCTGTGTGTGTGTGTGTGTGTGTGTGTGTGTGTGTGTGATCGTGTATGCTCTGTTGTGTATCACAAAGGATTTGGTCTGGAGTCCTGAAAGCTCAAGAACTATGAAGAGTAACCATGGTTTGGGGAAAATGACTGTCAGTGAGCCTGCATTACATGGACATGTCAGGCTGAAACACAACAGTAAGAATACAAAGGAGTCCAAAGAGAGAGGCCTGTCAATGGGGACCCTAATCCACGTCACTGAGTAGCCAGAAGGGGACAGATGGGGACTACCAAAACCACAACACTTCTGTGTTAACCAGCAGGCCTTGCAAAAGAAGTTTAGTCTTCCTAACGTGCTGCGTGAGCTTCTGAAATCTCTACTTCTGAACCACGAAAAGACAGAAAGAAGAAAAGAAAGAGAGAAAGAAAGGAGGGAAGAAAGTAAGAAGGGAAGGAGGGAAGGAGAGGAGGAGGGAAACAGGGAGAGAGGGAAGAAGAAAGGAAGAAAGGAAGGAAGGAAGGAAGGAAGGAAGGAAAGAAGGAAGGAACAAAGGAAGATTCTTTTACTTGGCAAGAATTCTCTGCATTTCCTTATTAGACGGCAGGCTTGCACACTTGAACTAAGGTGGGAAAGCATGCTACACATTCAAACCCAGCATGAGGGAGGCTGGCGGGGAGCTGGCACAAGCTGGCTCATCTCGAGATCAAACGAAGCTCAGCTGGTTGAAGAACCAACAAGCCCAATTTCAGACACAAGTGGCTTCCCTCGGACCTGTGCTTCTTGGAGGAAAACTCCTAAGCTAGGGTCCCTGGTCTGATGAAGGGACATAAAATTCAGCATATGACAGTATCCTGAGGAAAAGCCACAACCCCAGCCTTAGTGCATCCTCCAGCTGGTTACTGGTAGGAACTGGTGGCAGACTAGAGGGGAAAGTAGATGACACTGTGATCAAGACACATTCACATTCTGTGACCCTCCTGCCCATCTGCAGAGAGCGAGACACTTACTTATAAGATGCCTCTCCCTGCCTCGTGTGGTGGTGGTGGTGGTGGTGGTGGTGGTGGTGGTGGTGGTGGTG
>JANHMN010000001.1:34813380-34833786 GCA_030674055.1 Rhabdomys pumilio
GAGAGAGAGAGAGAGAGAGAGAGAGAGAGAGAGAGAGAGAGAGAATGAAAGAATCTAATGGCTAGCAGGGGATCACAAAGCACAAGCATATACAGAAGCCTAGACTAAGAGTGAAGGATTACAAACCAAGCTACTTACTGTCTCGATAAGGTAAAAACTTTGGGGCGTTTGCAAATGGCGGTTCCACCCCATGAATTACAAGTAGGTCTTCCTTTCCGTGAGTTGAGTTTCTCTGTGGGACAGATAGGACCTTTGCTTCATAGGTCCAGTTCACATCCTTCACGATCTCGTCTGTGAGGTCACACTCAGTGTCTGTGGTAGAGATGCATTTGTATTTCCAGTTTCTAGATCTATCACTAAAGGAAGGGAGGAGAAAAAGAAATGGGAGGTTAGGGTCTGTGTCCAGCAGGATGGATGGCCTTCTACTGGAGTGCTCTGCGCAACCGACTGTGACAGGGAAACCTGAAGGAAACCTGAAGAGGCATTTCCCATCCTGAGCACTTCCAGTACAGAGGATACAAGGTCAACCAGCAACTAGGTTGGCTCTGCTGGACTCCTTCTACTTTATTTTTTTAAAAATGAACGTGGGGGGGGGGGGCAGAGGCACTAAACAGCTTTCACAGTCACATGCTAATGAGGGGTGGAGCTGGGTTTGTTTGCCTCACGCGCCTTGTTGTTTGTTTTACCATTATACCACATGCTAGCCTTAACTTCGAGAATGAGAACACATCTTACCAAAGAGCAGAGAAAAACAATATAGCTAGTGCCTGTTTAACAAAGTCTGAGCCTCTGAGGGCAAAGGTCAGATCTTTCTTTTGTAAGGTACCATCGAAGGTACCAGCAGTGCTCTGAGGTCTGTATCATCCTGCTAGACAGATCTGGAACTCGGCACTTTAGCCAAGTTCCAGATCTCCGTGTCACCCTGCTTACAGCCACGAAAGCTTTGCACATGCAGGCTCTCTGCGGACCAAGAGTTCTGGTTCTCATCTCTTGCCAAGCAGCGGGGCTTCTGTGTTTGCTGACTATTGAGACTGCTACCCCTTCAGGGTGGTAGCACACTTCCCATGATCACACACATTAAAAAGAATCCAGCACCTCCTTAGGAAATAGCAACTGAGTTAAGACGTACAAAGGGCCCAGAAGAATATCTGCATATAGGAGAGTTGGTGGTTGACTAATTATATATGACGATCGTAATGGAGTATAATTATGTAGGGAATCTAATATTGATAGACTTTATTATTCAATATCTAGAATATGATAAAACATTGAGCAGAGGAGTCACATATAGATACAATTGTCTAAATCCACACAGAAGAGGCACACGTGAGGATTCTCCAAAAGCCCTTAAACAACCATATCGAAAGAACCTGAGTACATACGTACATATATCCATTATCCTTGAAGTTGCAAGCTAACATTTAAATTGGAATATTTTAGCCTCTCGTATTTTTTAACTGTCTTCTGTGATAAGTATAGAGAGGCTATTTGGATCCAGAATGACCAAAATGTACCTTGATCACATCTTTACTGTATCAAAAGCCAATGGCACCTTAATGGTTTCTTTCCATCAATGTGACAAGCAAATCATTCAGCGGCTAGGCTCTGGGTGAGGTCATACACCTGATAAATGCAGTGCTTTGTCCCACCCCATTCACAAGTAGGACCATGTGCTCTCTGAAAAAAAAACTTAGGACAGGGGTCTACATCACCCTGTGACAACGGGTCAATGCGGAGATAGCTCCAGTGAGGGCCTCTAGGTGTGTCTAAGAGCACAAATCACTTTAAAAGTCTTCAAGGTCCCCTCTAGGTTAGTGAAAACCTCCCCAAATTTGGAAATAAACGTTCTCCCATTAATTTACTGAGGCGTTCCAACAGAAATCAGACATTCACTAATTTGAGTTAGAGGCTGTGTCTGGAAGCTTCTAAATTCAGCTTTGGAATTCAACACACACTATGGACTGGACAGCACAAGTCAGACTTGGTGCTAAGGCTGGGCCTCTGATGCTTCGCAACTACCACTGAGCCTGCTTTCAGAGAAGACACTGTCGACACTCAGCCAAGGGGCTTGGGTCTCTCAGAGCTGCTCTTTGACCAGCACCACTCAGCCAAGCTCCAGCAGCATGGGTAGGTGTGGGGAATAGGGTCCCCTGGATTAGGTGCTGCCTCCGCAGGGAGGAGAATAAAGGAGACTCAGAAGTGATGAACAAAGTTTCCCCCTTCCTCCCAGAAAACGGCCTTGCAGCAGACTGGCAGAGCCTCCTGCAGACATGGCACACCTCAGTTCCAGGTAGCCTGAGCACGCACCACCAGCAGTCAGTGTAGGCCCCTGGCTTTCCAGAGTAACAGTTTCACCCAGAAAAAATGACTGCTATGATACCCTTAGCACTAGAATCCCCTTTCCCCTGAGAAGGGTGAAGGCTTGCTTGGGTCTCAGGCATTGACAAATGGAAATGCTTCCAGGATCACCCGGCTCAGCAGCAAGGGCCTGAGCAAGGTGACCTTACCAGTAAACACCCACATCTGCAGCTATTCCCAAGTGGTGGTCTGAGCTCTGATGTTTACAGATCATGAGCTGTACTCATCTCAATAATGACCACCTTAAAATCTCCAAAACTTATAGCTAATAAAGGCTTCTATTTCAAAAATCAAGACAACCCAAGATATATTCCCAATGTTGTTCCAATTAATGCAAAATATTAGAAAGTAACCATTTCTCTGAAGATCTAATTTTCATATCTAGAAGGAAATGGTCTCCTAAGGTAAATGTCAGAGAAATTAATGACTTTAATAACTCTCAACTGTTAGAATGTGAAATGGCAAGGTTTGAACTTATTTTAAGTCAGGGTCTCACTATATAGCTCAAGCTGGCCTTGGACAAACATGTAGCCTTGAACTCATAATCCTCCTGCATCATATGAGCAAGCTGTGCAGGGATTACAGGGTACCAGTTCAACAAAATTGGGAGGAGAGGTGACATGGGTTATGGATGGGACCCAAGGCTTTGTCCGTGATAGACAAGAACTCTGCCACTGAACTGCACCACGAGCCTTTGAACTGATAAGTTTGACTGTGATGGTAATTATAGATTGTGAAACTTATGTCTATATAGCTATGCTTAGCTATACATGCATATATGCATGCATTCACACACACAAATTCTCTCCGCTTTTGGTTTGGCAATAGTTATCATGGAGTTCATTTTGAAAACCAAGAAAGTCATTTAAAAGACTCACACCTGGGAGTCACATCCTAGTACTAAATAAGGCTTAACTTAAGCTAAAACGGAAAAACAAAGGGTTAAAATGTGCTTGCCTTTTGCCTAGGACACTCTTGTGTCCTTTACATTGTCACTATTAAAATAATTTGCACACCAGGCAGGTTTCTCAAGTCCTTTATCCATCTCCTAGAATCTATCAGAAACCAAAAGCTTGCCAACGATATGTGAATATCATCAAGAAAAACATCTGGCACACCTGGTTACTTAGATTAAAAGCGTTGAATTACTTGTTCCGGAGAGCTGTCAATCAGTGAACAGGTCTGAATGAGCCAAACAGTCCCAGACAGCACAGAATACAGACAAATCCTTCAGTGTTTTCTAAGCAGCTCAGTGACTCAGGCATTTGGCCTCCACCGGTTGTACAACCAAATTTTAATTCACAGAGTCCATAGATTAATGAATCAAGCACTGCTTCAGGGCAGTATAGACACTGGAATTCTTCCTACCTCTCCCTGACATGCCAGCGGCAGCTCAGTCTAGACAGCTCGTAACCAGAAAAGGGTATTGGTGCTTAGAAGGGACTAGCTGCTGTTGATCCCAAAGCACACTATAAATGTCTGAGTAAGTGGGCTCACCCCTCTACAGCTTAGATGCACTTAGTAGGTTATTTATTTATTTATTTATTTATTTATTTAGATTCAGGGTCCCATGTATTGCAGGATGGCCTAGAACTCCCTATGTACGGCTAAGAGTGACTGACTTTCTATTTCTACTTCCCCCAGAGCGACACAGTGACCACAGTGACAATTCTATGCTGGGTTGAGGATCTAAACCAGGTCTTTAGGTGTGCCTGGTAAGCACTTAAGGGACAGAGGCACACCCCCCCCACCCCGACACACACACACAGTTCTCATATCAGTCTAGCACATGGAAAATTTTCCATCTGATGGAACATGACAGTAGGCAGCAAATTACCATGAAAACTCTAGCACTTGGTAAACCCATCCAACAGTCCTCTTCAGAGAGTCCCTATTAGTGCCCAAGAGCTGGAAGAACAAAACCATTAGCTATCTTGTTTTGTTTTTAACCTGGCTTACCTTATCTGAACAGTGTAGGTATAGTTGGTGGGCTTGGGTTGCCACTCCAAAATTGTCTTGAAGTCAGTTGATACCCACGTTAAATCAGTTGCTGTCGGTGGAGCGACTACAAATAAACACAGAAGAGCTATAATTGCATCCACTTCGGTATCGACCTTGGGCTAACGACACTTTCCCAGCTTCCACCACCAAAAGGAGAACTTTTTAAATTTTTATTTTTGCTGTTGTCAGTCACCAAAACGTTGCTAACTTATAAAGAGCAGAGGGTGTCTGTGTGTGTGTGTGTGTGTGTGTGTGTGTGTGTGTGTGTGTTCTTCCCGGCCTCCCCAAACTCATATAGTTTTCCAGGCAATATCAACACCGCAATCCACATAAACGGCTGAAGATCCTGAAGTCCTTCTTTAAACTATTCAAGGGAAAACCCTCTTTAAAACGACACAGAAGGAGGGCCCAAGGAGCCAGAGAGTCCCATACTCTTCTGAAGCAGTCTGGCTCAAGGAGAGGTGGCAAGGAAGGCTTTGAATAAGTTCCAAGCAGGGCTCGTCTGCCACACACGTGAGAGTCAGGAATGCCCATAAACCAAAAAATGTCTAACCTGACCTTTCCCACTGTAATCTAAAATATCATTTCACTGAAATTCTCACGGAGAGCAAAGCAGATGTACGGCCCACGTGGCACCTGTCACATGGTAGGATGCTATCCCATTAAAATACTGTTACCAACGTCTCTTTTTGCAAGTTCCCGGGTTTCAGCCTCTGCCTCACCCCAACACTGGGTAGGTGTGGGTATGTACTCTGTCTTCCCTGAGTTTACAACAGCGTTGCTTTTTATCAGATCTAAACCAAAGGCCACAAGAACATCTATTTATTACGGAATGGAACACACCTTGTCAAAGGTAACATGCAAGCCACGCGAAGCACGCTGGCTTTGGCAAAGGCGGGCCCATGAGTCCGCCACCTTCAAGGGCCCAACTTCCTAGGAAGCTCTTAGAGTTAAAGCTGGAACCCCAGATTATCTTACGTAACCACGGTGGACGCACAAAGCAGGCATCTTCAGCCGGCGACTACAGCAGGGAGTCCGGACACCAACTACCTTCCATCCCTGAGTTCATTCAAACCCTCAGGGCAATCGCGGCCAAATCCACAGGTAAGGTGGGACACCTTGGCGTCCCCAAGGAAGCAGAGCAGCACCGCCCCTACCCCCCAGTCAGCCAGATCCGTTCTCTGCCTCCGGCGGGTGGTGCGCCCGGGACTTCTCAGGACCAATGCCACTCACCTGCAACCGCGGCCACCTGGAAGAGGAGGCAGCCGAGAAAGGTGGGCGCGAGGGCCGCTAGGAGGCGCGGGCGCACGGGGATCGCCATGTCCAAGGGCTGGTGGCGAGGTCGCAGGGCTTCGGCGGCGGCGCGGATGCTACGCTACAGGAGCGATCGGAGGGAGCGAGTGATGGATACCGGCTGTATCCAGGCTGCCGGGGTCCGCGCGGGGCGCGTTATAAAGGGCCGCGCGGACACTGGCTCCTCTCCACCCCGCGCCGCCTCCGCCGAGGCTCGCGACTCCCCGCCCCCCGGCCCGGGTCACTCGCTTTCGCGGTGGGTGGCTCCCGGTCAGTCCACACCCCTGCCCCGCCCACTCCCCTCCCGTAGGAAACTCCGAGACCCCGAAAGGGGTGACTCAACCGTGATTCAACAGCGCCGCCGAGCACCGAGCTGCCCCTTCGGCGCAGGCGGATCCATGTACTGTGGAGACCCAGGATCCGGAGCTGATCCCTGGATGACCAGCCTGGGTGGCTTGCTGGGAAAAAAGGAGTCGCATTGGAGGGACCTAAGTTGAAAGTCAAGGGAGCCTTACTTTTCCTCTGCTTTCAATGTACACTGAACCCCTTGCAGAGGATGTATCAAAGCTCCTGGCGCACCCCTGGTAGCCGAGGGTAGTTCCAAAGCCCTGCCTGAGCACCCAGTGGTTAGCAGAACATTCTGTCAGTCCTTTGGTACGCTGTACAGGGCAGTGCAGTAAATGCACGTGTCTGTCATGGACAAGGGCCCTGGCTTAGGTCTAAAGGCCACTTGGCACCCCACTCCCGTTCCAGAAGTGACTGAGGAACTGGAGCTTGAAGCCTGGGAGAATTTGAGCGTGACTTCTGTAGCCCTGAGGTTCTCACGTTGAGGAAGACAGCAGTCGGTTTGAGTGAATTCCTCCAAAGCGCAGAGAAACAAAAAAATGAAACTGAAAAAATAAACATTCGGACTTTCCAATGTGTTTGTTTTTTTTCCTTCCTAGACCCTGGGGATGAACCCAGGAGCCCACCTATCTCAAGTACACCTCTGTCACTGAGCCTAGGGACAGCCAGGTGTCACTTGTAAGCTTTGGTTTTTCTTCATTTCCTGGCTTCCCCTTCTGGGCTTTGCTGTCAAGTTGTTGAGGTTTGAGAATGTCACTTATCCTACTAGTAGTACGTGCTCAATGTCGTGTCAAAAGATTTCTTGTCATTCCTGGTTGACTGTCCATCTACCCCTTCTTTATGCCTATGGCTTTGAACCTCCCTAATACTGCGACCCTTTAATACAGTTCCTCATGTTGTAGTGACCCCTCAACCATAAAATTGTTTTCATTGCTACTTCATAACTAATTTTGTTACTGTTACAAGTTATAATGTAAATATTGTGTCTTCCGGTGCTTTGTACATTTCTCTCTCTCTCTCTCTCTCTCTCTCTCTCTCTCTCTCTCTCTCTCTTCCTTTCTTTCTTCCTTTCCTTGAGTAAAGTCAAACTTGGGTCCACCTTGTAGGCTCTGAGAAGTGTAAAAGAGTTACTAAGCTGTTGTCACTCACAGTGGCTTTTAATTAGGCTTCCTGATTATGTCTGAGAATGGACAGTGCAGAATTTCTTAGATAGCCTTTTACGATACCAGTCTTGATGTCAGCTGGTCTGTGTGCTCACTGGTCTAACTACACAATGTAGCCCTATCTGCTCCTCTACTCCAGGGACTTTCCCTCCTGACCTCACATTCTCCTACTCTCAACTGAGCAAAGGAAGACTGCATCAAGAAAACTGTTCAAAGAATGATTTTTTTTTCCATCCACAGACACTCAAATGTGTTCTTCAGCAAGTCTGGAAAACACTTGCGGTTTGGGGAACTTATTGATTGTACGCAGAAATATCCTGTTGGCTATTCCTTAAAGCAGACATGCTTGAAGACACGTAGAAGGCTCAATTTCCTTTTGCATAACCAGTGGTGAAATGAGTCTGATGAGGAGTCTGTAAATGACCAGGACACATTTTCAGCCTTTCCTGTGCACGTTCACAGAGCATGCTAACAGCGTTACCAATTCAATTTCACCAAGTCATTTACATGATCTAAATTGTGCCCTCACACTTCCCATTCAAGCTTTTTTAAGAAGAGGGGGATCAGGTTCCCTCCTTTAGCTGTTTGCACAGTTACCAGCATCCAGGAGGTGACTGACACATTTCAACCAATGAAGATCCTTATGCAGCCATGCTTGTCACTGACATTTTTCATTTAACATTCAAAAGATGAACTCTGTCGCTGAAGCTTTTCTATCTGGAAGCCAGGCAGTGAGTGAATCGGATTGGTGAGAAAATGAAAACCTACAGAATCCAAGGGCTTTGCTTGCCAGCCAGTCCCAGCCAGTTCAAGGTGGCTGAGGGTGTTTCCGGGTTTCTAGGACTTCTAACTGGAGAAGAGGTAGTTTCAGAGCAGAATGAAGAAGTTTGGGGACTGCTTTCATTTTTCTAACAGCCTACACTCAGAGCATGATTCAGAATCTGCTCAGTCATGGGATGTGTCGTGACTGTTGATAGCCAAGCATAAATTTCTCAAAGTGTCTGTCTTCCCAGGAAAAGGACAGGTTAAGATTTATGACAGAAGGTAAAACGGAAAGTAATTATTTTTTTAAAAACCTGTTATATGCATGTGAGATAGTAAATAAGCAGTTTAACCATTCCCCACTCCACAGGTTTTTGTTTTGTTTTGTTTTGTTTTGTTTTGTTTTGTTTTGGTTTTTTTCAGGTAAAAGACAAAATATGAGAAAAAGCCAGAGGAACTTCAGAGTTAGTGAGAACGCAGAATTCCGAGTTGGGAGACAAAGTGACTCAGCAAAACCGAAGAAACATCTGGCAGGGTTAGTCATGGAGAAATAGGCTGTTGTGCTTAAGGATTTTTTTTGAAAATAATTATGTACTATCTGACAGTTAACATTTTACCCAAAATTAGGTGAAAACTTTTCTTCTGACCATTCAAAATACATTTGCTAGCTGTTTGACCACTAACTTAGTTATCACACAGCACCAAGATTTTTGTAAAACACTGTTTTTTTTATCTGCTTCTTCATTTATTATTTAGTTAGTTTTGAGACAAGATCTCATATATCCCTGGCTGGCCTGAAACTAGTATAGACCAGGCTGGTGTCCAACTCAGAGAGATCTACCTGCCTTTCCTTCTTGAGTGCTGGGATTAAAGGCATGTGCCACCACACCTATCTTTAAAAAGAAAAACAAAACCCCTGCGATTTTAGAGAATAATCTTCTAGTCTAAGTTTTGAGATTTCTTAATCCCAAGTCTTGGGATTTTTAGCACAAGTACCTGTGCAGACTCAAGGCTTAATAGGCTGTCTGATAAGCATACTTTCATAGTGATCAACACTTAATATTTCGTTATTTACATGCAATAATGACGAATAAATTACAAGTGGATCATAGTTATAGTCTCAGTAACAAAATCGACTTAAAAAAAACCTTTGATGAGTGTTTTTATTAATACAACACCATGTGGCTTAAAATTTTGTATGATTGCACTTTCTTCAAGAATGCCTTAGTCTCATTGTTGAGACTTCTAACTGAATTTGATGTATAGAAATCCATTCACTCAACGGATACCCGAATGCCTGGCAACTGCTGTTTTCTGTACTAGACTACAGATCCATAGAATAAAACTAAAAGTCTCTCTTCTGTGAAATATATCATCTTTCCTAGTTAGGTTGAGATTTTAATGGTTTGAATGTTTTTCTGTCTGTGTACAGGTTAGAGAGAAAACAATTCTAATAGTGTTGTTGATAAATTTTCTTCTATTCCCTCCCAAGCAGAAAGACTTAACGCTATCATGGTCAGTTCATCTAACAGGCATTTTAAAAAGATTTTATTTTTTTTTAAATAAATAGTGCACGCACAAACACACTGAATGGAGACCAGCTGGATGCCCTGGAGATTGTGTTGCAGATGGTTATGAGCTACTCAGAATGAGAGCTGGGTACCAAACTCAGGTCCTCTGCAATAGTATGTGTTGCTAACCACTGACACATCTTACCAGTTCTAAACAGGTATGTTTCACTCAGAAAATTACCTGTGAGTCTGAACATTCTCCAAGTGAGTGAAAATAATTAAGTAACCAACCTGAAAGCAAGTGTGCAGGACATTCTTTATTTGTATATTTGATTTTATAATACTCTGGTTCACTGATGCTCTAAGTTTTAAATTAGCTATTCACCAACTTTTTTTTTTTTGGCTTTTGATGATGATACTTCATCTTATCCTGAGTCTTTGCTCAAGGAAAGCTCTTAGGGTAGAGTGACTATCTACTAAACGTAGTTATTATATATATAAGTTACAGTACCATTTGTAAGGTGTGATTGGTTGTAGTTATCATCTTAACCACTATTGTCTAACTTAGCATATTGTGACAGCAGGAAATAGCTACTATTCTGTATAATTAGGGGAGTAACAGAAGGCCATACTTTGTATGTATGTAGTCTCAGGGCCTCACAAATTCCTAGGTAGAAATTTTAGCCTCCTGTGTTATGGTTAGGAGATAAGACCATTGATAGGCAACTATCTCAAGCCAAGCATGGGGTTAGTGTTTTATTAATTAACTAATGAACTTATTTATTCTGTAGAGCTTTCCCTTCCCTTCCATCATATGAAAATGATATAAGAAAAGGTGGCCATGAGTAAACCAGGAAACTGAGTCAGGAAGCCGGTCTTTGTTAAACACCATATTGATCAGAATCATAATCTGGGACATATGAATGTGCTGGACCAGCACACATAGAGTTCTGCTGTAACACCTCTCACTGTGTAGTACTGTTACTGAGTCAGAGACAGCTACAAAGATGCAGGACTATGCTATGGAGGGTGCTTGTGATGTCTTGGCTGTGAACGGCTTCTCAGAGTTGTGTAAACGTCATGGACAGCTGTTCAAGAGACCACATGGCAAGTCTTAAGCTTGGATCTTCCCTCCAGCATCTGGGAGTCCGAGGCAGGCAAGATCTCTGAGTTCAAGGCTGTCCTGGTCTGGTCTATAAAGTAAGTTCCAGGATAGCAAGGGCTACACAGAGAAACCCTGTCTCAAAAAAAAAAAAAAAGAAAGAAGGAAGGAAAGAAAGAACGAGAAGAAAAGAAAAAAGAAAAGGGGGAAAAGAAAAAAGAAGAAAAAGAAAGAAAGAAGAAAAAAAGTTAAGTGTTTGTCTTTCCTACCACTAGGGAATAATGAAGTTCCTGGTTTGCGTAACGTAATAAATATTTATTGAGGGATTACTAAGTATGGGACAATATACCAGGAACTATGTTTGAGTCCCCCCCCCCTCATAAAATAGCTTAAAAGTTAGTCAGGGAAAAAAGCAAATACTTCCTACATGGATGGAGCAGAACTGAGGTCTGAGACACATGTCTCACTAGTAGACTGAAAACTACATGCTAATAGTGACTGCTTTAGTTTTGGTACTACATGGGCTTCTCGGGACAGGTTCTCGTGTCTTTAAAGCTTTGTTTATGACATAAAAGCTACTCGGGACTCACTGGAGAACTCTCTTCTGACCAGGTTATCAGAGAAGGTTCTTTGGGGGAAAGAGTTTGAGCAACTTTTTTGTCCATTCAGGCCACTAAATACCTCAGTGCCCATATACAAAGAGAGGTGGGGCAAGGGAAAAGGAAGAGAGGAGAGGAGGAAGGAGGAGAAGGAGGAAGGATAATTTACAATAACAGAAATCCCAGTGCTGGAGCCTGAGAAGTCTAAGATGAAAGTGCCAACAGAATCAGGGTTTTTCAAAGGCACATTCTGGGCTTCAAAAATGGTGACCTGTGTCTTCACAGCAGGGGAAAGCGAGTAACCCATCATGGCCTTCTCATAAGGGCATGGATCCTCTATATAATTTACGAGGGTGGGACCTTTTGTCTTAATCACATCCAGAAAACCCCTCCCACCTCTTGATACTATAGTATCCTGCACGAGGTTTCAACATAAGAATTTTCAGGTCACATCAACATTTAGATCATGGTAAACTGGAACACAGAGGAAGAGCAGATCTTGGGGCAAAGAGCTTAAGGTCGGTGAGCAGAGGAGGCATGATGGGTTTTGGTTTTGGAATACAGGAATCCCAGAGGTGAGAAATGTATCTTCAAAATAGAGACTCAGTGTCAGCCCCTGTGTAAAGTCCAGGCCTGGGGTCACCAGACTCTCTATCCCCAAGAAAGCTTATCCTTCTGGTTATAGCGTGTCAGCGGAACTGAAAACTGAAGAATTGAGTTTAGGTCATATAAAAACAAACAAACAAACAAAACACAACCCCCAGCCCACCCAGTGGCAGGGAGATAATCAGAAAGATGGCTGTAAGAAAACAAGAAAGAAACAGCGGTGGAGGGTAGGGGCTGATGTGGGTGGGACAGGGGAGCAGGGGAAGGTCTAGGGACACAGGAAGGTAGTACCACGGGGCAAGACCACAAAAAGGCGAGCAGCTAAGACGAGTTTAGAGATGTTGAAGTTGAGGGGCCTCTGGGACTGCTAGTACAGAGCAGAAAGTGGGTCGTAGCTTAGAGGAGGAAAAGGAGGCTGGAGAGAGAAATCGGGAGTCACGCTGGACAGAGTCTCCTAGAGACATCTATAGTATTAGCAACCCTAGAGTGAGTGACAGGAGCTGCTCAACCTGTGGAAAGAAACAAGTCACAGTTTACAAGTCCAGGAAGCTCTTAGAGCAAATAGAACAATGCCTAGAAGCCACCAACAGCCCAGAGAGTCACATCTCTTGGCTTTGTTGCACCAGGAGCCAGTTGCCAACCAATACTACTCTGTAAGATTCCAGTTGTTTCTGCTCCGGTCTGGAACCACTCCGTGGGCAAACTTGGTTTCCAGAGGAACATCCAAGTCTGAGTGGTGTGACCTATCTTGGAGGCAGAGTGGATCTGAGACCAGAGAAGCAGATTGCTAAAGCTACTGGACAGATGGTGTGTTAGTTACTTTCCTGAGGCTGTAATAAAATAACCCGACAAAAATCAAGTTAAAGAAGAAGGGATTTGTGTTTGCTTCTAGTTCCAGGGGGATAGGGTTCATCGTGCTGGGGAAGGCACAGAAGCAGAAACGTGTGGCTTGACTGGCTGTTAGGAATCAGAGAGGTCACATTTCATCTACACACAGGAAGCAGACAGAGGGAACAGGAAGTTGGGTGAGGCTACAAATACTCAAAACCTATCTTCGATGATGTACTTCCCCCAGCAAGGCTCTAGTTCTTAAGTGTTTTATAACTCTATCCCCATCCCAAACAGCACCACCAACTGCATGCTAAATTTTTAGCCATGAGCCTGTGGGAGACATTTCTTATTCAAGCCATCACAGACAGAACAAGACTTGATGCTGGATCTATAACAAACTAGTCCTTGGTGTGTAGCTAGAAGAGGAAGATGACCTGGGAGGACTATTCAGACATATTGAGAAGGACAGAGGATTGAAGTTTGCAGAAAGAGAAGACCATGGTAAAATCCAGTTATGTATGTGGTTACAACAGGTCCTAAAAGACACAATCGCTAAGGATAAATTCACATGGATCTTGTTAGGTTTCTTACTTCTTTGGGTTAAAGCAAGAAAGGAAGCTATTGTTGACTTGAGAGATACATATCAGTGATTCAGATCAATTTCCCAAACTTTGATTTCTCTATCATCAAGGTTACTCATAGTTTCAGTCTAGCTTGTTTTGATCTAAGCCTCAGTTGTCTAGGAATTTGCCTTTGTCACTGCTCTAAAGCCTAGAGACTTGGTGTTATGTGAAACTGTTTTGGGGGAAATATCAAGAGAAGTCTAGTCACCCCAGACAGGCAACTGGTAACAGATTAAAGTAACAGTGCCACCAAAGTCCAACTTAGTAAACAACTGAGTTTTTATGGGGTTACTTATAGGAGTATGGGTGAATGATTTCTTGTAGAAGTAGGGATGATTTAAAGGCAGCTTTATTACCAAAACCCACCCAGCATGAATAAAGAGTCACAAAAGCTGGGACCTTGAAACTCTCTGCACAACTTGTAGCCAGCTTGACAGATGTGAGAGTCATTTCCCCTCAGTGGTTCTTACTACATGTATCACCATGGGGAGGGAGAAGCCTTGTGAATTTGATAGGTTTCGGTGACTTCCTGAGATTTCTGAGTTGGTTATTTCCTCAGTCTTAAATAACCTACTTTTAAAACTTTCTAAGTATTGGGGGCTGGAAAGAAAGCTCATTAGTTAAGAGCACTTGTTACTCTTGCAGACTCGTGCAGTTCCTAGTACCCACACGAGGCAGTTCATCTTGTGGCCTCCACTGACATTGCCTGCATGTAGCAAACACATCCACACAAACATGCACACATGTATACACATGCACACACACAAATATTTCCTGAGTACTATAATGAGCTTCTTTCCATGATGGAATTCTTTAGTTCAAAGGAGATTACTATGCAACATCCAAATTCCCAGATGCTACCAGCAGGCCTTAGGCAATAATGAAAGGACAGCTCAGACAAGATTACGATGGTTTCTGTAATGGGCAAGATCTTCTAAGAATCCAGGAACTCTATAAATAACTTTGTTCTCTCTTTTATTTCTTCTTAGCTGACATCATGTCTCAGTGGAAAAGCAGATTACCATTTGGAAACCCAGTGGATCTCCGTACCATGCTATGATTTTCCTGACACTGAAAATGGCCAGAAAATACCATTTCTTAGCTGCTAAGTATTAACTCACTTAGTCCTCACAGCAATCCCATTTGTGACACATAGGAATGTGCCTTTTACAGGTGGGTTAACTGGAGCCAAAGATAATTGAACAAGTTGTTCAGAAGTCACACAGCTGGATAATGGTGAGCTAGAGTTGCACCTGACTATTGGAGCCCTTGAGTACAATTTCATAACCACAGTGCTATACTGCCTGTCTCATTGAATGTGCAGCCACACACTTCCCATGGGAGCACTGTAAGAACTGCAGCATGGGGACTGGAGAGATGGCTCAGTGGTTAAGAGCACTGACTGCTCTTCTAGAGGTCCTGAGTTCAATTCCCAGCAACCACATGGTGGCTCACAATCATCTGTAATGTGATCTGGTGCCTTCTTCTGGTGTGTTTGAAGAGAGTGACAGTGTACTCACATAAGACAAATAAATACATCTTTTAAAAGAAATTGCAGCATGAATTCAAGTCCCTTTCTCTGTTGCCCTCAATGTTCTCTGCCTTGTGAAGCTTCCCCTCTCTTGAGTGCCTGGCTTCAGAATATGGAGATTTTTCCAAAAGAAAACCAAGCCAGAGCTGGCCTTAGTGGAGAAGAAAGGGCTCTTTCTTTTGCCTTGTTTCCAGTTTATTTTTTACTTGTGTTTCTACATTCAAGTTGCACTCCTACCCAGAACAGAGAAGAAAAAAGAAATTGTACATTAAAATGGCCCATTTGCCTCGAGAACACGACATCAACGTCCCGCAGCCGTGTCTGTTATTCATCGAGAAATATGGGTCACCATTCCAACTCACAACCTGGGGTAGGAAGGGCCTTGCAGACTTGCTAATTAAACTGGTGAGTGTGCCTGATTGTAATCAGTTCCCCTTATTATCCTTCCATTTCCCACCATATTTCTTACCTGTCTGCTATTTATCATCATGACACCACCACCCAGCTCAAGACGGGACTTGTGATGGAATCACCTGCATTTACTTTGCTCTGTTTCTTCAGCAGTTCCTCCCTCCCTGAGAGCTCCAGAAGGAGTCTCCCCCATGGTGCTTCCTCCTGTGAGATGTCCAGCACTGACCCGCCTCCCTAAAGCCACTCACTCCCATAGACTTCCTGTAGTCTTCCTAGTCATGGCCTCAAAGACTGCCTCTGGGACAAGTTAAAGATTTATTCTTATCCTTCTTGTGTGTGTGTGTGTGTGTGTGTGTGTGTGTGTGTGTGTGTGTGTACATGTGTGTTGGAGACTAGGGAGAGAGTGAATCTGTCTCACATATGTGTGGGGACCTGCAGAGACAAGGAGTTGGAGCCTTTGGAGGTGTAGTTACAGATGGTTGTGAGTCACCTGATGTGAGTACTGGGAACTGAACCCTTGGAACAGCAGTCTTACCCTGTCAGCCATCTCTCTGGCCCCATGGGACAGGCTAGATGGCACTACTTCCTTGTGTCAGGCTACCTGATGCTCTTGCTCCGTGATCATTCTCATGTCATCTTTGGAGCAGCCTAAAGAAAATGCCATCTGGGTCTGCAGAGCCCACAGCTGAGGCTGATCCTGGGCAAGATAACTTGTTCTTTTCCCCATCCCGTCAAGGCACTTGGGCTTTTGGTAGTCACGTTAAGGGCAACTTCGGAACAAACCCACTGGGAAGCAGTTATTTCAGAGGCAGAATGTGTTTGTGAGGGGAATTGGGGGAAGCAGGAGAGAAGCTTAACTTTATAATCGAGAAGAGTGTGCAGTCTGGGTTGAAACAAACCATAAATGACTACAGCAAGTCTCCAAACACCCCCAGGAAGAGATAAAAGAGAACTGGACAATAGATCAGAGAATGTCATTCTGCCCCGTTTTCATGGGATGTAAGTCACGCTACAGACTTGTGAGTCCCAGACGCTGTTGAGCCTAGTGAGGTAGGGATGGTTTGTCACTTCCTCCACCACGATGCCTTATGATGACAGCAGGTGTGTCTAAGAGCACCACAGGGGTGGATCTTTCACAGAGAAACCTACACACTTTAACATGCCTTTGGCTTTCTTCAATCTGTTTCAGCTCCTGCCTCTGCCTCTTCCTTGATGCTCCTGCTAGCATAGACTTGCTCCTGGACTCCTTTGATCTCTGAAGATGATGGGCACATGAAGATATGGTTCCAGGATTTTGCTGTAGTTGCTGAGGAAGAATGTTTTGGTCTTGATCTTCTTCTTTGCCTGTGACCTGTTAGGCAGGATAATAAAATGCTCTTTAGTCAGCGTTTCAAAGAAATGATTACAAATTAGACATTTACTCAAAAGGTTCAGTTCTTCCTGGAGCAGAGAACACTGGAGTTATGAGGTCATCTTAAGTAGTCTATTTGTCAAGATTGACTGTAGATATGGAAACTTGCACCTGCACTTAACACTAAAGGAGAGAAGTTGTGTGTGTGTGTGTGTGTGTGTGTGTGTGTACATGTGTGTACATACATATGTATGTCTAGTCATTTGATTTCTCAGAGTTGAAGCTTCTCTATCTGTAATGAGGAGACTGAGATCCTGTGTCCTGTGCTTGCTACTTAAAAATCTTTATTTTTCTGGGTCAGAAACTTAGTCTCACAGCTGACCTGTGCCAACTGTATTGAATCTTATATCCAAGTTTATTTTATTTTTTAATTGTTGTACTGCTAGTTAATGATTATAATTAATAGTTCCTATGAACATACCTTCTAAAGCGACTTGTTCAAAGCATCCAGTTGCAAACTGGTTGGTTATGAGCATTTCAAAATCAGGGCAACCTCCTCATTTCTTTTCACTGTAATTAACTCTGACATTCCCATTTGCTTGTGGGTCTAGTTGTTTGATTTCAGCGTTGGCACATGCAGTAATGATAGTTATGCAGTCTTAGCCTGGTCCACTGACGCTCAGCAGTGTCACCTGCTCCTGGGAGGCCTGCAGTAGTCAGTGTCTTGGCAGAACACTCAAGTGGGCATGTCAGCAGGACACATCACACATGAGAATAAAGGGCCATGAGGCTCTGAAACCGCTCACAGCAACACGGCTTTCCATTGTAAGCGGTGAGGTGATGCTCTAAGAAGGGCTTTGGGGAGGAAAGAACTTGAGAGGTGCAAGCTAGAGAGTAAGGAAGACAAGGAAGCAGTTGTCTGGGGGCTCTCCCCTCGTACAATCCCTGCAGGCAAACACACAGATTCTCCCTTCAATTGCCAGTTCCTGACCTCACAATTCTTCTGTTTTCTTGCTGATAGTAGCCAAGTACTGAAGTTTCCTCAGCACGGAGTGTTCCCACCTTCCTCTGTAGCTGCTGAGATCAGCGGGTTGTCCTTCGCCTGGACAGTTCATAAGCAAGTCAGTGGTTTTATCCGCGATGATAAGCTCTGACAAGGCTGCTCATGTTTGGTCATTTATGATACCTTCAGTAGTGTTTGATTTATAGCTCATATAAACCACGGCAAACAAAAAGATTCTCTAAGTATCCTCACTTTCCCTTTGAGAAAACTGTGGCTTGCCAAGACTGAGCCCATTTGCTCAGGCTTAGACGAATGCGTGGATTAAGCTGTGGCTCATACTGCAGTCTAGGCCCAGAGTGTGTGCGCTTGTACTGACCCCCCCAGCCCACTAGCATCTATGCCTAAGCTTCCATAAAGGACCATGACAGGAGAAAGGGCACCCCACAGAGACTAGAGGGGTGAGAGCAGAAACGTGGCTCTAGAGCCGAGTGTCACGCCCACAGCACATGTTGAACAAAACTGTGGCTGAGGCCTAGGAGAAGCTCCCAACTTCATGGGGAAACAGTTTTCCTTTAAGTCTCATCAGAAGATTAAAGGAGTTATATACTAAAGGGATGACTTGGAGTTTGAAAACTGGTAAATGTGCCTTTGTTGCACAAACAACAACCAAAAAAACAAACCAGAAGTGGAACAGCTTCGAGAAAGCCTGCAGAGGCCATCTACTCATGGCCCCAGGGCCCCACGGGAGATTGGAGAATAGAGAAAAATTAAATTCCCCTCTTCGTTTTATTCTCTTTTCCTATTCTCTCCAAAGGTGAATCCAGCTTTGCTTGCTTTGTTAATTCCAGAGGCATTAATTAATGTTGACATAGTGTTCAGTTAACACTGAGGGAGGGTGGAGGAAGAATCCTCTGGTAAATTGATCTGCTCTTTCCCACACCTGTTCAACTGCCCCAGCCACTTCAGTAAACAAAACCAGTCAAAGCAGCAACCTCCCCCCCCCCCCACACTCCTCAGGTCAACCCAACCCTCAAGTTCATTTCCCACATGCACACCTGAGTGACAAGCGATGTTCTGACTTGGATGGGTAAGCCAGCAACAACAGTTGGTTTTATTACACAAAGTCTAAAACCTCACCCATGTCTTCAGGTGTTGTAAGTAACAAAACAAAAGTCCTCCACGGATGTCACAATTACAAAGCTGTTTCAGAGTCAATCCAGGCAAATTCCAAACCAACTCCCTCAGAGTGAGGCAGAACTGTGGAGGTGCCATGGGCTAGAGGTCAGTCCTGGACAAGCATGAAAGAGTCCCCGAGAGCCAGGCTGGCCTCCCAGCCAACCCCTCAGAGTTCCAGGTTGTAAATCCCCTGAGAGGTGAAGGCTTGGGGAGATCTCAGCAGGACTACAGCAATCTTTCTTGAATCAAATGAGCTCTGTAGAAAATGTCACTTGACACCCCATGAGCTCTGTAGAAAATGTCACTTGACACCCCACATCCCAGGAGGTAAGTGGGGACAACCAGCCAGCTTCCTTCTTGCTTATGCTTTGGAAATGCATATGCTTTCTTTGTGTATAAAAAAGAATTCAACTTTTCAAAACAAACTGGAATTCCAGGAAGCAAAATTTCTACACCAAAAATGGCTAGATTCGGAAGGGACTCATTCCGTCTTACAAAACAGAGTGTATCTCTACCTTAAGACCCCGCAGTAGCACCCGAGGAATGCAATTTTGTACAGAAAAAAAATGAATACCATGAATGGAATGACTATAATCCTTAATAACCCACATGCACCAGAAAAGGGGGTTGACAAAAAGGTTTTCAAGTGTATATTTTAAAATTATTAATGGGCCAGAAATAGATTATAGTCCTTCCGGGGTTAAATTACACAGGTACTTTTAAATCAAGCCTTAATCTAACAGAGGAAATCAGACTTCAATGTACAGAACATAACATCCTACTCTCTACTCTCTGCCTTGTTCCAGATGGGGAGAGACAGAGCGTGAGGTCTCCATGGCTGAGAGAGGCAGAAGGAAGCTCTGCAGAAGCTAGAAGCCTGTCATGCGCTGTCTGACTGTTCTGAAGTCTGAAGTCACTTTAAAATGAAAAGTTTCCCCATGGTTGGCAATTGACACTCAGAAGGGGTATTGCAGAGGTGGCTCAGCCCAGTGTTCCATGGCCCTGGCCAATGTCATCATTGCTTTGTTGGTATCACCCTCTCCCCCTCCCCCCCCCCAACACACAGACACACACACAGAAACCTATAGGGAAACTCAGGTCTCTGGTAGCGATGTCTGGATTGGAAGTTCCCTAGATGAGCCACTTCTGCCTCGTTGGGAAGAAGGGAGGCCATTTTAAAAGAATGTGCTCTGTCTTACACTTCCAGCACCAGACACCTAGTTGGCACATCACAGATGTTTGTTAAATTGGGTAGAATGAAATAGAATCTAGAAGAAAACATAATTGGTTTTGTGGGATCATCTCTAAGATTGAAGCAGCTGTGTCCTTATCAAATAAATGTGTGCATCAGAACCTTCGTTTCCATGACAACAAAGGAGGTGTATCTTTGTGCTTCTCTTTGGCCAAACCTTGTCCTCACAATACCCTTCCCTCAGTTCCAGATGGCTTGGACATCTCTCTGACTCATGAGATGCTGGGATAGTCCCATTCCTTGGCTTGTTCTCTGTAGTTCTTAGGGTGCTGTGGGGGTTCCATGAATTTCTGTGGAATGAATGAATATACTGATGGTTATTTACCTCATGGACATCCAGACTTCATGAACTGCAGCCTGGGAGGTGTTCTCAGCCACCTTGGACGTGGGCTCATGAAGGCATGGACTTTCAGAATGCTCGGCCTTCCTGCCCTCAGCCCTCCCTGGGTGGGACTGGATGTTCAGACTTGGTTGATCCTTCTCTGACA
>JANHMN010000001.1:34841319-34874973 GCA_030674055.1 Rhabdomys pumilio
CACACACACACACACACACTCTTTCCAGGAAACTCAAAACGTCTGTGTCAGGGTAGAATTTACAAGAATGTAACTGTTATAAGGAAGCTGAGTCTAAGAGCTGTCCTCCAAACCTCCCTTCCTTCGAAGCAGACACCTGATGTCTGATGAAGGCACCAGACCCGAGTGAAGAAGAGCTGAGAGTCCAGGCGAGCCCCAAGCACTGCAGAGCTGGCTCACAGTTCTCCATGTAGCAGTGTGCCGTGAGACAGTGAGGAGCTGGGACACAGTTGGACTCTTGGCTCTGAGGGAACAGCCTCTCTTCATTAACTTTGAGTAATCTCCGAGTTTCCTTATAATCAAAGTAAACATTGAGATTCCTTCCTGTCCAGCCCAGACTGCTGGGTCAAAGTTGAGACAGTTTGAGGAGTCCATTTATTTTTCCCAAATCACAAAATTCTGAAGCTCACTGAATACTGAGAGCACTTCACAGGTTGTCTATGGTTTGTTTTCATGCTAAGGGAAGTAACATCTAGTATGCTCACTCATTAAATCAGATTGCCAAGACTGTTTTGCTTAGCCAGAGTCAAAGCCTCACATACGTCATATCTTCAAATGCTTCTGTCCACAGGACCACCCTGAGCCATGTCTGGTTCACAGGATCTGTTCTCCATGCCTCCAACTACAAGAAATGACCTGGAGTGCCCTGCTGATCTAGGATGTCGTAAGAGATGGCTCAGTGGTTAAGAGCACTCTCTGCTCTTCCAGAGGATCTGAGTTCCGTTCCCAGCCACCCTGGCAGTTAACAACTGTCCGCAGCTCCAGTTCCAGAGGGTCTGGTATCCTCTTCTGTCCCCCAAAGCACTTTATGCACATAGTATACAGACATGTGTTTAAGCAAAACCCCTATGCACTTAACATAAAAAATACAAGAAGTAGAGGAGGGGGAGAGGGAGGAGGAGGAGGAGGAAGAAGAAGAGAAGAGAAAGAGAAGCCGCTCACTTGGATTCTGACTGATAGGACAAATCAAACACTATAGACTTTAATTTTTGCACAGCTGCCTACTGGGTATTAGAACCAAGAAAAGCCAGCCAGGGAGATGACACAGTGCGCAAAGGTTCCTGCCACCAAACCTGATGACCTGAGTTGAATCTTGAGGACTCCCCAGAATAGGAGAGAACTGATTTCAGCCAGATCTCCCCTGACTTCTACACACTCTTCAGTGGTACATATATCCCTCCAATAAATGTAATTTAAAATATCAAAAGAAAAATGTCTCAGCAAATAACCCTGAACGTTCACGGCAGAGCCAGCTCACAGGGCATCAGTCATGGATGGATGGAAGTTGACAGGAGTGTCTGTGCTCATGCTTGTTGGAGGACAGCAAGCCCAGGGTCAGCGCCACTAACCCAGACACCTCTCCAGGGCGTTTCGTCGGTCTTCCATGGACAGCTGAATGGTTTATGGCTCATTTAGGGTTTGTTCCTGTATAGAATTCACCGAAAGTTGATTCCCTCCTTTTTTTCTAAAAGTAAAAAAAGTTTTACTTTTAGAAGAATTCTCTTACGGAAAACTTGCCTTGTGAGTCAATTTTAAGACAAGCAGGCAGATCTGACTGGCTGTTTTGTTCCACCTTGAAAAGTATTTGAAGCTGCTTGCTGAGGAAGTTGTTTTCTTAAACCTCATGGTTCATTCCTTTCACTCTTTTTATGGAAAAACCAACAGTGCAGCCCCTGTTGTGATGTACTTTCAACCTGGATCCAGCCAGTGGGATGCTTTTGGAGAGTAGAGTGGACCACATGGCAGTGGAAGCATTTCAGAAATTCCTTTCACACGGGTCACTGTGGGTACCATCATAATCAGGGATGCTACGGTTCATCTTTCACGACCAGTGCCAAGAGGCTCAGGAGCCTAGTTCCTGTTGCTGTGGTCTGCTACTTAAAAAAAGAAGAAAAGATCACATGCTTTCCCTGCCAAGCATGAAACAGAAGCCCGTTTGTGTGGCTCCTTGTTGGTCATCCTGTTTTTGTAGTGGAATAATCTGCTTCATGAAAAGAGTGAGCAGGAGCCCTGAAATGCAGCTCCCACCCCCACCCCAGCTTCAAGTCCTATTGTCCTCCTTCCATGCTATAGATAGTTCCCCGAAGAGGCATGTCCCCTGTTTACCGCTGAATAGCAAGACATCCAAAATATCCTAGGAACAAGAGTTCTGATTGGCAAGATGGCATCCTCCCTAATGAGAAGTGGAGCTTGTTGTTCGCATTGATGAATTAATACTGTTACTAAGCAACCATTTCTTACAGCAGTCCAGCTCTGGCGAGATGCTAAAGAATGAGGCCACTGATTTCCCAGACTTTGTTCATTACCAGCTCACAGCTTTGTCACAGCGGACTGTCAATATACAAAAGTGTCCTCAAACATACCATAGTGGTCTTGGTGTATTTCAAGGCAGAATGAAGAAAACAGCAATGGTCTTAAAGCAGGTTGAGTTTACTTCCTGTAGCTCTAGTGAGTTGTTCAGGAGGACAAATGGGTGTGAAGGGACCCATCCTGTATAGCATGGCTTCATTCTGTTTAAATCGTGTGACAATCCTGGACAGTAGGTTAGCATCATTTACAGATATCAGACACAAAACTCAGAGAAGTGAAGTAGTGACTGAGTCAAAATCAGACAGAAAGTAAATATCTAAGTCAAGCCTTGGGTCCTGCCACAGCATGGTGTAAGTCATTCAACCTCCCTTCCCACTGCGGAAGCTGATTTCTGCCCTATAAAGGAAGTGAGCTGGCTAGCTACACAGGCAACAGCATCTATTAATAACTAAATATTTGTTAATTTAAAAATCCAACTAAATTGCTCACCAGGTAATCACGATTTGATTTCTTCTGTAACAAAGTAGATTAATACAAATGGTATGTTCTTGTAGTGTTTGTGGATGTTCTGAGCCTGCCTGGCCCCACACAGAAAGGATGGAAAAAGAATGAAGTTGTATCTTCCTAGGAGTGCACAGAGAAAACTGCATTCTCTTGACTCCTCTAAGACCCCCACCTCCAGGCCCATCAGAGTGTGGTCCATAGGCACTGTATGCGCCTCCTTTGCTGCCTAGAAACCACTTCCCAACCTCAAAGATGCTTCTCAGTAATGTTTTTTTCCAACTGTCTTCTGCTCCCCTCTCAGAGCACTCCCTGTGGCATGGAGCATACCACTCAGATCTTCATTTATTGGTAGAAGTTCTGTGGGTAGAAAGTCATTAGGTAGAAACTTCTTAAGGTGTTAGGAGGTCGTTTCCTGAGTCCAGTCATCCCAGGAATGAGTTCTACCTTGCTGGCAGGATCGAAGCTGAGTCATGTTGTTCCCAGACCCTGGTACTCAATGCCTGTCCTGCTTCTTCAGATGTTTCATATTTGTTAACCAGTAAAAGATATACAGAAGGAAGATGCTGTTATCCCATTACCTAACTAAGACATGCAAATAATAAATGCGCTGCCTGACTAGATTTAATTGACTATGTGCTGCTTGCCCACTCCTTTGTTCCCTTATCATTATGAATTCTGGGTCTCCTGGTTCAGTTGACCACATGCTGCTCGCCCAGTCTTTTGTTCCTTTATCACTCTAGATTCCAGGTCAGAGTCCAGGAGGGGACCTAATTGGAAAAGCTGACTCAAAGGAGCCTGAAACCAGGTGCCCCAGATAAGGCCCAGTCGCCGATGTTAACCTCCTTGTTTAACCCCTTATGTCAAAATATGATTGATCAATGCAACAGCCTCCTCTGATCCCCCTTGCTTTGTGTTCCCATCCTATCTCCTTCCAGGAGGTATGCCTTCCTGTTATCCCTCTCCAGCAACTTCCATTACTCAACCAAGAGTAGCACGGACTCCCTCAACCTCCTTGAAAATCTGCTCCTGCTTGACCAAATTCAAGCTTTGTGGTTGGTCCTCAGGGACCATTGAAGTACTGAGAAGTCCAGAACCTGTGCCAGCAGCAATGACAATGTGTGACCAGAGGTAATGACCCCAGAACATGAGAACCCTGAATGCTGACACTCCTTCTGAACATGGATTACTTTTCTGTTAGCTTCTTTCTGTTTTAACCCAATTTTAAAAATACTGTTTTAGATGTGATGAATGTGTCATTTGCACACCTAGCCAGGTGAGCCCCGTGGGAAGACCTGTCAGTAGCCATATTGCTTTCCTAGATGGAAGAAATGTCACTTAGACTTTGGGTAGAGAGATAACAAGCTGAGGAACTTGGGAGGCCCAGAATTCATTCCTTGAAGTCATTTAGGAGGTATAGGGTTCTTTTCTCCAAGGAAGGATAAAGCTGCACTTAGAGAAAGAAGGAATGAGCAACTGTCTGTGGGATTCCGGGATACCTTGGCACCTGAGGGTCTCATGTCATATGCTGAACTGCTTTGATATTATTATGCCATAGTCTTGTATTTTTGGCTGAGTTCTACATTTGATCAGGTCTGGATCCACTGAGAAGTGTGGCCTTCTTTGTGGATTGGGACCCTTAATCCAAAGAAACACTGAGGACAAGGGTCTTCCCCAGTATAGAGCCTCCTCTTTTGACTGGTGGCATCAAACTCAGACTGGTCCTGCTGATGTGATTCTGGAGACCTTCCTGTTTGGTACAGCCAGCTGTGTTTATATGACCACCACCGTCTAAACAGTCACCGGTGAGCACAAGCCAACTCATCAGGTAAACAGAGCACATGTTAGTTTGGAGCCTCTCAGTCTCCCTCTATCTTCTGCTCACCAGTTCTGACCTTCCCTGCTGGTGGGTAAGACCTCCGAAAGTCACACAGCATCACATTTTGCTTACTCTTAGGTAACAGACAGTCTTGGAGTCTTTGTAAACAAACAAACAAACAAACAAACAAAGCAGACTTAATTCAGTAATTGGATGTCCAGTTCGAAAGTACAATCAAACTTTGAACCTGGAAAGATGCAGAATGCTTTCTCATTCCAGCTGGAAGCTAACCCTGGGCGGTGGTTAGGTTGGCTGCTTCCCAGTCCCTGTGGTTAGGACCCAGGAAGAAGGAAGAGGGGAAGGGAAGAAAAGTCTCATTTTGGTTACAATTGTCTCCTTAGCCCTTGTTTCTAACAAACTTGTAGTGCCAGGCAACCCAGCCACACAGCGACAAGCTTCCAAAACTAGTGGTTGGCCAAGCTCTCCCTCTGTGTACTCTGAAGGAGAGCAACACGAAAATGGCCACAGGACACTCCAGGAAAAGACAACAAAAACCATGAAGGAGAAGAGAGGGCATAAGAAAGAGTCATTGGGTTAGACTCTGGTGCTCAAATGTAGGGATCATAGACAGTGCCCTTTGGAGGGTGAGGATGCACACACCATGGGTAGTCACTGCGTGCACTATCCATCAAGGTTGCCCCACAGAATCATGGGTAGTCACTGCGTGCACTATCCATCAAGGTTGCCCCACAGAATCATGGGTAGTCACTGAGTGCACTATCCATCAAGGTTGCCCCACAGAATTATGGGTAGTCACTGAGTCCACTATCCTTCAAGATTGCCCCACAGAATCTTTCCTTGCCAATCTCTAAGCTCTCCTGAGTGGTGAGCAAGCTCAGAAGCCTTGAGATGTGGTCTCTGAAGTTTCCTGGAAATGTCACTCTTGAAAATAGTCACAAACAGATTGTGTCTGGGCATCTCGTCCAAGTGTCAGTGCAATGCCTGTTACAGTTCACAAATTTTGTTTATGGCTCCAGTTGCTGGTATGTACATCCCAATAACTCCTAGTTACTTAAGATAAAAATACACCCTGTGTTTCCCTGGAAGAGAAAAATCACAGAAAGAGGACAGACTTCCAGATCCAGCCCTGAGGGAGAAGCATTTTTCCCATGCTATTTGCATAAATTGAGGACCACAGAAAAGGAAGCTCATGGCTTCTCTTCTGGGATCTCTCTTCTGAGGATGGAGGAGATAGAAAAGGGTTCCTATGTTGCTTTAGAGGTCAGAAGAGACAAAAGCAGGAGAAACAGCAGAGAAAATTTCCTCCCCCTCCACTTCCTGTGTAAAGGTACATGTGCTCATACACACACAAATGCAGACCAAAAGGCAACTTCAGGTGTTGTTCTTCAGGCCGTGTATATTTTATATTTTAACATGGGGTCTCTCACCAGCCTGAGACTCACCGAATAGTCCATGCTGGGTGGGCAGTTGAACCTCAGGGATCACATCCTCAGTTCTAAGTGCCTGGCACCATGTCTAGTTTGGTTTTCCAGTTGGTTTATTTTTCTTGTCTTTAGTCTGTGCTCTGGGGATTAAAAGCTGATCATTATGCTTGAGATGCAAGTATTTACTGACTGAGCTATCTTCTCAGCCTTTAAAAATATTTTTTTTCAAAAGTTTATTTGGTGTGTGTTTGTGTGTGCGTGCACACAGATGCACATTCATGGTGAGTACGCAGGCTGGTCTGAGGACCACTTCCTACACTCTGTTCTTACACTCTGCCATGTTCAGGGAGTGTTTGCCTTGTTTCTGTCTATTGCATAATCCAGAACAGCCAGCTCTGAGCCTCCAGTGATTCTCCTGTCTCCATCCTTCATCTCTTGTAGGGATGGCTGAGATTCCAGTCAAGCATGCTTTATATGTGGGCTCTGGGGATGGAACTCAGGCCATCAGGCTTGTGCAGAAAGCAATCTTACACACGGAGCCATCTTTCCCAGCCCCTGTTTTTTGAGACGGTTTCACTTCGGCTGGTCTTAAGCTCATGAAATTCTCTTGCCTTAGATTTCCAAGTCTGTGGGACTATAAAAGTGGGCAGGGGGCATTTTTTCTTCTCTTGACCCCCCTTTCCTTCAGTACCAGAGAAACACCCCTTCGCATCTGAATGCTTTAGTGTTCAGCTTCATTTCTCCCTCTTGTGGAGAAACGCTTCTGCGGCCCCAGCCTTCTGCTCCATCATTAGGTGGTCAAAGGCATGGACTCCAGAGTGAGGCAGACCTGGACTTGGATCCCAGCACTGTGGCTGATGAGCTCTGTCACCTTGGATAAGCATTTCATTTCCTTGAACTCCGGGCTCTCTTCAGTACCTCAAAAAGATCACGACCTTACACTGTACACATGTCACAGTAGGATAAGGCCTTAGACATTAAGGGACTTTACAGTGACTGGCATGTGGCAAACTCTCCATAAGCAACAGACCTTTTCATTTCAACCCTGCCAGACATTTCTCTTCAGTCAACTAGGAGAAGAAAGTGGAATCTAGAACACACGCATGAAAGGACCCAGGTTTGAGTTCCAGCCAAACCTCCTGAGCTGAGAGAGGCTGAGAGAGACAGAGAGACAGAAGAAAGAGGAGAGAGTGAGGGATTAGAGAGAGACAGAGATAGACAAAGAGACAGAGAAGAGAGGAGGAAAGGAGCATGTCCACTCCGCTCTGCACTCTTCAATCCCTGTTTGGGGTCCTGCCTGGAGCAAAAGGTCGCTAAATATTGGCTTCTACTCTTGGTGCATGGACCAGTGCTTACAGTCTAAAATGGGCAGCATAGTCTCTATTCTGAGTGGCCTTTTACCCCCACTGGGGTTTCTGATGCTGACGATGGAGTGGAAGGCCTACAGGCTCAAACAACTGGCAACTTCTACCGTAATTGTTCAGTAACAGCCGCAGAAGTTCTGAGTAGTGTTTGTAGCAGCAGCAGCAGCTCCTGTCTGTACCAGAGGGAAAAAGAGTAAGGACCCAGAGGTGGGAAGGAAACCCAGTATACTGTCCCAAACCCTGAGGTCTGGGAGCTAACACTGGGTCTCGAGCTTGCTTTACTGATAAACAGGGCTAACCCAGCAAATTACTGACACCTGGTTCTAGCAGACAGACTCAGTGTGGATGCCTCCAAGGTAAAACAGACAGGAAAGCTGTTGAAGTCGGTGTTGAAATGGCCAGCAGGGAAGCCACCAGTGCAATTTTCATTTCCTTCCAGTTTCCTGCCTCACCGTGTCTTTAAGAATGCAGGGCTTGTGGTCTCCCTTGAGTTGCGCTAATATTCAGTGAACTTTCGTTCAGGCAAGACCCCAGACAGGTCTTAAAGGATGCAGATCAGAGTGGACATGGTCCCGTCCTTCAGGAGCACAGGAGGTCACACAGGTCACTCTGAGGAATGGCCTGGGAGGGGCAAAGCAAGGTGAGGGCGGAGTCGAAGTTTGGGGGACAGTCAGGAAAGAGGAAGCATTTGAACTTGGCTTTGAGGAGTGGTTATAATAAATGGTTTGAGTAACTTGAGGAAATGGCTGAAGGTCACCCCAGAGAAACCCCAAGTGTGAACAAGAAAAAGCACAGAGAACCTGAGGCAAAGTTGTTGGCCTAGAGCCTTCGGAGCAGAGGGAGACTGTGTGCACATGTGCATGAAGGATATCCCAGATGTGGAGTTTGGTTGCAATGAGGAGAGAGGGAAGGATAGGAAGCTAGTTTAAACTAGCTGATGGCTGAATTTGTACTCTACAATAAGAGTCCCAGGTTGTACTACAAAGGAAGTAGGAAGGAAATCAAGGAAAGATTTTGAAAGAGACTATCACAATAGATTTCCATTTCTGCTCTATTTGAAATTAACAAACAGTATTAAAATGCTGTCATCCCACAAGAGACAGTCTGCAAGAAGCCATCAATGGAGATAGCCTTGAGGCCTTTCTAATTTTCCATAGAAACATTCTGTCCTTCCCAATGGGAAACACTCTACACAGGGTTACAACCACTTTCCATTGGCCTCTGAATTGGCTTAGCTGTGGTTGATGTCACTCGGGAGGAGTAGAGACCTGTTACAGCAAAGCTTGTGTGAGCTAGTCTCCTGGCTACCTTGGAGCAGAACAGCTCTATCTGGATAGTAGCTGATCAGGAGACTGGCTGGGGAGGGGCAGAAGCATCCTCTGCCCATACTTAGGCTGGAAGGTAGACCTCTTCTGGGGGATGAAAGGGAAGCTGGGGTTCCTGGCTGTCAGACGGCTACATCTGCCTCTCCTCTGTCAGAGTTTAACCATCTGAAGAGCCTTAAGGACTGGAAATAGCTATTTCATTTGGTTTTCAGTGCAAACTTGATGCCCAGAAACTGAAAAAGAATAAGATGCTTTGCACCTATGAACACAGTAAGTTAGTTACACAAGGTTTCATTTGTGATCAATGACTTGAGAATTTTAGATGGTCATTGAGTAAAGACTAGTTTCATTTTATACACTGCAACAGTATAGTTCTGAGTAAATGTAACTAAAGTATCCTGCTATCTAAAGGAACAACTTTCGGAGTACCCCTTCCCTACACACCATGAAGCCTAGGCTGGTCTCAAACTCAAGATCCTACTGTCTCAGTCTCTCAAATGTTTAGAAGTATGTAATACTACATTCAACTTAAAGTAGCTATATTAAAGCAGTAACTTTGAACATTGCTTTAGAACCTAGATATTATATATATATATATATATTTATATGTGTACACATATATAAAATCTATATTTTGTATATTATAACATTCCACTTGTCTGGGACCATTTGGAGATGAAGAATTTTCAAAGAATAAAATAGCCAATATCTAACTCGTATTTACTGAGGGACTCAAGGCGTGTGAAACACCTTTGGTGGAAGATTTGTCCTTATAAAACATGAGTGCTGTGACTTTCAGGCCCCAGTGGCCTTGCTGATTCAAGGCACCAGTTACCAGGTAATTTTGAGTTCTTCCTTGCTCTCTGAGGCTGTCAAGGCTTGTCTCTTCCCTTGATTGCCCAGTTGTGGCAATTCACTGTTAGCCATTGGCTCTGCCTGCATAGTTTTAAACCCTTGTACCTGTGTAACATATGCATTGATGGCAGTGTGCACGGGTGTCTGAGGAGGCCAGGGAGGGGCTGGAGTTAGGGACAGTTGTGAGCTGCCTGATGTGAACACTGGGAACCAAACTTGGTTCTCTGGCAAAGCAGCAACAAGGGCTCTTAACCACAGAGCCATCTCTTGTGGCTCCTTGACATCCTCTGCTAGTCTCTTGTACAAAAGCCTGAGAATGTTTTATAGACTGCGATACTCACAGCCAGTGTTGATGATAGAAGTCTGGACTTCACAAAGGGCAAGATTTGCTTGTTTTTGCCTCGATTTGGTCTCATTGTTCCCTTGTAACACAAACTCAAAAGATTAGAATTCAGATTCTCTCTCCCTTGCTATGTGACCTGGGACAGGTTAGCAATTTGAGTACCAAGAGAAAGAATTCTTTCAGGACCCTGTGTGGATAAGAACTGAGGTTCCGGAATATGTATAGATTTGCTTTCCTTTCAGGGCAAATGAATGCCAAATTCAGAAGTTAAGTTGGCTCTACAGTCAAGTGTATCTGATTAGGACTATGGTATTTAGTATTAATAGCCTTTGAGGATCTGAATACTTCTAGAAACCAGCCTCCAGGACCCCAAAGTGCCAAGTGAGTCTAAACTCTTAGTGATACTAAACTACACCACTCAAGTCTTTCTTGACCAAAATACTTGAGATAGAAGTGTTTCAGGTCACATTCGTTTTCAAGTTTTGAAATGTTTACATGTGGTATATCAGGGATGAGACCTAATTCTAAATGTGAAATTCATACATTTTCATATATGCCTTAAAAGTATAACTTATAGGTAGTCTTATATAATAAAGAATAAGTTTTTGGGGTGTGTGTGTGTGTGTGTGTGTGTGTGTGTGTGTGTGTATAAAGGCCAGAGTTCAACCTTGAGTGTTGTCCCTCAGGAGCGGTTACCTTACTGTTTTGAGACATGGTCTCTCCCCAGGATCTGGGGCTCACCTAACTGGCTAGGCTGGTTGGCCATCCAGCAAGTCAAGGGACTTGTCTCTTCATCTCTGCCTCTCCAATTTTGGAATTATAAGCACATGCAACCATGCTCAGCTTTCTTTCTTCCCCTCTCTCCCTCTCCTTCCCTCCCTTACTCTCTCCCTCCCTCCCTCCTTCCCTTCTTCTCTTCTTTCTTTCTTTCTTTCAACATGAATTATGGGAAATAAACTCAAGTCTTCATTCAGGATAAGCACTTCACCAACAGAGCTTAACCCCAGCTTTATTTATTTATTTTATGTGTGTCTGTTTTGCTTATATGTCTGTCTGTGCACCATATGCACTCTTGGTTCCTTTGGAGGTTAGACAAAGGAGTTGGATCTTCAACTGATATTACAGACAGTTGTGAACTGCCATGTGGTTGCTGGGACTTGAACCTGGGTTCTCTGCAAGAACAAGTGCTCTTAACTACCGAGCCATCTCTTCGGCCTCTCTTATATAATTTTCAGGTTGTAGACATTCAACTTGTAATAGGTGACCTAAGATCCCAACTGTAGCCCCAGACTAGATTTAGGGGCTTACATTGGTACTCGTATAGAAAAATAGAGGGACCGGTCAGGCTCATCCCTGCCCCATCTGCATAAGCATGAGCTGTTCGCCTTGAGTTTGTACATAACCTGGGGCCCTGCTTGCAGTCTGGACTTGGTCAGGCATAAACTTGCAATGGGAGCCACATCCTTATTGTGTAAATTCAGGTTAACCACAAACCAACTGAATGGCCCGTGTCTTACTACACAAGAAACCAAGGAAGGTTTAGCCTAGGGAAGGAGATTTTTACTTTTTTTTTTTATTTCCCAAATAATCAGTAAAAATATTATGAATACCAAAAATATTGGAAATAGATTTGTTGATTTCTAAGGCCTCATGCTGATAATTTTGATGTATTTAGTGAAGCATAAAACTAAATTGGTTCAGAGGCTGGTGTTCAACACTCCCATAATAAAAGCATGAAAATTAAAAAAAAATAATATGGACCTTAGGAATTTTTATTGGCACAAAATGAAGGTTTTAAGCCTTGTAGCAGGCTGCTTCCGCATGGGAGCGAATGGTCAGGCGGCTGAAGCATGGTTTGTTGCTTTATATAATGACATCTTAGTTTCTAAAGGTGTTTCAGGGAAAAAAAAAATCTTTAGAAAAACTCAGGATCCTTCTCCCGCAGAGCTGACACAGCCATTTACAGAGGAATGATACAAACACGCTGGGGAGATTTTAAAGGCTGAGTGGAGGAAATGGTGGGTGTAGGAGTAAGCCTTTTATCTTGGAGACACAGTAGAAGGCAACACAAATTAAACAGTCTGTAAGATAGAGCAGCTGAATCATAAGTGGTTTGGGCCACATGGCGATAAGCAATTCATCTTTGATAAGAAACCCTTTGCTGTGACCAAGAACAGGTCAGGAGTTGATACAATGGGCTCCACCCACCAAGCTCAGTGTTTCCTTGCTTAGGGTCATTACCTGCTTCACAGGATGTGGGAACTGAAGGAGAAACATAAGTGCCATGAGCCTCGTAGTCCAAATCACCAAGGAAACGCAGAAATAAGCATGGCAGAAATAAGGTTCTTCTCTCCTGGATTTCCCCACACTCCTTTTCTCACCTTGTCCTGAGATCTGACCAAGTGTGGAGGCCAGGCAGGTGCACCTTCATTTATTCAACTGAGATCCCACCACATGACAGGCAGAGAGCTCTTCCAGCCCTGGGGATGGAAAGTCCCAGGTTGTATCCAAGGGTCTATACACCAAGGAATTAATGAGTAGGAATTCTGTTTTGAAGTTCAACAAGGAAGGACCAAGGACTGAAGGTGAGAGTCAAGGGTTATTTTATATAGAAAGATCACAGAAAACTCTCTGTGGAAGGTGGCGTTTTGACGGTCTTTAATGAGGTGAGGAACGGACTCAGGAAGGATCTTGGGCAAATATAGGGCAGAGGCAGGGGCAGGGGCAGGGGCAGGGGCAGGGGCAGGGGCAGGGGCAGAGGAAATGGCATGTGCAAAGATCCTGGGGTGACAGACTCAGCAAGATCTCAGGAAACCATAAAAGGTCAGGATGACTGGATCACATGGGGCCTCCTGGGCCTTCACGAAGTGTTGGGGTTAATGGAGAGCTATTAGAGGGCTTCGAGCCATGCTATATAAAAGGGAAGATTATGGAAGTATGAGAGCACTGAGGTCAATCTGTGAGCTGATAAAAGGGAGGAGTGTTTAAGACTGTGGGGTAACTGCCAGGTTTGAAGTTTGCCTCTGCCATTGCTGGGTAAGTTAAATTACTGCTCTGTGAAGAGAGGTATGGCAGAAGGGTTGCCATGTTGAATAACTCTAGTGAGCCCGGTGGTACCTGGATCCCACTGTGATTCCTGCTTCTCAATTTTGTCACGTGTAGTGGTTTAAACAGCGGATTGGCATCGGGAAACACAGCGGATTCGTGGTCGATTCATGTTGCTGAGGTGAGAGATGGTGGCAGCTTCATCTGAAGTGGGGTGGTAAGTGCAGAAATCCAGAGTAAAAGCTGATGAAAAATCCTCTCTGGATCCCAAGGGCAGAGCTGCTATGGTTGAATGAACTCAGTGTCATAGGTTTGTGGGACTTTAGGAGGTTTCTGTCTTATTCCATTCTGGAAATGAGTTTCTCAGTTACTTCCCCACTGACAATACATGTTACAGAGTGACTGTGAGGTAAGGGAGATTCGATGTGTTGGGTTAAATTAGGGCCCAGGGCATTCTAAATTTCCATACATGTTAGCTGTCATCCCCTCGACCATCAGAGCTTGGCAAACCTCAGGCATTAATAACATTAATGCCCACAGCTGCATCAGGAAGGGATCTCATCTGCTCTCCCCTCTGGTGAGGATAGCATCTTTTCTCCAGAGGCCTTTAGGAAATACTGTCCTCTGGCCATTATACCCCAAGCAGCCTGTTCTCGTGCCTTTAGGAACCCTTCAAAACCCCTCAAAAGACTTGAATAGGAAACAAATCAACCAGGAAAAGAAGCATCCGAATGTTAAGTGAGGGCATGATTCAAAAGGTGTGATTCGACATTTAAAGTTATAAAATCTGTTTATGTTTATCTGTTTAGTCCTAATGAGTCAAACTCAAAAATGAGAGAGAGAGGGAGGTCCTGGAGGACCCAAAGCTGTGGATACCTAACTCCTCTAGACCACTCTTAATCTCCTAGACAGCAGGAAGTGTGGGTGACTGCTCTGCCTCCCTGAATCCGAGGACCTGGGCATACTGCTAGAGTTACTCATCCTTCATGAGGTAGCCTCCCCGTTTTATTTGTTCTTGTATGTGTGAGCCATATAATTTTCGTCTTCAAAAGTTGTTAACTCTAGCTTACCACCCCACATAAAACAAGGCTTCCACTTTCTCACCCTTAGGCTTGGTAATGATTCTGGCTAGGAGCCAGGCATGGAAGTGACTCAGCTCTCCTCTCCTGTGAAACCTTAATAAGGTTTTACTGTCTTCAATCCTGACTAAAAGTAGCTCAGAGAAAAGTGGGGGTCATAGTTGCTGTCCTGGAGCGTTGCTAGGTAATTGTTGATGTACTCAGATGTTAAGCAAATAGGAGCAACTCCAGAAGGGCCGCCTTCCCTCCGAGCCTGCTGCAGTCACAGCCCAGTTCATACAATGGGCATCTATTTCCCTCTTCCTCATCTCCCAGGATGCTGTGATCAAATTCCAACATTCTCTTGAAAGCCTAATCAGGCTCTTTAAGACAGTTAGTGGGCTGGACTCTAAATCAGTCATTGGCACTATCCCCAAATCTCTAATATGGGCCACTTCAGCTCTTCTTAGGGATCCTAACAAGAGACCTGACCCAGGGGAGGGTGTCCAGCGAAACAAAGTTACTGGAGGACTTTCTGTGCAGTTTTACTTTTTTTTTTTAGTTGAAATAACTGTTCTGGGCCACACCAAGGATCCTGACCCTTTAGAAGCTAGCCAATCCTTTATTGAACACATATTATCTACCACCGACTAAATATCAGGCTTTGAGAATTGAGAGACAAAGCACATAGTTCCTTTTATTGAACTTTAGGGTAAAGTATGGGGGAGCTTGTAAGACTATGGCAGTTGTGTGTGTATGATGTGACCAGTATTGGGTGGCGCCTTTAGTGCAAGCTCGGAGACATTAAGGGATTACCTGAGAGGGGCACCAGAAAAGGTGTGAGAAAGTAAATGGTTTCTACAGATTCAGGGGCCATCTAAACAGAAGTGCTGTGAATGGAAAAAGGGCAGCACGTGAGAAGTATGCATAACAAAGATGGCTTGCTAGGATAACTAACGTTACCCACCCTACTCCTCCTTTTTGGCCTTGAAGATGGAAGGCATTTCTCCATTTCACAGCCAGTGTGAGCTTTGCCTCCCCCCCGCCCCCAGGGTCTCATGTAGCCTAAGGCTGATCTGGAATTCTTTACATGAACATCAGATGCACCTGCCTCCACCTCCTCAGTGCTGGGACTACAGGTCTGCACCACCATGCCTCATTAAATGGTACTGAGGATGGAACCCAGATATACATACATGCTGGGCAAGCACTCTACCATCTGAGCTATGTCCTGCAAGTTTGTGGCCATTGTGGTCAATGGAAGGTATGTAGGGGATGGGTGGGCCTGGCTCACAGCAGCCATCTTTGCATACTGAACTATTTTAGCTTGTTGAGCCAGAGGAACCAGGTCGCAAAGGAGCTCCAATGTCACCTGAAGTGATTCCAAGTGAGGGGGCAGCTAATAAGAAACTGAGTCCAGGGAAGTGACCCATCCCCAGTCCACATTTATGGTATCTGCCATGACATAGCAAGTGTCCATCTGAAGTGTAGTTCCTCTTGGCTCTGTCTGTCCCTTGTTCTAATCCCCTGATGCCTCTGTCCCTGTCCTCTTTCTTGCTGTCCCCTCCTTGCTTTCTCTTCTCCTCTCTGGGGCCACCAGAATTTGTATTCCTTTAGCCATGTTGTTGATTGCAAGCCCAGGGCAGAGGGCTCCACAAGCAGTTACCAACCAGGTCACTGGTTCAAATCTGCCCGGTCAGTATAACCTTCAACTACTTTGTTCTTGGTCACAGATGCTGTGAAAGTTAAACATTCACTCGGAATTAGCTGCCAATGTCTCTGTGACAATCATCCCATGAACCTTTTCCTTTTTAGCTGGTTGTTAACTATAGAGGAGGAAAAAGAACCCAGATGAGGACCTTTTAGAAGCTTCCAGTCCATTAGCCCAGAACCTCTCAACAGGTCTGAAAACCAAGTGGTAAAGCCTGCTGCCTTTCCTTGCAGGCTCAGGAAGCTGCATGTGTCAGGCAGCTTGAGGGACACTGGAGGCTCAGTGTACATAGGTGTGGGGTGGGATGCCACATCTGCAGCTCAGGAAAAAAAAATGGCTCATTTGTGCTGGTTGTGGAAACCCAGGCAGTTGGTGAGCCAGCCAGCATGACACCTGTTTATACTGTGGCAAAGCTAAAGAGTCCGTGGAATTCTTTCTATGACAGCTTTTATAAATAGATGGGCTGGAATCTTTTCTGGGAAAGAATGGGCGAATGCTCAGTCCTCCACGGACAGAACTGTAGTTACAGACTCTGTGCAAGCAAAACACTGAAAACATATTTTCCTGAGCTCTAGTGTGAATAATTGGTTTAGGCATAGAAGTGGCAGCAAAGAGGACAGTGAGTAAATGTTCTTTCAGGAAGGTGGCCCTTGAAATAGAAAAGGATTTGGGGGAGGAAAGCTGAGATCCTCAGGAAAAGGTGTGAGAGGCACATTTACTGGCGTACCTTCTAGTCATTACTGCTGCCTCTCAAGTTTTCTTAAACATTGGAAATCCTGGGAAGATGATGTTGTAACACTGGATCAGCCTGTGCACTGAGGTACATGTTCACTGCAGAGAGAATTAAGGTATTTGGAGCCAAAGTTCAAGCTTCAGACTAGTAGATATTCTAGGACAAAGGTCCAGGTTCATTTCCAGGTTGCTGTCTTCTACCAATCAGGATATTTGCAAAATATCTAAATAGACACTAAAAATTGACTTGATTTGTCCCCATATTATATATATTAATAATTAATATAACATATTATATTAATGTAATTTATTAATGTAATATTAAGTATATGTATATGTGTATGTGTATGTGTATGTGTATGTGTATGTGTATGTGTATGTGTATGTGTATGTGTATGTGTATGTATATGATGTATATATGAGATCATGGCTCCACACTACCCCAGCCTTGTAGCACTTGGCACCTGAGATATCAAGGGTCGGGGACTCTGTCCATCTGTCACTCTGATGAGACAAAAGGTGTCATGAAGACACAGTGAGAACTCACCAGACTATAAGCCAGGAGGACAGGCCAACACTGTTAGCATCTTAATCTTCAATTTCTGCATCCCAGAATTATGAGAAAATAAAATTTTGTTGTTTGAGTTGTTAAAGAGGGGAAAGAAGGAGGAGGAGGAGGGGGAGGAGGAGGAGAAGGGGAGGAAGAGGAGGAAGAGAAGGAGGAAGAAGAGGAGGAAGAAAAGGGGGAGGAGGAGGAGGGGAGGAGGAGGAAAAAGAGGAGGAAGAAAAGGGGGAGGAGGAGGAGGAGAACAATTTTACCTCTTTTCCCAATGGAGGAAGTGGGGTTCACAAAATCATGCTCCACATACAAGTTCACACAGCCTCGAAAATCTGCAGTGAGGAGGAGAATTTACATCCATATGGAGGGTCCTAGTCAGAGTCCAGCTTGCCATGTCAGACACTCAGCAAAACCTAGATTGGCACTCTCTGCCACCGAGTTCTTCTTGACCTGCGGTGGCACAGACAATGGCTCTGACTTTGGACTGTAGCATCAGTGCAATCGTTTTGTGTGGAAAAGTAGCACTGTGCACTTAACAATAATTGTTATATATTTTTATATTATAATTAATTGTTTTATAGTTTATAACTTATATATAATAGATAACTTATAATTGTTTTATAGTATTCAAAATTCTTGAATCTTTACCATTTAATGTTGACCACACTGTTTAGGCACCATTTTTAAGACATCTTAAGGAACAACTTACTGCAATTGGTTGAACGGTGGGCACATGACTAAACTGGCCAATCAGAGCAAATGGGCTCTAGAATGTTTGCTGCGGTAAAGGAAGCTGGCTGATGCTCTCTGGCAGGATTGCAGATCTGGTCAGAAGTGATGGCGGCTGCCTTTGCCTAACCTGAGGAAAGCTGGTCTGAGTACAGAGGAGAATGCCCCTGGAGAAGAGGGGGAAAGCCAGGGCTCTGGCACATGATCTGGGCACACAAGTCCAGCAGTGTCAACGTCAGGCTCTCCTGGACTTTTCTGTTCACGGGATCTCATAAATCTGACCATGCTTAAGCTACTTTGAGTTGGGTTTCTGTCTCTTTATTTGGTTAAAAGTCCCCACTGTCAAAGGAAGTTGGGCTGAAGTCCATGATTCATCGTGGTGAACGTTACTGGCCATTTCTTAATTGTGGCTTCTGGGAACACAAGAATCCAATCCCAGAGATTAAAAACAACAACAACAACAGCAGCAGCAACAACAACAAAACCTTTATGTAGTGGTGGAAAGTTATGCAGATAATAACTGCACCGTCAGATTAAAGGCTGCGAACTAAACTGTACTCTTTTGTTTTCCTTTCCCAATCTCTCTTAGCGCAAAGGGCAGAGGAACCATCAGAACTGGGAAGAAGGGAGCGGTGCTGTTCTGAGACACTGTTGGAGAGAAAACAGGACCTTTGCGTGAAATGCATGTTGGGCAACATTAAGTATGATGCTAGGTACTCGGTGAGAGGTCAGAAGCGAAAATGGAGCCTTGGGGGATACACATGCAAGTGAAAGGAGACATTTCAGGACCTGGGGCAGAAAGAGACGGCTGGAACTGCACGTGCAATGCACTCAGGGGATGCAGAGAAAGGTTTGGCAGACTGCTATGGTGTTTAACCTATTTAGCCCAATGTTGTCTGAGGAAAAATATCTGACATAAAAACTTCTGGAATGGAGCATCTCCATAAATGTTCATATTGAAATGTGTGTGTGTGTGTGTGTGTGTGTGTGTGTGTGTGTGTGTGTATGTATGTATATATGTATGTATGTGTTTTAAATCTGCCTTTGGCAAGTCTGATCATAGTTTCACTTTGCAAACAATTTCAGGCTGTCCCAGACAGGAGACTTTTTCACATGTAATCCGACAGGCTAAGTTTGGAATCAAAACAACACAACATGTCATCCCAGAGGATAAGACTCAAATATCACATCAGAGCAGAGCCTTGTCAACCTTGTGTATATATCTAGGGTCTCGAGATTATTTTGAGAAGTCTGCAGGCTGGGAAGTTCACCACAAGAGCAGATCTATGCCGATATGGAACGACTGGTGGGAACTTCTAAATAAGGATTTTTTTTTTTCTTCCTGGCACGGGCATCATGGGCTAACCTCTGTTTATACAGGAGAGAAGAGACAGAAAGACACATTTCTAAGTTAGCAAGTGTTCTGGATTATCGAAACAGACGGACCACCATCATTACTGTTGTTGAGAAGAGAGATGGGGGCATTTTGTCTTTGTCAAAGTCCCCCCATACCTCAACCATATTCCAAACTGTCTCTGATGGATAAATCACTAGTAGACTGCCCCTTTGTGTCTGGGGCATTAGCTTTGTGAACCTGAGATCTCCTAAATGCACCTTAACTGCTCCTGTGTGTGTTTCTGTCATGGGTGGGTGGGGGCGGGGTGGGGTGTGTTACTTTCACCCCTGCTTGCCCAGGATAGATAACAGACACTTGTTACTATGACAATAGTAAACACCATCTATGCCAGAGTTTCCTACTGGACTACACACCGGTGAAGCAGATCTGATGCATTACAGTCAAGGCTTTGGGGCTCTGTTCTACTGGGAGCTGCAGATTCAGAAGCACGGGAAGTAGTGTGGAGCTACTCAGACACAAAGCCGATCACTCCTTCTTGTGGCTTCTGAGACCTTCTTCAGTGAGTGAGATCTCTCTCTTTCTAGCACTTACCTTTGTTCTGCCCCCTTTGATGCAGTCTAGGGAGCTTGATTCTGTTTGTTTGCTTATTTGGTTTTTTTTTCTGTCAATTTAAGAATTAGAAGACAGAAATGTTTTCCCATTAATTTATTTATGTATTCACTTTACATCCCGATCACAGGCCCCTTCTCCTCCCAGTCCCTCCCCTTCACCTCTAAGAAGCTGGGGAAGTACCTCTCCTGGAACCAACTCATCCTGGTACCTCAACTCACTGCAAGGCTTGGGGCGTCCTTTCCCACTGTGGTAACTCAGCTAGGGGAACAGGATCCACAGGCAGGCAACAGAGTCAGGGGCAGACCCCATTCCAGATTTGGGGGGACCGGCATGAAGACCAAGCTGCACAGCTGCTACACCCTGAGTCTGTTGTATATCTGCTAGACCTTGTTTGCTCTTTGGTTGGAGGTTCAGTCTCTGGGATCCCCCAAGTGTCCAGGTTAGTTGACTCTGTTGGTCTTCCTGGGGAGCCCCTATCCCCTCTGGGCTCCTCAATCCTTTCCCCAACTCTTCCACAAGATTTCCTGTGCTCCATCTAATATTTGGCTGTGGGTATCTGCATCTGTTTTGGTCAGCTGCTGGGTGGAGCCCCTCAGAGGACAATTATTCTAGGCTCTGAAAGCAGAAAAAAATTGGGCTATAGTAGCAGTGGAGAAAATCTCAGGCACTGCAGATAGCAGCAGACAGAATCAGCAGCTGAAGAAGTTGTTTCTTGAGCTGAGGAGACACAAATACTGCACGTACACAGAGGCATACCCTTGCAGATCACGGGGGTCGGGGTGGGGGAAGGGACTCAGGAAGCTGAAAAGCCCAATCCCTTCCTGGGGTTCTTAAGTTTCTGAAGGGTTTTCCTCTCCCACATTAGAGTTGGTTAGTTTGAAGAAAAATAGAATGGTAGATTGGCCCACAACTGTTGTGTAACAGTCCTGATCTGACCTCTGACTGTTGAGCCAGTCCATCAGCAGGTAGCCTGCTGGTGGAAGCAAACAGCCTAAAAAGCTTCCGCTTTAAACTGCCAGACTTTGTCTCAGGTCAGGCAGTTGAAGAAGAAGCCAGCCATCTTTGAAGTTTGCCAACTTTATTAACTAGCTGTGGTCTCCTTCCTTATCTGTCTGCCTAATAAGGAGTCTAACTCCTAGTCTCTCACATTAGCCCCAGATTTCCACACTAGATAGCTTCCTCCACTCCAACTCTGCTGCTGGCAACTGTGTGAACGCAGGTCAACTTTCATAACTGGGCTCAATATTTTTAAGGAAAACATTATAAGGAGTTTTGAGACAGATGGCAGGATTTGGTTCCTTCAGGAGGTAAAAATGGGACTTTCAAGCATAAGTCTACATTCCAAGCATAGCTGAAGTCTCCAATATATTTGCAAGGAAGCATTGTTGTCCCTTTTCTTGATTCAAAGTTCAAAGACACCCTGCCAGCAGCTAACTCTTCTATTTTCAGTGTTCATTGACCAAAAGGCAAGGTAGGCTGCTGAGTCTGTATAGTGGCCTTCTGGTGGCCTGTGACAGCTTTTTTGAAAGCACCAGTTTATCTAAAATGCAATCATTTTTTCAGCCCTTGGGAAGATAAACATCTCGACTACAAAAAGACATGGAGAAGATTCTGGAAGGTGTCTAGAATTGTGGAAAAAGTGGAGTGTGATCATGAAAAGCAGGGTAGTGATGACAATTCTGGGACGAGGCTCTAACCCTACCCTATCAGCTACACATGAGACTTGTGGCATGTTACACAAGCTCTCTCAGCTTCTTGATGCTCAGCTGTAAAACAGGATAATCCGTTACTGACAAAGGGGATTGCTAAAGACAGTATGTGAAATCCAGGGAGATTTCTGCTCATTCTTGGCTTGTCATAAGGACTGGATAGACTGTAGTTACTAAGACGGCATGATTGTTTTCCTACAGAAAGCAGAACAGACACTTGATACAGTAAGTCTTTCTGGGTGACGGGGTTATGGGAGAAGGTGAAGCTGAAAATATAAAGTCTTACAAATTTATTAATTCATCTCACTTTGATAATGTTAGGGTTCCAGTTGCACCAGGAAACCGTCCAAAAATGCATACAGGGCAACATGTGCAATAAATAAATGGAATATATTCCAGAAGTAAGAATTCAAAGCATTTAAGATACTGGAATTCACAGTGGGTCTCCTTGCCCACCAAGTAGTCCTGCTAATCTGGATTCCTTAGAGATCAAAAAGATGCCTAAAATTCCTCTGCCTACTCCTGAGGGGCTTAGCTGAGGGCCACAGAGTGCCTGTCATTCTATATATTAGATCTTTACAAAGAAATCTGGACCTGCCTCTTAGAGAGCTGGGTTAGGAGCAGCTCAGAACAGCTAAGATTTTGCAGCTGTGTGCTTTGCAGTGAGAGATTAACCACAACTGAAACAAACAAACAAACCAACCCCGTATTCCCCAGGCTTGTGTTTTCTGTTCCAGAGCCCCTATGAGCTGTGTCTAGGAATTCTACAGAGACATATAAGTAGCTTCTTAGAGACACAGGAAGAGATGGGACACACTTGTCAGGGGATGGGTTCTGTGCTCCAGTCTTTTTGTGTTCCTCTCAGGTACATGTGAACAATGGCCCACACAAAGGCTAATGATGCTTTTATATTAATAGCTAATGATATTACTAAGATTAATGATTAATTAGTAATTATAGTCATTGTATAAACTGACAACCCATGGTATGGTTAAGGGGAAGGTTTTTATTGTAGATTAGAGAAAAAGAACAGCCAGAGGCATCTGTCAGAGTCCAGAGCAGTGAGAGAAGGCAGCAGACTGAACATGGCCAGCAAGTGGGCCTGGCCAGGAGAGAAGCAGGATCAGAGTTGGGGGAAGGAGGAAGAGGTGAAGACAGAGAGGACCAAGAGAGCATAGAGCAGAAATAACATGGTTATAAGAAGAATGAGAAGCTGAGGGAGGGAAGCCTGTGAGCTGGAGAATTTGGAGTGGGGAACACACAGGAAGAGCTGGGAAAAGCCAAGATGTCAGCACGGACTCTGAAATGTGTATCAGCGACTTGTGATACCGAGGGAGCCTGGGGGCCAGATGTGGTTTAGAATGTTAGTAGACATCTCAGATAGCGTTTGCACTTTTCTGTCAGTGATAAGGATGTCTCCTTTTGTGGAGGGGGACTGGCTTTACAAGTTCCTGAGGAACGCTTTTATCTGACCACCAGAATCTGGGAAAATGGAGTTTCTTTTAGACCTGATAGTCTTTATGAGTCATTCAGTAGCTATTATGTGTTAGATGTCATGCTAGATGCTAGGGACTTTATTTTTTAAAAATCTATTCGGTTATTTTAAATGGCAGTGTGCCGATTGCTCTAACCATCTCTCAGTTAGTGGGCATGTAAGTAAACATCACTGAACTGGCCATCTGAGTACACAGATCTTTGATATGTGACAGAGTGTTCTTCTAAAAGAATATTGCAATCAAAATTTCCAGGTTCAAAGGCATGCATGCATACATACATATATACATACATATTTAACATTTTGTTGGATAAGACTAATTTCCTGCTAAAAGAAAAATGGGTGCCAGGAACTTAGCATAGCATACTTACTATTTAACAATCCAATCTGTGATTTTAAAAAGTCTAGCAAGCTTAATGTGTGTTAATGTATATTACATTGAACTCCTATATTAAGCCAGGCGGGTTTGATCATTTCTTCTTCCCAGAAAGGTAGCTATTATGCTGCCAATACACAAGGCTGCGGACAGAGCTGCCATTTGGTCTCTGGTCTTCTTGAAGACAAGGGTTCACTTCTGCATTCTCCACAACATGCCCTTCAGCCCACTGTTCTGTGGAAGGACCTCGGCAAATATCAGTGTATTACATAGTCATGTACACCCTGCTGGTGTATATATTGGGATGGAATAGACTCAGGAAATAGTCCTGAATGAGTTCTAGACACTAGCACCTACCTGCCGTGGCTGTCAGTCACCACACAGCCTGCCACCAACCTCACTCTTCACATCCCAGAGGACACCAGAGTTAGAAGTAGAACTGGCTGTTCACATTCTTGGGATGGAGCCCCTGCGATGCAACAGATACTTCCATTCACAAAGTCATCGAATGAGGCTCCAAAAGGTCACACAGCTAAAGAACAGCAGAATTGGGCATGAAGGCAGACTACCTCTCAACCCTCTCCCCTATACGACAGCCAGGTAGGACATTCAAGGATTTCAGCTTAGAAAGGGCCCCTAGCTTAACTGCTATGACAGTGATAGGTCTAGCCATCCAGGGCAGTGGGATAACACACACCACTTGCTTTCTCTGGCCACTGTACCTAGCTAAGGGCATGCAGAACTTAGTAGTTATGTACATATGTCAATATATTCCAATTGCCAGTATAGAACAGACCCAAGGGCCAAATTCCATTATTCTGTTTATACCTCTAGAGACTAGTCTAAAATAAGCTGTACATTTATGGAAGCTTTCACTTATTTATATTTAGTTTGTTTCAACTATATCTCTATGGAAACAACCCAGAAGGAACCACGGGTGTGCACATTATGGTTAATTGTTTTTTTTTTTAAATATAAATAAAATCAGTTTAAGGAAGTATCATTTTACAGGAGACTCTCTTCAAAATTTGTACCAATTTTCAAAACTACACTTTTTTTTTCTAGAAGGAAATTGTCCTATAGAATAAAAACTATGTTTTATTGTGTGGTATATTCTGTCACGTACATCAGCAAACTCTTGGGTAAGCTCCCTGCTGGAGAAACAGTGAAGAACTATGGAAACTAGTCTTATAATTTAGTTTGTAGATTATGATGGCTGCCAGGAGTTGAACATCTGAGGCTCTGGGTCTAGTTCTCCTCATCTGTGGCCTCATTTGGTTCGTCTGCAGGGTTCAGTGAGGAGGTACTAGAGGTAGAACTCTGAAAAGCCAAGTGATGTGTTTGTCTTGCCCAAGATCATGGTGGTGTTGAAGGTCATAGCCAGCAATCCACTGTGCTGACTCTGCAACCCAGACACCTAACCACTGTGAGCTATGGCTGGTAGATGCCACCCAAGTCACTTCTATGTGAGCCTAAGACTGTCAACTCCTGGCGAATTCTCAATATCTTATACATGACCTTATACAAGTCCCTTCTGACCTGGGCCGTGCTCTGTTCATGGTCAAGGCTGGCCTCCTGTGATGCTCTTTGAATCTTCTCAACAGCCAGGATTAAATCAGGCCAAGAACCTGTTTTAGGACAGGGCGTGGCAGGATCAGCTGACTGGTAAAAGGAACAGCTACCTACTCCAAGCTGCCAAAGCCCAAACTAGCAAGTACCTAGTTTTTTCAAGCAACTTTACCTGTTGTGCTGGAGAGTCAACTTTGAATTCAGGAGCTCGCACATGTAGGCGCTTGTTTAAGAATTCCATGGGAATTCCTCTTGAGATGACAAGCCTGAGCTGAGCCTGACCTCAAATGTTAAAGTGGACCTCTGAGCTGCATTGAAGGCACTGCTCCTGGGACCAACACAAATGTATGTGTGAAGATATCTAGTCTTTAGTTTGTTCATGAATTTGCTTTTAAATTCGAATCCAGAGGTCCTTTGGGTGGTAGGGGCCGGGGGAGTTATCCACTAGAGAAGACTGCTCAAATATAGGCTTAAGCCAATAGAAAATTAGGCCACTGATAACTATACTGGGTGTTGAGAATCTCAGTGTAGCACTGAGCCGTTCTCAGGGTGAGCTTTTAAGCAAAAAAAAAAAAAAAAAAGCAAAAAGCAAAAAACAACAACAAAAAAACCCCACCAGAAACCCACATGCTCTTGGCTGACATGCCTCAGTAAGCAAGAGTAGTTGGTTAAACAGATGTGGAACTACAGAAGCCAAGAACCAAGGTTATATATTTAGAGACTTTCCCAGAACTATGGACACATTGATGAATTTGTCATTTTGGTAGGAGGTGCCGTCTTTGTGCTGAGTTTTGTGGCCTGAATGGTACTTCCATTATGGAGTCAGTCGTACAAAGGTCTGGGACCCTGTTACACCATTCAATTGTCTGGGCTCCACTGAAGGTGTCCATCTATGAAAGTGAGGACTCTGAGGACTGGTACTGGGAGAGGAAAGAACAAAACCAGAGAGGAGACTCCAGTGGGGACTGAGTCCCGTCTGGGATCTATCATCAGCCACTGAGAGTCATCAAAGGCATTTCCCAGTAAAAGCACTAATTCCCTGGCAGAGGAACGTGGAAAAACGTTCCTGTCACCCTTCCCTCCTCTCCTCCTTCTACCTTCTAGTTTGCTTTGCCAAGGAAAAGGGATGCCACCTATGTGAGCTGGCCAGCCTACTCAGCAGCCAAAGAATATGGAGGCTGACTCAGTCCCGACGGGCAAGAGTCCCCAGGTCTGTGCCGTCCCCTACACTTCTCTGAGGGGGTTGGCACACTGTTGAGAGGAGGTGAGGCTGCCTGGTGTGACTCATGCAAGGAAGTGGAAAGCCAGACAGACACATCTGTCTCATTGGGTCCTCCCATATCTTTGCTTCTGCTTACTAACCCAGGCAGCATTGACACTGAAATCAACGTAGAAACTAGGGTTCCCTGGGGGAATCCAACCATCTGAGACCTATGGGTGACAAATAGGACCTGAGGGTGCCATCGGCTTCTTTCTTTCTTTCTGTTTTTCTTCTTTGTGCAATTAGGTGATTTTTTTTTTCCAGAAAGCTGAGACAAGACAGATTCCTGAACTATATTCCTCAGCTCAGATGCTATCAGAGTCCTCTTTGGTGTGAACAATAAATGCCATGTAGAGATAATAACAAGAAAACTTAGAATGAGTGGGGCTTGTAGAAATGACAGCTAAAGTGACACCAAATATCTTAGTCACTGCTCCCAGCACACAGCAATTCTCAGTTCAGGACTGGAAGGGAACCCCCAGCTCCCGGCTTCTCTCTCCTATATAATGTGATTACATCATTCTTAAATTAAGAACCCTTAGAGTACCTTGTCAGCCTTGAACCTGAAGTCAATTTCTCTGATATTAGAGAAAATTCAATTTAACAATGCCATTTTTGTGTGTGTGTGTGTGACAGGTTTTTTGTTGGTGGTGGTTTTTGTTGTTGTTTTTTTGTTTTTGTGTTTTTTTGGTATAGCTCAAGCTGACATCAAACTTCTGTACCTGAGGATATCCTGAAGTCCTGATGATTCTCCTGCCTCCACCTCCCAGGTGCTGCAGTTACAGTTATATACACCATGCCTAGTTCAAAGTTCCAACTACTGCACAGCTGGTGGAAGCGGCAGGTAGACAGAAGAGGGTCCCAGACACACTCATTCTCTGAGCATCACAGTTGAGTCCCCTGGGAGATCTCTGCTGAGCGCTTATTGAGAGCCTACTGTGTGCCACATGGGTTCTAGGCACTGAGCACACAGGCATAAATGAAGCAGATTGTTCATCCTTGGCCTCCAGGCATGGAACACGTGGGGAGATGATTATTTTCCCAAGCACAGGACTAAGAGGACACTGCCCATTCAAGTTATTTGCTCTAGCCTCATTTTTCTCCTGAATTTAAGCCTAATACAACACTGAAGGAGTCACGATTGCTTGAATGTTCTACTTACAACGTGGGGTTCACATGGGTTGAAGAGAAAAGGGTGACTACAAGGCATGTTGATGAGCAGATTCCCCTGTTAATCACCTCCGTCATCCCACTGGGGACCTCGGGGAGGTGGAATGGAATGTGCCTCACCTTGTCCACCCAACAGTTGCTGAGGTTGAAGAATGTGTCCAGTGCCTGTCAGTCACTGGCAAAGGCACTTACTCCCTGATAAGCCTGGTCTGCCCCTGGCTGTGGGCTCAGGCTGCATAAAGCCTTTAAGAGAAGGCCAAGAGATGAGGTCTATGGCAATTACCCTAAAAGAAACAAGGGAAAGCAGACCCAGGCACAACAGCCTGGTAGCCTCCTAAGGGAGTAAGGTGAGCAGGCAGGGCAGGCTAGTATACCTTAGTATATTATATATCATGCATATATCATATATTATATGCATGTATAATATATAACAAACAGCATATTGGAATATACTATACATTATATATCATGCATATATGTCTCATATCATATACATATATATCATACACACAAATGTATATAATATAATTTCTACATTATAATATTTTATAATATACATATGTACTATATAATATACACAATAATATGATATTGCTATAATACATTATATATTTATTATTTTATTTACTTATGTATGTGCATGTATAATACCAGAGCATATAGCCTCTGGTATTGTTCCTCAGTTCCTGTCCACTTTGTTTTTTGAAACAAGGTCTCATTCCTGTACATACCACTAGCTCATCTAACCTCAGAAGTTAAGCAGGGTTAGTCCTGGTTAGTATTTGAATGGGAGACAGGGTCTTTCTCTCATTGGCCTGTGCCTTTCCCATTAGGCTCAGTGGCCAGTGAGCTCCACCCATCTCTGCCTCCCCAGCTCTGGGATTTCAGCCACACAACATTGCATCCGACTTTTCAAAAAAGAACGTGGGTTATCAGGATCAGGCTTAAGTCCTCTCTTGTGGCAGACACTTTTCCTGCAGGAGCTGTGACTTCAGCCTGAGGTAACGCTTCTTACAACACTTTTTTGTGAAAAGATTCCTTTTGTAGCTGTAAAGGTTCCAAGAAATAGATTCCAATTACCTTACACGTCTGAAATTACATTTTGTGCTCCGTAGACGGTCTCAGGTCAAACCGCGAGCCTTAGCGTGATGACTCTTGCACTACCGTAGTCTAAGGTTTATCAGGGGTAGGTTCTGGCTAAGGAAGCTTCTTGGATCTATTTTTCAGCCCATGTATGTGTTCTCAGGAACCAGGGAAGGATCTGGGGATCTTCTGGAGCCTGCATGACACACACTGAATATCAGGGTAGATTTCCATGACATGTCTACCAGACAACTGGAAGTACTGGTGACCTGGAAAGGGGTTGTCTTTTGGAGGCCTAGGTTGGTTATCATGAACCAGCCCATCTTGGAGCAACACAAGTCATCTGCATGTCCACAGCATCCAGACTCAGCTGGGCTGGCAAAGTCTAATTCAGATCCTGAATCAGGTTCTAAAGTTAGTTTGTTCATATTGGAAGTTGGTCTGCCTGGTCTCCAGGTGCCAAAGAGTTTGTGGTACTTATGAGCTGTTCATTAGCCTTGGAGAAAGCCCAAACCCAGGCAGGAGGACAAGGCAGGGCAAGGCAGGACAGGGTAGGGCAGGGCAGGGCAGAGCATACTGCCTTTGCCCTATGTGTGTGTGTCTCTCTGTGTGTGTCTGAATAGTTTGGTACTTGGTCAGCTGCCTCCTGTTTATGGAGTTTGTGATGCCCTCACCACCCCAGGTCTGTGAGCTGGAAGGGGGAACAGAGTAGGCAGCCTACTCTGTGGCTTCAGTGCCTTCAACCTCCCACTAAGAGCAGTTGGAAGGCCCCAGGGGATCTTTTCAATTCCTTTGGCTCTCAAATACCCACACCAGATTTAAACACCAGAGTGTAGAAGGAAGGTGGCTTTCTTCCTTCTTGACAGAGGAGCTCATTCTGTAGTTGGGCTCTAATTTCCTGAGCAGGAGGTGGAGCTCAGAGCTCTTTCTGCAGTGGGTCTCCATGGATTCAGAGATGCTGAGAGGTTCTGCTCAGTCCTGGCTGTCAATCCTGGTTTATCTTCTTTAGACAAACACAAGCCCTGGATGTGAGCAGGAGCTGGCCAAAGAAAAGTGGCCGTTCCCAGAGGACCTTGCCTAAAAAACAAGCAATCAGGGTTGAGCCTGAAGCCAATCTCTGACTAAGGACAACGAGTACCTACACTGAGCTGTCCAGCTAAGTGCTCCTTTTAAGGGCTGCAGAGCCTTTTGGAGGGAGCTTAGCCCAGAGAGAGCCAAACATTGTACCAGGCCAGGAGAGAAGCACATGTTGAATCTATTTCAGGTCAAGCCACCCATTGCTCGGGCTTAGCCCACAAGAGAAAAGGTCACCAGCAATATATGATATATGATATGTGATATGTGATATGTGATATATGGTATGTAATATATGATACATGATACATGATATATGATATATTTATGTTTATATTTATTTTTATATATATACATATATATGTGTGTACGTGTGTTCTTTAATATTCTAACTTTGTCCCAAAGCTCACTGAGTGACTTTGGCTAGTGACTTATCTACTTCTGGGCCACCTTCACACATGCCATCCTTGGTTCAGTCTCAAGAGTTGCTACAAGGCCAGGCTAGAGGAATCAATGTTTGAACCCTCTGAGTACAATGAGAGAGCTTATCAAGTAAGTGATGTCCTGCATCAGTTCTTTTCTCATCGTTGTGACAGAATACATGACAAGAGCTCTGCTGACTCCAGTTTGAAGGATTAGTCCACCAAGGTTGAGAAGCCATGGCAGCCCAAGTGTGAAGCAGCTGGTTACACTGCTGTACAGGATCAGAAAGAGGACAATGTTGGTGTTCACCCTGCCTTAGCCATTTTACTGCTTGGGACCTCAATCCGTGGAATGGTGCCACCTACCTTCTGGGTGGGTCTTCCCACCTCAGTTAACTCAGTCTGAAAGCTCCCCCACAGATATGCCCAGAAGTTTTTCTCATAGGTAGTTCAAGATCATATTGACAATTAGCATTAATTACCACGTACCCGGTGTTGGTGAGACACGGAGCATGTGGGGCCTTTAGACACTGCTGGGTGGGAAGCAGCATGCACAGGCCATTCTGTAGACGATGCTGAGGGAAAGTGTTCTGGTACATGGCAAAGGAACTTGATGTTATGTTTTCAAGATCTTCCAAAGGCAGGGAGTCCTCTGGGGACATAGAGATGCCCAGTGCTGGGAGATGAACTCTGGGAAGGAGGATTAATCAAATCAAAGTGTATCAGCCTCTGGCTCAGTAAGGTTGAGAAACCTCCCTCTCCCTGTTCAACTCCTCCCAGCACAAGAGTCTGTTTCCTAGCAACCAGGAGGTCAGAGAGAGATGAGGGCTCAGCCTACAGCTCAGGGCTTTGGCTTCTTCTCATTCTGTTTTATTCCACTTATTGACTGAGCTCAATTGTGCTGTGATAAGAAAATAGACAGCTGGGCAGTGGTGGCACATGCTTTTAATCCCAGCACTTGGGAGGCAGAGGCAGACAGATTTCTGAGTTCGAGGCCAGCCGGGTCTACAGAGTGAGTTTCTGGACAGCCAGGGCTACACAGAGAAACCCTGTCTCAAAAAAAAAAAAAAAAACCTAAATAAATAAATAAATAAATAAATAAATAAATAACCAGGAATTCAAGGCCCATACCTAAACATAGTAAAAGCAATATACAGCAAGCCAGTAGCCAACATCAAACTAAATGGAGAGAAACTTGAAGCAATCCAACTAAGATCAGGGACTAGACAAGGCTGTCCACCCTCACCCTACTTATTCAATATAGTACTGGAAGTCCTAGCCAGAGCAATTAGACAACAAAAGGAAGTCAAAGGGATACAAATAGGAAAGGAAGAAGTCAAAATTTCACTATTTGCAGATGATATGATAGTATACTTAAGTGACCCTAAAACTTCTACCAGAAAACTCCTAAACCTGATAAACAACTTCAGCAAAGTGGCTGGATATAAAATCAACTCAAACAAATCAGTAGCCTTCCTCTACTCAAAGAATATAGGAAATATAAGAAAGAATATAATATAATATAATATTATAATATAATATAGAAATTAGGGAAATGACACACTTCACAATAGTCACATTTAATATAAAATATCTTGGAGTGAATCTAACCAAGCAAATGAAAGATCTGTATGACAAGAACTTCAAATCTCTGAAGAAAGAAATAGAAGATCTCAGAAGATGGAAAGATCTCCCATGCTCCTGGATTGGCAGGATTAACTTAGTAAAAATGGCCATCTTGCCAAAAGCAATCTACAGGTTCAATACAATCCCCATCAAAATTCCAAATCAATTCTTCATAGAGATAGAAAGAGCAATTTGCAAATTAATTTGGAATAAAAAAAAAAAAACCTAGGATAGCGAAAGAACTATTCTCAACAATAAAAGAACTTCTGGGGGAATCACCATCCCTGACCTCAAGCTCTACTACAGAGCAATAGTGATAAAAACTGAATGGTATTGGTACAGAGACAGGCAGGAAGATCAATGGAATAGAATTGAAGATCCAGAAATGAACCTATGGTCACTTGATCTTTGACAAAGGAGCTAAAACCATCCAGTGGAAAAAGGACAGCATTTTCAACAAATGGTGCTGGTTCAACTGGAGGTCAGCATATAGAAGAATGCAAATCAATCCATTTTTATCCCCTTGTACAAAGCTCAAGTCCAAGTGGATAAAGGACTTTCACATAAAACCAGATACATTGAAACTAATAGAAGAGAAGGTTGGGAAAACCCTCAAATACCTGGGCACAGGGGGAAAGTTCCTGAACAGAACACCAATGGCTTATGCTCTAAGATCAAGAATTAACAAATGGGACCTCAGAAAAATTGCAAAGCTTCTGTAAGGCAAAGGACACTGTCAATAAGACAAAACAACAACCAACAGATTGGGAAGAGATCATTACTAATCCTACATCCGATAGAGGGCTAATATCCAATATATACAAAGAACTCAAGAAATTAGACTCCAGACAACCAAATAACCCTATTAAAAATGGGGTACAGAGCTAAACAAAGAATTCTCAACTGAGGAAACTCGAATGGCCGAGAAACTCAACATCCTTAGTCATCAGGGAAATGCAAATCAAAACAACCCTGAGATACCACCTCACACCAGTCAGAATGGCTAAGATCAAAAACTCAGGTGATAGTAGATGCTGGCGAGGATATAGAGAAAGAGGAACACTCCTCCATCGTTGGTGGAATTGCAAGCTGGTACAACCACTCTGGAAATCAGTCTGGCAGTTCCTCAGAAAATTGGACATAGCATTACTTGAGGACCCAGCTATACCACTCCTGGGCATATACCCAGAAGATGCTCCAACATATAACAAGGACATATGCTCCACTATGTTCATAGCATCCTTATTTATAATAGCCAGAAGCTGGAATGAATCCAGATGTCCTTCAACAGAGGAATGAATACAAAAAATATGGTACATTTACACAATGGAGTATTACTCAGCTATTAAAAATAATGAATTCGAGAAATTCTTAGGTAAATGGATGGAACTAGAAAATATCATCCTGAGTGAGGTAACCCAATCACAAAAGAACACACATGGTATTTACTCACTGATAAGTGGATATTAGCCCAAAAGCTTGGAATAGCCAAGACTCAACTCACAGACCACATGAAGCTCATGAAGAAGGAAGATCAAGTGTGGGTGCCTCTGTCCTACTTAGAAGGAGTAACAAAATACTCAAGGGAGCAAATATGGAGACAAAGTGTGGAACAGAAACTGAAGGAGGGGCCGTCTGGAGACCATTCCACCTGGGTATCTATCCCATGCGCAGTCACCAAAGGTAGATCCTGATGTGGATGTCAGGAAGTGCATGCTGACAAGAGCCTAACATAGCTGTCTCCTTAGAGGTCTGCCAGAGTCTGACATATTCAGAGGCAGATGCTCACAGCTAACCACTGATCTGATCAAGGGGTTCCCAATGGGAAGTTAGAGAGAAGACTGAAGGAGCTGAAAGGGTTTGTGGCCCTATGTGGAGAGCAACAATACCAACCAACCAGAGCCCCCCAGAGTCTAAACCACCAGCCTGGGAGCACATAGGGAGGGACCCATTACTCCATCTGTATATGTAGGGAAGGATGGCCTTGTCAGGCATAGGTGGGAGAGGAGATCCTTGGTCTCATGAAGGCTGAACACTGAGTAGGAGGGAATTTGAGAGTGGGGAG
>JANHMN010000001.1:34874983-34893157 GCA_030674055.1 Rhabdomys pumilio
TGGTGACCAAGCAGTAGCCAAGAGACTATCATGGGGCTTTGTTCATGTCCGCAAGGTTAAACTAAGGCTGTTCAATGCCACTGGGGCCCCAAACAAAGTGACTGGAGGACATGCACCCTGCACTCACCCCTAGAGGCAAAGAGATTCAACCCCGCCCTCCCAGCCTCCTTTTCCTGGTCACAAGCTCTGCTGACCTCAGGCCTTCTCTTCTGAACTGATAAGCATCTTTCACTGCAGGTACCTGGATTTCAAAATCCCAGATGGCTGTAGGGAGTTTCGATTGCTGCAAGATATTACCAACTTAAGAGACAAGAAAGATAACAAAGTCCCTATCACGTTTGCTAAGAGGCGAGGTACATCTTTCTCTCTGCTGGGATCTTTTGGAGAAAAATGTGTGTTCCCAAGAATGCTATAGCCTCTGTTGGGAGAAGAGGTTGTGCCTACCCCTCCTCCCTGCAAGGAGGAGTGGATCTGGAAGGCTCCCTGAGACTAGGTCCCAGCAGTCTTCCTTGTACTCTGGGAATGAGAGATGTAGGCCAGCATTCTTGTGACTTGGCTGTGTTTTGGAAGATTGGTATCTAGTCACCTTTGTTTCTAGGTCACGTTGTATTAACAGCTGTTGACTGGCTCCTACCTAGATATGTAAGTGGGATTATGGATACCCCACAATAGATCTGCTTTACTAGATCTCAGTGTGCTCCAAACAGTAAGCTAAGCTTAGCTGAGCTGGGATAAATAGCAAGGCTTCCATTGGACTCAATCAGAGTGCTGGTCCATTCTCAGGTCTGGCTGCCCTATGGAGGGACAATGGCAGGTGTGTGGCCCAGCACAGCCCTTGGACATGGACTGTTTCCCTACACTATTCTTTCTCTAAGTCCCACTACTGGGACACTTCAAGAACAGCGGCCCTGCCATCAGCCCACCTAAGTCATGGTGACACCCAGCTATAGTGGTCCCTTTTCTCTGGCAGAGTGCCCTGCCAGCTCTTCTGCCCAAAAGCTTCTCATTCTGTTTCTATTCTTATACAATAAGGCTCGGTGGTCTCTTGGTCAGGACAGAACATGATGATTCACTAAAGCAGAGCCCCAAACATTTAAGAATTCAATGGCCCGTTTATTCTCTTGGAGAAGAGATGTGTTCTCTCAGGAGTACTCCACTCTATGACCTTGGCCTCCCTCAATACTCATTCATTTAAAATGAGCTCATCTCCCGCCAAAGATGGACTGAAGCCTTCTTTCTATAGCACAAAAATGCACACATCCATTCTCAAAGTGTTTTCCATCACGAGTACCTTTACTTTCATAATAGAAAAACAACCATCTGTGGTTTTAGATGTTTAGGTAACAAGCCAATTTTCAGTTAAGGAGGACAATTTCTGGTGTTCAAACTTTCTGATGGCCTGGAACCTGACACAACTACAATTCTGGAGCCCCAGCATAGACTATGACAGTAGCTCAGGGTACAGAGCCTTGTGCTAAGATTGCCTAGGTGACTCCCCCACTGGTAATGTACAGAATTTCTCCCTGAAGCTAGAGGACCTCTATGCTGGGGCTCCAGAATTGTTTGTAGGGTCAATGAAGTATGGGTTGGAGACACAGCTACCAACTGGAGCATCCTGGGGTATTCTCATCTAAAACCACTACAGGGGTACCTGGGATTTTTGATTTGCTGTTAAGAATTTTAAAGAAGAGCTCACATGAAGCAAAGTTGGAGTTTGTTATGAAGACATTTTTAACAGGGATTTGTGCACCGGGGTAATCAGAAAAAGAGTCACCAAGAAAAAGGATAAGATAGCCAAGTGTGAAAACAGATTGCTCAAGAGAGATTGCTTAGTGTCTATTTAGCAATGTTCCCAACCTTCCTAATGTCACCCTTTAATACAATTCCTCATGCTGCGGTGACCTCAGACCATATATCTGTTTTTGTTGCAACGTTGTAACTGTAATTTTGCTCCTGCTGTGCATCATAATGTAAATGCCTGTGTTATCTGGTGGTCTTAAATAACCCCCGTGAAAGGGCCCTTTGACCCCCGAGGGGTCACGAGCCACCAGGTGAGAATCACTGCTTTATAGTATCATATGTGCAGTTTTGGTGGCTTCTGGAGTGGCATCTTTAAAGGTTTGCTCAGGAAGTTGGATGAAATCACAGGATGGTTTCAGGGGTGAAATGGACAGAATTATAGCTGATGATGTAAGGGCCTAGATCACGAGAGTTGTGGGAGTCTCTAGATGTCTCCACCGTGAACTAAAGTTAATAGTCTTGTTTGTGAGATTTCCAGAAAACATCTGAGAGAGGATTAAGACCACACACACACACACACACACACACACACACACACACGTTTACAAATATTCAGGCTTTTAGAATGTTTCATTGTTATTTTAACATTCTTAGTCAAAAATATCTCTCCCTAAAAGAAATATTATTCCTTTGCCAGTGACCTTTATAGACAACACTTTTAACCTGTGGAAACTGTTGTCAGCTGTTGACAGGCTTTGACCAGTCTCTGCAGTGAATGAGGAGTTTACTTCACTTCCCACTGTCCCTGCACTTTCTTGTCTTTCTGTCCTGTCTCACAGTGACAGGGCCTGCCAAGACCATAGAAACTGTGGCAGCTTTGCCATGCTGAGGTGTCACCCTCTAATTTTGTGCCTCCTCTTGGATGGGATGCAGGTGTGCATTCCCTCACCGGCAAGCCCTAGGCTCTCTCTGTATCCGGGCTGAGTCTTGATGTCTACACAGTCACTTTCACTGGGCTATGTTTTAATGGTGATGTCATAAGATTATGCTCTAGGTGAGAAATCACCTCTGTTTACATAGCCTCTGGCCACATTAACCCGACCTCACCTGTCCAGAAAACACTTGACTTGCCTCAAGAACTTTCCTCTTGAAACTATGGTTTAAATGACTGTTCAGCTTTCTAGTAGCTCAACTATTTCCTGTTTAAGACTTCTTAAAACCCTCACCTCATAGGCCTGGCTCTCTCATGTCTGTCAGTCTGTCACTGTGCTGTGATCTTTACCCAGTTCAAGTCAACTTTTGTAAACAAACCTACTTTAGATTACACCCCAAACATTGAAGTGACATAACCCTGTGTTGGAAGATGTGATGAGCAAGTGATTCTATTATGTCCTCTCAATGGGTGTTTAAGAACAATCGTATTTGGCGAATGATCTACTGGGAACAGTGCCTATTTTTGGCATCTTCTAAAAAAGACAACCATTGCCTTGCCTGATTATTTTTCTTCTGTTTTTCCCCCTCTGGCCTTTACCTAATTCTTGACATCCTGATGCTTTTAGTATATTCCTGAACATCACCTGCAGCTCTCTGTGGAAGTTGTGTAGTTGCTGTCAGCACGTATCCTTATGCCTTGACCATTGTCTTCTCACTCTCTCCTTTTGTGTCTAAGGATTCTCTTGACTCCTGACCACCTACCTGTCACCGATGGACACTCTCTCCTTTTGTGTCTAAGGCTTCTCATGACTCCTGACCAGAAGCTTAGAAAGACTTTGCATTCAATACCAGCTGTCAGCTAATAACTGGGGAAACAGTATGTAAGGACCAACCTCCCTCATCCTGGGGTGGGATTTGCTTACTTTTAAGTGGCATTATTTACTATTATTATTATTATTGTTTGTTACCGAGTTATGAGTGCTCTGGGACCCTTCACAGATCGCATGATTAGCGAACACTCTCTCCCATCCTGTGGCTTTTCACCAGCTCCATAGTATCCTCTGAATGACAAGGGTGGCTACTTGGGCTAACCTCTGACTTGTCTCACTTTTGTGCTTGACTGTGCTTTGAGAGTCATAACTAAGAAGCCACCATCAACCCAGGGTGATGAACATTTACATCAATGTTTTCTTCTTACAGTTTTGCAATGTTGACTCTTCTAGAAGGATCTTGATCCATTTAAAATTCATTTTTTTTCATATAAGGTAGGAATCCACCTTCATTCTTTTGCCTGGGTGCATCCACTTGTTCCTGAACCTTCTGTTAAAAAGATTCTGTACCTCACTGACCTGTCTTGGCACTCTTACCCCAAACCAGCTATTACCTGGTCATCTGTGTAAATACATTCTTGTTTCTGTCCTCAGCATCCTCTCTCTGAGTTGCACATGTTTATCATTGTCTTGATCAAGTGGATTTTGCATTTAATTTTGAAACTAGAAAGTATCAACCCTCAGGACCTGTTCTTTTTCCAAATGAGTTTGGCTGCTCTGGGTTTCTTGAATTTTCCTATGACTCTTGATATTAGCTTATCAGTTTCGCCAAAATGAGTCAGCTTGGATTTTAATCATAGTCTTGTTGCATGCACAGTTCAATTTGAAGAGTGTGACCACGTTAATTATATTAACTTTTTAGGTTGCAAACATCAGATTTTTTTTTAATGTTTAGATCTTCCATTTTCAACAATATTTTGTAATTTTTGGCATGCACAAGCCTTACATTTCTTTAGCTAAATTTATTTCTAAGCATTTTATGACTTTTGATGTAATTGTAAATTACTTCTTTTCAAAAATTCATGTGTATATATGTTTGTCTACTTGAGTTTTGGTGTGCTGTGTATCCCCTAGGGGGTCAGAAGATATCAGGTTCCCTGGAACTGGAGTTATACGTGGGTTTTAACAATCTGATGAGGGTTCTGGGAAGAGAACTTTGGTCCTTTGCAAGAGCAGTAAGTACTATTAGCTACCAAACTATCTCTCTAGCTCCATGATTAGAAATTATTTCTTAATTTCATTTTTGATTATCCATTGCTAATGTGTAGATATATAAAATATATCCATAATAGTATCTCATAAAATTCTTGAATCTCTTTTTACCTTATAAATCAAGAATTATTATTTCCAAGAACTCCCTTCTTTATCTGAAGACAAGTGACACAGACCTGGGAATGGTATGCATGGTAATAAAGTGAAAGATTAAGTGAGCGTTGTCATTACTATAATAATTGCACAAGAAACACATGCTTTAAAGTAAAAATAGCATTGGAACCCTCCTGGGCTCAATGACTAAAATGTGTTTCAAAGTCTGTCTTCGGCATTTGGAGTTTAAACAGATCATAGACTCATCCAGCCTGTCCCCCACCCCTGAATTTACAGATAAGAGAAGTGAGTCCAGAGACATGCAGTGACTTGCTGAGTTACAGAGGAGACAGAGCTCAGGGTCTGGAAACATGTTACTTAGATCCTCTTCATTCTGGGGACTTGGGAAGGTTTCTTGGCTCCTGTTACCTTCTGCTCTTTATCCGTTAAAAGGAAAATGAATGGTGCCTACCTTGTAGCGTGGTTGTAAAGAGAAAAAAAAAAGAGTCGGTTATTTAGTCTACCAAAAACCGTTCCTAGGCTCCATGTGGTGGGCTGTGTGCTTGGTGCAGGGAAGAGAGTGGAGAAGAAAGTGGATCCCTGAGCACAGAAAGGTGGGTCATAAGGTACAGGGCTTGGCATTGTCTTCCTCTGGCTTGCCGCATTTGCTCCTGGTGAAGTTCCATTATATTTTCTGAAGTCAGATGCATCACTGTAATATTTATTCTTTTTGAGATTTTTAAATTATTGTAGGTGGATGGGTATGTTTTGTCTGTACAACGCTTGCATGCTTGAGGTCAGAAGATGGCATTGGCTCTCTTAGGACTGGAGTTACATGTAGGATTGGAGTTACATGTGGGTAGTGGGAGTCAAACCTGGGCACCCCCGGAAGAGTAGCCAATAGTCTTAACCACTAAACCATGTCTCTAGCCAAAGTCTCTTCCTATTTTTATCTTTGAGATTATGATATAATCACAACATTTCCTCCCTTTCTTTCCTTTCCTCCCTCCGAGCTCTCCCATATACCGCTCCTTGCTTTCTTTCTAATTTACAACGTGTTTGTTTCTCCAAGTGCTGCATCCAGGGCCTAATATATTAGGCTCGTAATAAGTGATGAACAAAGCAAGGTTTCCTCTTATACCCCAAGTTTCAGAAGGACTCGATGTACTTAAGGGAAGTGGCTGGTTTAACAAGGGAGAAAACAGAGCTCCCACCCCTCTCCCCCCAGGAGGAATCTGGCCCGAATGAAGGCCTGGCACTGATCCAGGTCTTAGTCCCAAAGAAATAGCAAATAAGTGAGTGAAGCCAGGGCCCGTGTCATTTTTAAAACCCCAAAGACAATCTGTTGACAAAACACTTCTAGTCATATCCATGTGTGAATGTCTTTTCCTACCAAGCAAATCAAGTTTAGCTAAGAAGACCATTTTAAAATAGAAATAAATGCCAAGTCAACACTACTCGGAGAGAAAACTAAAAACAATTCTGTGCATAGCATCACAAGTTTAAGCCTGCCAAGACTGGAGAGATCAGGACTAAGAGGGCAACCTGATGTCAGGGAAAAGGGGTAGCCTCAGGGTGAGGATCGGGAGGAGGCTATGCCCCTGGGTCTCTCTGTAGGTATCTGCTTGGGCGGGACCCTCATGCTTCAGATATGCAGCCCAACTGAGAAGGGGAGAGAGCTGGATCTGGCCTGAGAACTTAAGGGCAGTTGATGAGCGTGAGCCATGTGTCAGACACTACACAGAGCCTGCTAGGTCACTAACCTCCCCCCCTCATAGACATATTCCTCTCATATTCCTCTTAGAAATGAAAGCACACACACATACACAGGCACACCACATGCACGCGCAGAGTAGCTGGTGCTGAAATCATGCTCAAGTGGAAATCTAAAGGTCTGGATTATCAGATGCCATTACTTCTCACTGGCTGTGGGATCTAGATACAGTATCCACAACATGCTAAGTATCCAGCTACTGGTTAGTTAAAGGAAAAGGAGAAACTGGACTGGATTGTTAACTATACAAGAGGAAGCGACCCTTCACTGTAAGTGTATACTGTAGACATTATCATAACTCTCTGCTTCTCCTCCCAGCTAGCCATCTTTGACATTGTAGTTTTATAAGGTATTTTTACTCTGGACTTACAGGACTCCATATCATCTGTAGATCTGTCAAGTCCAGTGTTTATGGGGTAGAAAACAGATGATTCCATAAAGTCTGGATATAGCTTGAGGTAGCTGTGGTGAACTCTCTGACTCAGGACACTTTCAATGCCTCTGCTAATGCCAAAGCTTGGTCAAGGATGGTCCCGGTGGACACTGAGCACCAAGGGATACAGGAAAGAAAAAGTTCCAGAAAAAAAAAACAGTATTTTTATGTGTAGTGGGCTACATTTATGGGACAGAAATGTGTGTTCTGCCAGGATTAAGTCTACCCATACAAGAAACACCAGGGTAAAGCTGCCAAGTATTCAAGTTAGCAGCTGTTAGTCTAAGTGAGTTTAGAGCCTTTCATGTACAAATAAGAAAAGAGTTCGAAGTACATCAAACTGGGTTCTGTCCAACTTTACTCAAGACAACATGGTACTGAGCTTAGCTAGTGGGAGCATCCTGCCCAGGGTGAAGTCGCTGTGAAGACTGGACAATCTCAATGGCCTAAGCACTGCCCCAAACTCCTCTCTGTACATGGTCATTGCTCCTCTTTGGAGCTGTTGCTGGCATTCAGACCTGGAGCCTGGATGCTGGGTGCTTGAGACCACGGTGATGCTGAATAAAGAGAAAGAGGATGCATCATTAGTGATGACCCCAGAGGGCTAAGTCACACCTAAGGAATTCAACCTTTGTAACTGGGAATTGGAATTCTCAGGAAGAGCTAGCCCCACATCCTGGGAGCCTCACCCTTTAGCCATTCAGCCTCCTTCCCCACATTCTTGACAGACAACCTCCTCTGTGTTTAATGATTTACTTGGTCAGGGTCTCTCCCTTAACCAGTATTTCCATGCCAGGATTTTCTTTTGTCTGTTACGTTCACAGACTCATAAAGGAATATCCAACCTTTTGGTAGTAGAACACAAGGTGGTTATCTACAAAGTTCACACACAAAAGCAGAAGCGTAGAACACACACACAAGCAAAAATAACATCTCGTTATTTTAAAAATGAGTTTAGAATTTTATGTTGACCCACATTCCCAGCTAGCCTGGGACATGTGCAGCCTACAGGCTATGGGCTGGACTCAATTAGGCCCTCAAGTGTTTATTAAAACACAGAATCCATTCATATCTTCAAGATTGCGTTCATCTAGATAAGAAAACAGCTTACTGAATGCCTCGGTTGTTTTCTGGATCTGGGGGGAAAGCAGAGTTCCTATTGAGGGTCAGAAGAAAAGGACAAAGGAAGGAGGGTCCTTCTTCATGTGTCACTTCATGGTTTATGAAGCATCTTCTTCATGCTCCTTGTTTGAGTTCCACTGAAGTAAGCATCTTTGTCTTGGGTTTATCAGATGAAGAAACAAAGTTCACAGGAATTATTTTCACCCCAATCCAGTAGGGTGGTAAGGCCCATAACTTTACACCCACCTGTTGGCCACACTCCAGTATCTCACACTCGCCATGCTGTGCTAGCTAGCTGCCTTCCAGATGGACACAACTGCTTAACAGCCAAGATCTGACAAAAGTCTCTCTGAGATGAGAATATCCTGTGAGTGGTTGGAAGCTTTCTTGTCTTCTCTTTTCTTCTACCTCCTCTTCCTCTTTTTCTTACTTCTTCCTCCTCTTCTTCTGCTGTTTCATCTCTTTCTCCTTCTTCTCCTCTTTTCTTTTCAATCTGCATTTGTTTGAGATTTCTACTCCATGAGCAAGAAAGAAGTAAATAATGTATCAGGATTCTTAACCACGAGATGACAGAACATGCACAGAGAAGAGAAGATTGAGTTTGTAATCATTTCCCAGTCTCTGAAGTTCGGTGCCTCCCAGCATACCCTCGGCAGGATTCCCCCTGGATTAGTGACCTCGTTTCCAGGAAATTCCCGGGTTACTCTACAAGCATAAACCAAATCCTCTTTGAATAAGTTTAGACTTAGAGATTTTTTTCTAATATACTCCATTTTCCCAGACCTTAGAAACTTAGCCCCTTAACTCCTAAACTGGCACTTAAAGACACAATGATATTCTTTTTGAGCAACTGAGAACCCCCCAAATAATCCCTCTCAGCATCAAGACCCAGCTCTGTGTGAGTTCTGAGATCCCTGGAGGAAGTTTACATTTCAGTTCTGAGATCTTGTCTATCCATTTGGGCTTTTTACAGTGTCACAGGCTTTCTCCACTTTAAAAAGTATAGAATTAAGGACATAGGAAGGATGGCCACACAGTTTTAGCATAAGACACTCCGAATTCTAAGTTCTTAGATTGACCAGGATCTTGGAGATTTGGGGAGTCTTGATTGGTTCCACAACTTGGTTCTGGGTAAGACAGAAGGAGATTTGAGAGGGAGAAGGCAGCATTCTTGACCTTAAGAAACACACACATAAATGTGAACAGTTGGGGAAATGGCAGACCAGCATCACACGTGGGATGTGTCAGAAGAGATGGCGCACAGGTGACATATCTCTAGAAAGGAAAAGGAATCCAGGATGCAGAAACTTTTCCCAGCACTGTTTCTTGCTCCTTGATGAGGAAGTCTGTCCTACCCAGAAAGAAGAAAGTGCCCTTCATTCTTTCTTACGTCCCATCTCTTATGAATGTTGTCACCGACTTCCAGCAAGAACAGAATATCAAACAATAATTAGAAAAGAGAAAGAGAGATCTAACCACACAGAGAAGAAGCAGAGGGAAATGTAAATCTGTGGATAAGAGAAATGTAAGATGTAAAATACCAGGACTCAAATAGATTGAGGGCCAGTGGCTTAGTGGCATGTGTCATATAAAGGGAATCTAAATCACCAACACAGAGATGCTCAACCTCTAGTCACAGAGAACTTAACATAATATGAAGTTTGGCTCTCCCTAAATTTTTATATCCTATGCCCCTGCTCCAGAAGTGATAGAAGCAGGACCCAGGCTTTTGGAAATCTGGTTACGTCATGGGGTCAGAGGCCTCCTCTATAGCTTTAATGTTTTTGTGAGAGACACTTGAGTGACCTTTGTGCTCTGTGAGAACACAAGAAGATGTCTATGAATCAGAAGGTTGGCTCTCACTGGACACTCACTCTGCTTGATGTCAGCCTCCCAGTCATTAGACCCAAGAGACAGCTTTCTCTTGTTTACAAACTCCGGATTTATTGCTATGTCAACCCAGAAAGATGGAGCCAGAACAGGACATCGAAAATCCCAGTGTTCTACCACCACCTGCTCAACTGAGGGACAAGAAAGCAAACAGCTACAACCCAGATGATGATAGGGTGAGGCCGTGAAGCAACTGGAATTCTAGGACACTTGATGGGTGTGAGAGCTGGTCTCACCAGTGAAAAGTTCAGCGTGTACTCAGCAATCCTAAGCAGAAGTGCGTGTGTGAGCACAAGTGCAGAAATATATGTAACAACAGCATTTAAACAGCTTCAACCTAGAAACCGCTCAAATGTCTGCCAGTGGTAGAATGCAGAAAGGAACTGGAATCTTCTACTGCTGTGATCCCAAAAGGATTCTCACTACGTGCACCACCATGACTCAACCTCACACACAAAACGTCTAGTAAAAGCAAGCAAATACAAGAGTTTGTACTCTACGGCTGCATTTCTACAAAGCTCAAAAAGCAGACATCACTCATCAGACAAAAATCAACATGGAATGGTGACATACACTCCACACACTCGTAACTCCACCATTTGTGAAGCAGTGACAGACAATACCAAGTTCAAAGCCAACCTGGGTTACATAGTCAGACTTTGCCTCAAAATAAAGAAGTGAATAAAGTCAGGAAAATTGTTCCCCATGTTGGGGGATGAGAACTAGAAGGGGTCCCGGAAGGGCCTCTAGGATTCAGTCTATGTCTATCTAGTTCATTATCTGGGTACAAACATGTAAGTTTGTTCTATTTGTGAAAATTCAGTGAAAATTTTCACATGCTTTTGATCTGAGGATGTGTGTGTGTGTGTGTGTGTGTGTGTGTGTGTGTGTGTGTGTTAACAATTTCATAAACTTGTAAAAGATAAAAAGTAATGATATTTGTAAAAGGGTAAGGCTGGGTCTTTACTTCACATCATATGTAAAGTTAACCTAAAACGAGCTTGTCTCCTTGCATACCCTGTAGACTGGGCTTACCCAAGCATTATCTCAGTCCTGTCACATCCTATGCTCTTGTACTTCTGAGGTGCTCCAGGTTCACTGACACAAGAGCTCTCTCTATAATTTTGGATGTGGCATAGCTACCAAGACATTCAACTATAAAAATCACATTATTATGAAGTGATACTCACTTTCACCTGTACCCATACATATATTTTACACATATGCTATTCCAGTCACTTTACATAAACTTACTTACCCTTCAGTGAAGCGCTCTAGATGCCTTATCTCCATTATATAGATGAGTAAACTGAGGTTTTGTGTGACTCACAAACTGTCCTAGGGCTACATTATTGGCCAGTGTTCAGCCAGAAATCACAATCAGGATGTCTAGCTTCTGACCACAAGATCTCAACCACTGTGTGCTTCTCCCCAGTGATTCTCCCAACATCCAAGTTAGATGTTGCTGTTTTTATTTAAAATACCACTTGCACTTATGAAAAATAAAGAGATCTATATCTCTATCTTTGATATGGAAATTTAAAACAATTCGTCAAGGAGAATGTGCCAAGCCACATGTACAATTTTGCGATTGGAAACTGGGACATTGAAAGGATACACCCTTGGGAAAGATGCTACATGCTCCCCTCCTTGTCCTTCAGTTCATCAACCATGATGCAAACCACCCATGGTTGGATTCAGCCTTAAGCCTGACCCACCCTTTTAGCTTCCCTAGGACAAGGAAGAGTCTTTGTGATGACATTGCTTCTGTTACAAAACTTGATCTGCCATGATTGGGCGTGTCCACTGGCTTCTCTTTGCCTACTGATGGCCTATTTCTCGGTCAACTCACATCTCACATCTTCATTACCACCACTTACCATGGCCACAAGGATCTCAGGTGGCTCCACATGACGTGGGACCTTCCAAAGTGGATCTCTCTGGTGACAGGCAATGCCCAGGCAGAAGCTTAGTGTGGGATGGTGGATGAGGAGACGTAGGTTCTGGCCCTGCATCTGTCCCTAGGGGTGAACACATTAATAGGTCACAGAGCCTCTGAACCTCATGTTCTTCAGTACAGCGTAGAGATGGCGGTGTCTGGTCATCATCCTGTGTCACCTCTCTTCTAACTCTAGACTCCTCCTCCAAAGTGGCTGCTATCCACTCACTCAGCAAAGAGTAATTCAGTGACACTATGACTTTCTTTGTAGAGAGAACACACAGACTTGTAAAGTGACTAACAGTTATTTCAGACTTAACAGTCTTGACACAAAACCCTCCCTCTCCCTGAACCCACCCTTCTTTTAGTTGCCCCACTCATGTGGGGTACCAGCTGTCATCTGGTTGCTTAAGCCAAACCCAGGCACCATCTTTGACATCTCTATTCCCAGCCTCAGTCCCCCATCCATAAGTTCAAAAAACACCTGAGCATTCCCACTGTGCCCTTCCATCATCTGCCTCCTCAACCACTGAACCATCCTCTGGGTTTGCTCCTTCCTCCTTTCCAGCCCTTCTCCACTCAACAGACAGGGCAAATCACAGTACACAGTACAGCATTCCCCTGCTGGGAAACCTACACTGACTTCCTGGTACCCTTAGAGTGAGGGCCAGCGTACTTGCCCTGCAGCTAAGGCTACATCACCTAGCTACTTTCTCTTCCTGACCCTCCCTTCCTGGTAGTTTTCTCCAGACAGCCTAGTTCCTTTACCCTGAAAGCAAGGTCATTCCCATCTCCTCCCTTTGTAAGCTGCTCCCCCAGCAGGGGTGCTCCTCCTGCAGTGTCTCAGCTCCTCTTACAGCTCCAGCTTCTGCTCAGTGAGCACAGCCTCAGTGGAGCTTCTACACTGAGAGCATCTCTCCACTCCTTGGAAGACACTGGCTCCTTCAGTTCATGACTATCTGAAGTCATCTTTATAATGCACTAATTTACACACGTCCCTCCAAGTTCCTCAAGGGCCGGTGCCTTGTCTTCACTGGCTCCTGAGACTGGACACATTGTTGGCAGCTCAACTCTTCCTTTTGTGCCTATGTGTTCAGGTACATGTGTGTTCATGTTTGTGCAGGGGTACAGGTGCATGCGCATACGCATACCTGTGTGTGTTTGTGTGTGTGTGTGTGTGTGTGTGTTTGTGTGTGTGTGTGAAGCAGAAGTCAACCTGTATGTCATTCCTCAGAGAGTCTTTCAATAGGACCTGCCAATTTGTCTAGGCTGGCTGTTGCTAGCACTCCTGTTTCTGCCCTTTCTAGTGCTGGGATTACAAACACCAATCACCGTGCCTGGATTTTGATGTGTGTTCCTGGGGACTGAACGGGTCCTCAAGCTGTGTGACAGGGTACCCACTGAGCTATCTCCCCAACCCAATTCAACTTTTCTTCAACAGCCAGATCAATATGGTGACATCTGATCTGTTGCTACTGTATATGACTTGTTCTGAAAAGAGTTTAAGGAGGTTCAGTTCAATAGAATATAATAAATGTGTATGGATATCAGCCTGGAGAATTAATTCAAGAAAAACAAAGCTAGCTTTGTAGTTGTCTCGGCTCCTGAAGAGTGTCTCTCCTGTGTCTACACTTGGTCATTCCCTACAGAGCTGTCTCTATAACCCGTGAGCATGTCTGCACATTTGGTTCTTCTGCCCAGAACCAATGTTCACTCTCCACTCAGGGTCTAATCAGTCACTCCACTTAGATGTCCAGATCCACCCTCTGCTCTCCCTCCTGTGAGAGCATGCAGTTAGACACTTCAGACTTCAAGTTTTCAAGTCGCACCTCCACTCCTCCCCATCGTTCACATGTCCCAGTGTGTCTGCCCAAAAACTCAATTATGGACTAGGAACCTTTTACCCACTCCTGCTACGAGCTGGCGTCGGAGGGAAAGCCTCTGGTTCCACAATGGTGTCCTGCTTTGGTTCCCTGATTACATTCCACCTCTGGCTCCTCCAACTTATTAAAAACTGATTTTTGCCCTTCCTGTGTTCTGAGATAGGATCTGTGTACTCAGGCTGACCTCACACTTAGTGTAGCTGAGGATGACCTTGAACTTCCCGATACTCGATCCTGCACCTCCTGGGTGCTGAGATTATAAGCATGCGTCCACATCTGGCTTATGTGGTCTGGGGATTTAACCAATGGCCTGGTGCATTCTGGGTAAGCACTCAGACTGAGCCGGTTCCTAGGCCCTAGAGTAATCCTTTTAAGTTACGTCCCTCTTGTTCTCCTGGCTTCTCCTCTTCAACAGCACATGACTCTGAGACCTTAAGGGCTCCAAGCACAGGCATGTTTCACTTTTTGTTTGTGTTTTGTTTTGTTTCTGTGACATGGTTTCTCTGTGTAGACCAGACTGTCCTAGAACTCGCTTTGCAGTCCAGGCCTTGAACTCAGAGATCTGCCTGCCTCTGCCTCCTGAGCACTGAGATTAAAGGCCTGTGCCACCATTTCCTGGCTCCATGTCTCACTTTACTATGTCTCTGACCCTGTGTCAAGGACAGCAGTATCCTGCTCTTACTTCACCACGCTGGACACACTTTGCCTTGGGACTCTGACCTCCCTAGAGGGTTGTGCTGTGTTTTGTTTGTATTGTGTTGTACTTTGTTTTGCCAGGACCCACATAGAGCAGTGAGTCCTATCTTCCTTGGGCTTTGCTCACATGGTCCCATCTCCATGCGTCCCCCCAGCCCTACCTACCACATCCCTTCACACCCTGCTCCCTCGTTTGTTTTCCATTCAATCACTATAATTGTGTTTGATGGTAAGTGTAACCTCACGGTTTGTTGTGCATTTCTCCACAGGGCTATACGCTTTCTATGTGGAGAAATCTGGGCCTCCTGTATTTAAGGTCATATCTAGAATCAAACTTGGCACGTGTCACTATCTGTTGCATTAACCAATGCAAAAGATGGCCAGGAATGAGACGGGGCACAGATAAAACCAATTTAGCAATGTTTGAAATGTTGGTACGAAGCAAATGTGCCTCCCAGCTTCCCATGGCTCAGTGGGTGTAGACATGAAAGCAACTTAGTCACTGAGTCATAGTGCCCATCCGTCACACCCAGTCAGGTCCATCTGCTTGCCTAGGAAAAATACCACTCTCCCCAATACTGAGACCAAGGAGAGCTTCTCTCAGGTGCCATTCCAAAGAGGCTGCCATGCTGTGAACCTGTCCTTGATCAGAACGTCAGAGAAACCATGTGACAAGGACCAGTTACCCACAGTACAGTCAAAGATGTGTTTGATACTGACCACAAGACATAATTATGTAGAAGCAATTGCATGTAGCCAGAACAATGTGGCCCCTTGCTACAGCTTTTTGAATCTGGATTGATCTGAAAATCTACAGAGAGTCAGACATGTTTTATAGATGTAGCACCTTTTCTTTCAGACAGGGTGTTTTTAATTCTACATATGTACATACGTATTTATTTATTTATTTATTTATTTATTTATTTATTTATGAGGTGGATCACATGTGATGTAGTGCTCATGTGGTGGTTAAAGGACACCCTGACATTCCTGGAGTTCAGGAAACAGTTCTTTCTGTCCATTCTGTGCATTCTGAGGATCAAACTCATGTCATCAGGCTCGGTAGCACTGACTCTGAGAGAAGCTATTGATGAATGCTGAATGACAAAGAGTTGACACTTGGTGTGTCTAAATCTATCATCCTGAACAATTGCTGAGAAGCGAACAAGTGGTCTGTAGGACCAAGGCTTTGTTGTTGAGTTGTAGGGACTGGGTCAGCATGACCTTGGACATGCTCCTGCGGTAGGTGCACATGGTGTGTCTTAGAGAAACACGGGTTGGAACTCGTGCAGCTGTGCAACCCTCCCAGTTAGAGGGTTAAACTGTAAAGACTTTAACTATTGGCCAACAAAGTTTGGGCATGTGTTTATAAAGTTCTCAATGACCCCTGAAGGACAGACAGTGTCTCATGTATTAGAGAAATAGGCTAAGGGGCAGCAGAAAGCAGAGGCAAGACACTTGCTTTAAAGATCTTAAATGTCCCAGAAGCCTCAGTTCTTGGCATGTGACAGAGACTTTAAGGGGTGTGTGGCTTAGTTAAAAAGCTGCTGGCACATGTTTTAAGGGGCTTTGCCAAGGGGCACTGCCATTTAGGCGTTTCCTTTTCCTCTTTTATCTAACCACTGTGATGTGAACAGCTTCCTCTACCACACAAGCCTGCCATGATGTGCTGCCTTGCCACGGACTTAAAACGGACAGGGCCAATTCCAAGTAACCATGGATATAAAAATAAATAATTCATTAATTAAAAACCTTTAAAACTGTAAGCCAGAATCCATTTTATTATTATTTTTGTTAATTTTAATGTTTTATTTTTATTTTTTGGTTTCTGAGGCAGAGTCTCTCTATGTAGCCTTGGGTGTCCTTGAACTCGATCTGTAGACCAAGCTGGCCTTGAACTCACAAAGATCTACAGATCTCTGTCTCCCAAGTGTTGGATTTAAAGGCATACACCACCACCGCCTGAAATCCTTTTTCTTTTTAAGTTGATTATCTCCATCATTTTGTTAGAATAATGAAAAGTTCTCTACAAATGTTCCATGGTAAGAATTTGGAGCTGACTCTATCAAAAAAAATTTTTTTTCAAAGCAATCAAAGCCACACGGTGCTTTCCATACAAACTATAAAATCTCAGTGAGTTTCCACAAGCTAACCTGAGCAGTGTGGATTTTCCCATAAAGGAACTAACTGAGAAATACACCTCAAGGTAGATGACTGAATTAGATCGCTATTTGAGACTACTAACTGTAAGCAATTAAACCAGGGACAATTACCAAAACTCATAACTAAAGTAAATTTCCCATTAAGAAATTTAATTCTATAAAATTTACAAATGTTCACTCCACTGGGCATACTAGTCATTTCTTCTGCCCAAGATCTAATTTGTTCACGATGGGGAAATAACTCGCTGTGTCTATGAGCATGAAGTACATTTCTTTGGGGTCCTGTGGTGAACCAAAGAATTTCTTATGAGTTAAATTTCACACACAGACACATCCAAAGACACATTCTTTTCCTTGAGCTTATTGGAAGATATAAAGAAATTGCATAGTAATGAATGGGAAAAAATATTCAATGTGACGTCAACTGAGTCAGTTCTTCAGCTTTCCTGCTCTAGGCTGACTGAGTCTCCAGGAATGCTCTTGTTCACAGCCAAATTGCCTGCAAAGCTTTCTATGAATCAAGCTCTGTGGATTTTTTTTCTGGTGTCGTTGTGGGGGTGGGGTGGGTGTTAGAGGGGCAGAAGTTATGACCCTTGACATCAACTGTCTCCAGGGTAGTGAGAGCATCACTTTTTGTTTGTTTGTTTGTTTGTTTTTTTGTTTTTTGAGACAGGGTTTCTCTGTATAGCCCTGGCTGTCCTGGAACTCACTCTGTAGACCAGGCTGGCCTCGAACTCAGAAATCCACCTGTCTCTGCCTCCCAAGTGCTGGGATTAAAGGCGTGTGCCACCACCGCCCAGCGAGAGCATCACTTCTTACCTGAAATTACCTGGCATTCAAGTGTCTCCTGAGGGGTGTGACCATGGACGATCTGGTGGCTGAGAGAGGTTTAAGTCTTCCAAGGGTGGTGGGCCCTGAGCTGGCTGGTGTTCATAAGATCGGAATGTAGAAATTCAGATAAGCAACCGAACCACCTTTTCTGACTGCGTCTTGAACACATTTGGGTTGGGGTTTGGGGGGGTGACTTTGATATAGCACTTGAGCCCAGAGCCCCATAACTGTCAGGAAACACAGGGCTTCCCTCCTCTGAACACAAGCAACCTTGGATGACTCTGCCAGCAAAGGAGGAAGTAAATCTGCAGCCAGGCAAGCAGTATCCCACTGCTTATCTGGGCCTCAGCTCCGACCTCCCACAGAGGGGGCTGCAGGAGCTGCGACTCCGAGTGATAAAGAACAGAGGGGCAGAGATTACAAGGTCACATGGGCAGCAGAAATGTCCAAGGACCCTGATAGGCTCTGGTCCCTGCTGATACACATGCTCAACTGCAGATACAGGGAGTCTCAAGGACAGATTAGTTATTCCCTGGTTCCCTCATAGTTGCTTAGAACCGAAAGAAATTTGCAAAGTTCCCGTTTTTTGTTTTTTTTTTTTTTTTTTTTTTTTTTTTTTTTTTTTTTTTTTTTTTT